>JAPZDX010000016.1:932239-947162 GCA_029783625.1 Naso annulatus | reverse complement strand
AACTCTAATATTGATGGGCAATAATAAGCTTTACATATATGATAATTACTGAGTATAAAATGGGTTAAAAAAAAAAAGTTTGCTCGTCTTAAAATGCAACACTTTTTCTAATTTTTTTAAAAATTAATTAATTTTTTAATCTGGGGGTCCCTGCTGTGTTTGTCTATCAACCAAAGGGTCCCTGGGCTGAAAAAGGTTCAAGACCCCGGGTCGAGATTAACATTCTTTATCCTTTCTTTGGTTACCAGTTCAAACTCAGTACATTCTGCCTGAAATAAATTACTGTCAGTTGGAACTTTCTGCCTTCCTCCCACTAAGTTGATCAAAGTCCTAAAACCAGACTGCTAAAACTCTTAATATTTTTTAGTGCCACTCATCTGTCTGTAGGCTAGCTATGCGCTGCGCAAGCTACGGCCGGCCTGAGTCCCTTTTTCCGGCTGCAGCGGGCCATAGATAGCCCCACTGTTAGTGGTACAGCCTCCAGCTGTAACATATTTATCACTAAATGATGATTTTATGTTATTCCAAGTGAAAACAGTCTACTTGTCTCTTTCTACAATGCATACTCGGTCGATATATAGCCTAACATCTATGTGACAATTTGACAGTTTGTGTAAATAACGTAGCTGTGCCACTCTTCCTTGCACTATCACTGTGCTGCCAGAGTGGAATGATGACGTCATGATGATGACGTTGCATACGCGGATGTCTGCATGTTGTACGGATTGCATTTACACCTACACAAGATCACAACACAATGTGAGCCGGACTGCTTTCAGATGTGGTCTGATTCGATCACTTCCTGACCTTAACATGTTTACACCTGCATTAACATGTGATTTGTTTTGTTTTTTGTTTTTCTCAATTATCTGGATAAGTTACCTGGATACAGATCACATCTCTGGACCAGGTACCTCCACCAGTGCATCACCTCGACCTCTAACAACCATTTTTGCATTCTGGGTTCTTTTTGCACACATGTCACAAAGCTGTATAAGCAATGTTTAAGTTTTAAGATTAAAGGAAATATTTCTTCATTTTGGTAAATACATTGATTTGCTTTTGATTTTTTAGTTGAGAGACTATACACAAAGACTATATTAACTTAAAGCTCATTAAAAAGTTGACCGAATCCACCTACCAGCACAACTGCAGCTCATTAATTACGCTGTTAAATCTTGTTGTTGAATCTGTACAAAAACTGGAAGGAGTTGCTGGGCAACTACAGCAAATTTGGCTACTTGTCCATTGTATGAAATAGTCTGATCTCCCATTAAAAAGTGAAGTTTTCACACTTTTGTTTGTTATGCCCTTTATTCTTAGCCAAGAAAAAAAAAGTGACAGCTGATTAATGCTTCATAATAACAGTATAGAATGAGAGTGGTGTGGATTTTCTCATCTAATTCTAGACAAGAAAACTAATAAGGGGTTGTCCCTAAATGTTTTAACTCTTCCTCGTAGTAACATATTATTATCACCTCTGAAAGCTGTCAGTCTTTGCTGAGGTTAGTGATTCTGGTCTGTCACCTGTCGTCATTTTCAGCTGATCTGTCAACATTGTGACTCAGTAACTGATACCTCCAGTAAATATTTCTCAGGCCTTTATCGCTTTAATCGTTCTGTTACTACGAGGATAAACTCTTTTATGTCTTTTGCATCAGTTGGATGCTCTCAGTCTGCATGCTGCAGCTGTGTGTGAGTGGTTTCAACACTTTAGCTAAAGGGCAGTAAGTGTCATTTAAGGTTTCTGCGCTGTGATGCGTCAGTCCAGCTCAGCCTCAGGTGCACTGCTCAGAGTATTCTTCTTTGGTGGTGTCATTGTAGCCCACAGCCTTGTAGCAAAAGAGATCAACACAAGTCTGTAGCAGTTTTGTCTTTAGTTTGATCTGAGTAATATCACAGGAGAGGACTTTCAGTGTGCATATTTTGTATGTGCAGACCTCCAACATGACAGTTTATGATCTGAGTCATTGAAGAACTTCTCCATTAACAACAATAATACAAATGTTACCCCAACATACCAGAAGGTGACATGACTGAATCCTGAGCAGTTTTTGGTCGTGTTTTGCTGCTGTCACATTTTTTACTGCAGTATAAAGTCCTGCACCTCTATGGATTCAGGACAACCATGACAAGAGGAAGAGCAGTGTGACAAAGTTACAACGTTATAAATCATTAAAAAAGAAAAACTGAACATTGAATTTCTCTGTTTTTTTAATTTTCAAAAAATTGAATTGAGTATGTGCAACATATTTTCAGGTGCCTTCAAGTCTGAGGAACAAAGAAAAAATATTTTGGTGGCTCTACATAGATGCAGGAGTAATTCTGCAGCCCATATTGAGGCATCCTGCCAGGCAGCGCTCAGGGTTCACAGCGCTCATGAATTACAGCGAGGTGAGAGGGAGAGCCTATCTGAATCATTCATGGCTTTGCGAGTGCACAAAGCAACGCAGAATTTTTTGTTTTTTACAGATTGCAGATGGAGCAAACCGTTTGTTTTTGGCAGATTTTTGAAGAAGACATGAGGAATATCGCAAATTTGATAAAAAGTTTCAAATTAGATTCATGCTTAGATTTTGGTATGTGATGATGTCACACGTGAGATGTTCGATGACTGTCAGAAACGTGAAAATCTGATGATTAAAACAGTTTTTAACATTTCTGACTATGACAAGTGGTGTATTTATGGCAATAATTTTATAAAAAGTGTTTTTTCGGGCCCACCGGCAGGCCCTGGGATTCAGAGGGGTGGAGCAAAAAGATTCCTCTTGAAATAATGGAGCACATCCTGAATCGCGTTTAACTCAGCTTACTGTAGAGAGTTGCTAAAGGGGCAGCTCTCTTTCATGAATAATACTTGACTCTGGATGAAATAAAGTCACTTAATTTTTATCTTTTATTGACCAGATTGCCATGTAATGTAATTTATGTTCCGCAAATAAATATTTTTCTTTGACCCAAAACCTTTCATCTTGTGCTATTAACAGACGTGGCTCATGCAGTGGACATATGAGAATGTAACTCGCAGATTTCTGTTACATTTACAGTGAAAGTTCATGCTCCCTAGAGGAAGAACCTTTTCACTTTGGTTACAGGGGCCACCCTCAGAACAGCATATCAGTGTTAATGTTACACCCCCCTCCTTCTGATCATGCTGGTCCTCTAATGTCTCACTCTGACTCATGGTTTGTGTTTTCCTCTCTCCAGATGAGGCTGCTCAGGTTGACTGAGGAGCAGCCGCAGCTTCTTGTTGTCTTTTTCTTTACCTTTTCTTGGTGGATCTGGTGATTTAGTTTTTGCAGCTTGATTTTCGTTGTTTGGGTATTTTTGGTTTGGGTGGAGGGAAGAGCCTGGTTCTGCCAGCCCGGTTGAACCGCAGTGACTTACCTGCTTTTGTTCTTCTTTGCTGGCCCATCAGATGCCTGTTTTCCATCTCAATGTCAAGCGAATCTTTTGAAAGTTTTCAAAAATAATAAAAAGGAATGCAATTTAGGTGTTTCCATCAAGCGGTTGGAGCAGATAAACTACGCTAATTTTGTGGGAAGATGGGGATGCAAAGTACCAAAATATGCCTGTAATAAAATGTAGAAGAAGTAGAGGTTACAAACCAGAAACAAAACAAGTAGTCGCCTTGACAACCTACAACTTGGCAGAGGTCTGTAGGAATTACTTTCATAGTTGGTCTCCTCATCGGTCCACAGTATCTGTTGTTGTTGCTAGCAGCCATGTTGCTGTGCGTAATTAGAAAACCGAAAAGTCCTCATGATGTGAATTCAATGTTCGCTATGTCACAAATTATTTGTCAAATGTGTTTCCATCTTCCAGTTGACACATTAACTCTTTTTCGCAGAAGTCAAAAACCACCTCAAGCGAGCACAAAAACTTGTTTTGTAAATTAGAGTACTTTTTTGAATTTTGGCGTTTTCATCACACTTTTCCAACATGATACTTCAAAATGCACATAAAAACAGGGTAAAGGAAATCCAGCTAGTTTGTGTAGTTAGTTCCAAATCCCAATCCCAATCTCCACCCTAAAGCCCAAGCACTGAACCCTCACAGACTTAATTGGCATCACTTGTGTGCGCAGCTGTAGTGCTTGTATAAAAACGACAAACGGGACACGCTATCATGACATAATGTGTTGCTTGGATAAAGCACCTGGTCATTTGAGGAGGACAGCAGGTCTTGCTTTATATAATTAGTATTCATTCATTTTCGTAAATGCTTATCCTTTTACAGGGTCTTGGGGGCTGGAGCCAATCCCAGCTAACACTGGGCGAGGGCGGGATACACTATGGACAAGTTGCCAGCTCTTTGCCGGGCTGACATATAGAGACAAACAACCATTTACGCTCACATTCACACCTACAGGCAATTTAGAGTCACCAATTAATCTGCATGTCTTTGGACTGTGGGAGGAAGCCGAACAGAACCCACACAGACACGGGGAAAACATGCAAACTCAACACAGAAAGGCCCTGCCCCAGCCAGCATCAAACCCAGAACCTTGCTGTGAGGCAACAGTGCTAAACACTTAACCACCGTGCTGCCCAAGGGAACTCTGGTCTGCTTGAAAATGGGGGTCTCAGTTCCTTTCCATCTGAACCCTGGTGCAATTCATTTGTGGTGCAAAAGCAAAGCAGAACAAGTTATAAACCAAAAATAGGGAGAGGAGTCACGACCGCGCGATGTTGTTCAGAAGGTTTGGTTCGTTTGACAAAGTGCTGAGTGAAAGCGAGCCAAACCAGATGACAGTGAATCATTGTTGCAATTTCATCCCTCAATCAGACCGAGTTCCCCAGACTATCGTGTGAAAACGACCGGAGATTGCTTTAGTGTATTATTTAATTAAAAGCAATCGTAAAACAAGTTAATTAGTGAATGTGTGGAATTAAATGTTCAACATTAAGTCCACAAAAGGTTATTACCACTGCTGCTGTCCTGTAAATACATGATTACTTTAGAAAATGGATAACAAACCACAGAAAGTTTGATTTCTCAAAAGAAAATTAAAAACAGAGACCCTTGGGCCTAGCTAAAAGAAGGAAGCATGAAGATATTTGCAGACAAGCAGCCGGTTCGGATGTTACATCAGGACTCTCTCTATTGCTGTTAACCTAAATATATCTAAAGAGCAACAAAACGTGGCTGCTCGCTGTTTTTATAAACCACGTACTTAATTTATGTGCCTCACCAACTGGAGGCTAGCCTGAGGAAAGACATCAGCGTATTTATTCCCCCCCCTCAGGCCTGGAGCTGCACAGAGCTTGATTTATAGACAGTGGTCCCTAAAAACTCAGCCCTTCTCATTTGGATCACGTCTGCTGTCTGGTTCAGAATCCACCCCACAGGTTTGTTTGGGCGCCGGGTGCCCCAGTAATGGGTTAGGAAAACGTCTACATCAATATATCTCCCCACGAGGCCATTCCTCCTCACTGTCCGATAGTGCTCCACTCGAACCATGGACTCTCCAAATGCATTAGTCTCCAGGGAGTAGAGAGCTGCCTCTCGCAGATATCTCATTTCCAACAGAGTGGAATCCATTAAGAGCAGGTGAGAGTGAGTCCTCCCATGATGTACAGCGTTCAAACCAGCTCTTCAGCCAGAAACTATACGATAATCATGACACCGCTGGGAGATGAAATGAGTCTGATTCTTTGTTTTCGCTAAGGCAGTGACAAGGACTGACTTAAAAAGAGGCTAACAGCCCTTCAGCAGCTTATTTACTAAAGTCTTAAATATTCCACCTCTAATTTTTGGACGTCATGTCTAAATAAGATTATTGCCTACTCTAAATATGAGCTTATCCTGATAAATGTGAGCAAAAAATGCTGTTTATATGGCAGTATCTTATTCAGAATACGGGCTTAACCTGGTTAATATCAGAGTATTGCTGTGCATGCAAACGTAGTCATTGAAAGTCTGCAGCTCCACAGACACACCTAGTAGAAATTAATAAAAAAGAAAAGCAGTGCTGCTCTGACAGTAACATTCAGCTGGGGAATAGCTGGTAGTTATGGGGTCTGAAGTTGGTTAAAAGATTTTTTAAAAAGTTGAAAAAATATTAGCACATTATATTTTTACAGCACCATTAGGAACTGCACACTTCTGTACTCTTAAGGTCCTCTTTAATGCAGTAAAAGGGTGCATGAGGGTTTTTAATAATATTTACTTTGGTAAATTATGTACGGCAATATTTTTAGCACACACAGTAAAAATGTGCTTCTTTCTGCTAATTGAGTTAAAATCCTTTGAGTCATCCAGCATCATGTCCCACCTAAAGGCGGTAAATAACAAAATATTCACAAAAACTCAAAACATTAAGACAGTAGAGCTCTGAGATTTTGACGGCATGACTTCACTTATATCAGCGGACACTGACAGGAGGTTTGCTTTGTCCAGGACAGAAGATGTTTGCTCTTGTCGTTTGAGTGAAGTCACTGTGTGAGGAGCAGCTCTGCCTGTGCTGCATGTTAACTGAACAGAATGTGCTTGTTTAATATCACACCTTGCTGCAGTGATGTTCAGATGTGCTGCAATCTATCATGACAAGTTAAATCTGGTTAAAGCTGCAGCAGAACAAATTTCTCAACATTTAGCCTTGATGCAGTTTAACAGAGGGACAACAATAAGGCTGACTGAGGTCAGAGGTGCAGAGAGGCTTGAAAGTTTCAACCACAGAGGGCAGCAAAACACTGCTTTTCAGCCTGGTGTCAAGTTAGTCTGGAAGTAAAGGGAGTTAGGAGGTTTTTCAATGAACAAGAAACAACGAAAGTTTCACAGGAAACAGAAAATTATTGTAATAAATCCACAGTTCAGTGCAGATAATCATTGTTTTAAGTGTAAGTAAAAGATTTAAAACTTTGGTACAAAGTGTTTTAAAGGGTCGCTCCAGCTGTTTAGTGATGCACTTCCACAAGGCTGAAAAACTCTCAAAATAGAGATTAAAGTTGATGCTAAAAATTGAAGAGACTGATCCATGAATAAATTGAGGGAACTCTGGTAAAATCACACCATTTTCTCAGACTTACTAAAAAAAGCACCATCAGAGCAACAAAGGATCTTACACAACTGATGCTTGATAGTCAGGTCTAAATGATTCATTTTGTCCTTTGAAAATGACTTTGGTCTGAAGATTGCAGATTTCATTACAGTCAAGACATTAACTGACTTGCAGTAGTTCTTTTATATGCATACTGTTTTAAACAATCTTTAAGACCGGGTGAAAACCTGGAATATAGCTGGACTGCATCTGGGTAAGGCAGTACACGTGGTTAATGGTGGCAGATTGATATACAATCTTGTGTTGTATATGAAAATAATTAAATAATAATAATTAGAATTATAATTAAATAAAAGGTTATAAATGCAGTTGCAAGAGTATATATATATATATATATATATATATATATATATATATATATATATAATCACTTATGTAGGTTTTTAAACTGACTTAAATTCTTTAGTTCTACACATTTCACAACAAAAAAATATTGAAATTGACATAACAGCTTTAATTAAACACATGTAACATTAAGTGCTCCTAAAAGTAGAGAAATAAAAGACACTTAATATGAAATATCCGACATTTCAACCCACAAAGCCACATTACAGGACCAAAAACAGTAATGTTGTAATATGTTGTGTCTTTGATATGAGACTAAAAAATGCGAAATTTATGTGTGGAATGTAGTCGCCAGATCTTTCATGTCCACACATCACACTTCTCAGCGCGCCGGCATGAAATACGGATTCGCTTCACGTTTTCTAACAGTTTCTGCTCTATTCACAAGTAATCATTGTGTGTAAACATTGTGATTCTGGGCTGTTTTGGCGTGAGTGGCGGAGTTGCACTCCTTCTCTCAACTTGCTCACAGAGCTGTGCTCCACAGACAGCCTGCAGTGTGTCCCGGCGGTGGAGGCGTGCATGCACTCAGTGAAGGTGGACCCACAGTATCGACAAGCAGGTCAGTTTGACTCCTTTCACAGTTAGAAAACAGACTCTGTCCTGTCTGTTCTTACTTTTTAGCTCTTACTGTTTACTGTCCTTCCCAGACACCTTGTGAAACTACCAGACTAGTGAAGCCATTTTAACGTGGAGTGCATTAAATTGTCTTACGAGTGTTGCATGATCTGATTGGCTCTTCTAAATGGCCTTATAGTAACTACTGATCAAAATATTTATAATGATTATCATCCGATTTCTGATCGATCAGAGCGTGCTTAGTCACAACATATTATAACATCTAATATAACAACATCTATGAACGGATTCAACAGCTTGTGGAGACATTTATGGCTTTTGGTTGTCTCACTCAGTGACACTACTCCACACTCACCCCACAGTGGGAGAAACGCCCACTGGTGGTGTAATGATCATTCCGCAGATTAATTTGGAAAGGGCAACAACCAATGAGGACAGAGCTGTAACTGTCTGACCAATCCTAACACTGGGTCTCCTCACTCACTCACTCACTCACTCACTCACTCACTCACTCACTCACTCACTCAGGGCTGGCTCGCTCCTGCGGTCCAGCCAAAAAAACAGACGGAATGAAATGAAGTTGATAGTTTTGTAAAAATATTTTATGTAACAGTTCAAAAGTCGTAACACACAGCAAAAGACAATCAAATTATCATGAGCGACCGGGGTGTGTCCTGCAGGCCCCAAGCATCCATCAAATCCTCCACCATGTAAACAGTGTTGAAAAGAAGCTGCTGTGTGATTGGCTCTACTTCCTCCTGTTAGGCCTCTGTGTCTCCAGATTTTTTATTTTAGACATTCCTCATACAAAATAATAAATTATAAAACCTAAAAAGATGGAGGAGTTGACTTGTGGTAAACTTAGCGTGACTTAAGAAGATTTTCAAGCATTCGGGACACACCCCAGGTATGAAGAGACCTCTTTGGCACAAACACAAATCATAAAACTTGACATAAAACAAACTGTAAACAAAACATCATTACAAAATGCAATTTTTATACACAGACAGCATTAACAGATTAAAAAAACAAACAATAATCCTAAAAAAATTGATTTGGCAAATGTGACCGCCCCCCAAACGATAACACTTGTCTCAGTCTGCAAGGCCTCCGTGCAAAACTGCGTCGTTGTGGTTAATGTTAGCGCGCGGGGAGTGGGAGGGTGGAGGGGGTCAGAATCGAAGGGAGAGGAGGGAAGGGTTTAATTTCAAAGTCTGAACTGGTACAAGTCCTGTTTGTTCTTTCGTGTCTCCGCTTTTTACTTTGTGTTTGTCCTCCTCTGGTCTGTGCGACAGCTCTGTGGTTTACCAGCCCAAGTCTCTTTAGTGCAAATAAGCTGTCAGCTGCTGCCTCCTCGGATGGCGGAGTGGGCAGGAGAATGTCATTTTCGTGGTGGAGGCGAGGCTGTGTTTGGTTTGGCACCTGGGACCGGTCTGCAAAAGAAAGAAAAAGGGAAGAGATTTTAAGTTAAGCTTGAACTGATACAGTGTACTGCCAAGGCATGGTTTATTTTTACAGTAAAATCCAAAGGAACTAAACTAAGATGGTGAACATGTTGAAGTCGTTTGCTGACACACAAACATTTGCTGTTTGGCACAAAGTACAGCTGAGGCTGATGGAAATGTCGTTACTTTTGCAGTTTATTGGTCATTAACTCAAGAGGCCAACACATTGAAATTCCAAAGGACATTTTCACATACGGGGTCACCTTTTGTTCATTCTGTTTCCAAATCGACTGTGGACCTGACATGTTTCCAATGTAGGTGAAGGAAGAAAAATTTGTTCCTTGTTCTCTTTAAAAACGCATTCTAAACTTCAGATAAGAAAATTCAATAACATTTTTCATGAAGCCTGGTTAACCCTAACCCTGCCTGTAACTATCACTTTACAGCACTATAGGCGCATTATAAGGGATAATGAGTATGTTCATAATTAATTATAGATATATGCTTTAAGTAAAGTGTTAGTGGAGATTCATTAACAATATAAAGCCCATATTAGAACTTGTCCACACGAACACAGATATTTTTAAAATTGTAGCTTTTTCTGTGCGTTTTGGTCTTTCGTCCACACACAAACAGTGTTTGAGGTCCCAATAAGCGGAGATTTTCTCCTGCCAGAGAGGATATTTAATATATTTGACGTCTGAGGTTACACCATTTCTCCCCTTTGTTTACGTACAGGATGCAATGGTGGACGTGTCCACAATAGTGCTGGGTTCAACCTTGCCAGAAGAACTTCTGACATGTTCAAACATGAATGTAAAGTAACTCTTCCATTTATTGAGGAACAGAGGTGTCAGAATGCACAGCAGAGCTCGCTGCCGTTACCTGTTGTTGTTATTGTTGTTGGTCTGCAGCAAATGCAAAGTTATGAACTTTGTTCAGGTCAGTGTCACTGTCACCACCCGCTGGGCTGGCATGCTCCTATCAGCACTTAACATAATGGTTTTGCCATCTAATGGAGGAAATACCCCAATTTAAAAAATACCCTCGGTACGTGAGGACTACGCCTAACTCTGTTTTTAGCTATTTAGAACTCAGGACTTCATAATTCATTTAATGCAGAATGAGGACTGAATATTTGATCCCTTCATCACTTCACAGACTTAACGACTGAACAACAAAATTACAGACAGCACATACAATACAGACAAAATTTCAATGTGCATATGTCGATAGAGCAACACATGGACTTGAAAATGTGATGCTATCCTTTAACCCGACGATAGTGCTACATAAAACATTTCAAAATTATGAAGGATTTTCTTTTTTTGCAGGGTAGACAGAAAACAAGAGCAGAAAGTGAGATGAATAACGTGACAGGTCCTTGGAGGTCAAAATGATGTGACAGTGAGATAAAATTTTCTGTTTTTCAGTAAAATGTTAAGTACATGAAAACATAAATATTGTTCTATTAAAAAGTTGAATCTGTTACAATAGTACTTAATCCAAGAATCTGATTTATGTCAGATTATAGACTCATAACAAAGTTATGAATCAGTATTGCATAAATGTGACTTGAGCTGCCAGTACATCAATACAACAAGAACTGTAATCGGTCAGCTGGCACTGCTTGTGTTTTCTCCTACAGGTTTTTGATGATGTCAGAGTCGTATCCAAAACAAACCATCTGCCAACACAGTCCCTCTTTATTCCAGTGAATAAAAGACGAAAACAGTGAGTCTATGCCAGTCTGCTGTTCAGTGAGGAGACCTGAAACTTGAAGCTTGTTATGTGGATTTAACACTCTTTCAAAAAAGAACTGAAAAAAACATAAGAAACACAAACAAAGACATTGTCTCTCTGGACAACATACAGTTATTAAAGCATAATTACAACGTCAGGTGCTGTGGTGATGCAATCAATGAGTGAAATCAAACTGTGAACTAGTCAACACCATGAATACGTACAGCAGAACTTCTGTTCAACTCTTGTGTCTAGTAGCATTATGACAAAACACATTTTATGTATCACTGCAGGTATACAATAAGATGATGTTTGGTAACTCTGAGGTAAATATGATGAGGCAGGGTCCTGGCAGCCTGGTAATCCAGACCCATAATTCACTTCGTGAATAAATTCACTTTGTGAAAAGGGTCTGGCTACACTCCATTAGGGATTCTTTGTAGATTTTGAATCCCAGTAGGCGAGCAGCCTTAAACCAATCAGCATTGGCGTCACTGCATGACGTATGTTGGACGGGAAGGACGAGTTTGGGAAGGTTAATGTCTGATCTGTTCAATAATCACATAAATGTCGTTGTACTGTGTTGTGACGGAGATTCTGACTCACCATGCATCACGGAGAGAGACAGTTAAATGTTTTTTTGTTAGAAATAAAACCACATTATCACTGAGTAGATACAGCTACAGGTTGCAGCTAACCGCTAACAGCAGAGGCCCCGCCCTCTCGCTCCATGGAGACAGCGGCTCAAACATGAGTGCCAGGCCAGGGTCCTGGCACTAAGAGTTCACACTCTGTCTATTTCTGCAGATGCATCTCCACTTTCCCAGGGCCCTTTCAACATTATGGCTGTGTTCCACATCTCATACCTTTGCTTTTTACTTCTAGTTCATACTGCAGCTGCCCTAACACGGTGCATACTGCTCCGTACAGTATTCATACAGTTGGCACACACACTTGAACTTCAGCTCTGATGCTCATGCATGCGTTGCAGCCTTAGTGCCATAAAATCAAACATGAAAGGTTCATTTGCATAACAGTCATCTCCTTTTTGATTTGGGCTGTTCTCCTAAATCATGTTTTGTTATTATGCACTCCAGCAAAGATCAGTCTGACTGGTCGTCTCCACTTGGCTTTGTGCAGCAGTGGTATTTTATATTAACTGTACACCGAAGTCCCAAACCAAACTTACACTTGAATGTGCTGTCATCTGTCACTGCGGCGTTTGTCATTCTGTAAATCAGCTGTCAAATGTTTACGCTCCCATGATGTATTTGATGTATTTTTCGCTGTGCAGAGAATTGTGGGTCAGAATGACCAGAAAAGCATGCTGGTTTGCATACTGTAAAATCCAACTGGGTGCAGTGGAACATCCCGGTTCTTCTGCCCTACTGCATTTCTCATACTACCTATTGGGACACACTAAATCTTTTTCTGGCACAGTGAATAGCAGGGTAGTATGGGTATTGGAATGCAGCCTATACTTGACCTGTTCACCACCAGACTCCTCCCACTCACAATTACCCCATTCCCTTGACCTGGGCTTCCCGGTCCTTTCCCCCACCTGCCTCTCATTCCCTCATGAATTCCACTTTATCTGGTCTGTAAGTTTTGACATAACAACCTTTCAAAATAATATATCCAGGTTCGAGCCCCATGTTTTCATTGTGCAGCAGCGCCGTGTCCTGTGTTGTTTCAACAGATCTGAGTAAAAAATAAAAACTGAACTTTGAGTCTGCCTGTTTTCTAACAATGAGAAAGACAAGAGGACGTTGTTGCAGTTGATAAAGTTTGTTAAATGAATGAAAACATTTTTGGCTTTTGCAAGTGGGTGCTAAGGTTAGCTAGCTTAGCATCCATTTGCTAAAACCAAACCAACCCTTTGTCGCATTCCCTGATAGAGGTTTTTGTCGATACTACATCCAGTTAGAATAACTGGATCCCTAACACCGTAATGTTCAAAAACCATAACTGTTATGAATGTTATTCGCACTGGGTCAGTTCGGTTCTAGCAAATGGATGCTAACATTAACTAGCTAATATGTGGCCCATGTTGTTTCAGCAAATCTGAGTAAAAGAAAATCGATCAAACTTTCATTCTGCCACTTTTCTAGCCATAAGAAAGACAAGAGGACATGGCTGCAGCTTATAAAATTTGTTGAATGAATGAAGAAAAAGTTTTGGTTTTCACAAGTGGGTGCCAGGTTTAGGTGAGTGTTTTTTTGCAGAATTTCTTGAGGAAAAAAAAAAAAAGCCATTATCATAAAAACAGGGATTTTTAGCACGAATACCAGGTGTCACCAGGAGTGCTCCAAAGACATTTCCTTCCATTTACAGCCAAACTCTCATTTCCTTTAACAAAAATCCATTTTGCTGAGATTTGTTAGATTTCTTAACATTGGCCGCCCCTGCTCTTCCCTCTCATCAAGTCCTTAAAACTGTAGTCACAGCAGCAGCTGGTGGTAAGTATGAATCTGATGTGGATCTCTGCACTGCCAGCGAGAACCAGGATGTACAAACTTTTTGATCCATCTGCTACATTAGAGGAGCGCAGAAACCACACAGCCTAAAAAAATATAATCACCTTGAGTTTTCCCTGCTTGACTTTTACTACATGAACAGATAAACTGCACAGAACAAAGTATGTACACACCTCAAACCTGCAGGCCTGGCACTATAAAAATGAAGACGCACTGCTGATGAGGACCTGAGTCAATGCACTGCATGGTTTGTAAACTTGGAGAGTGAATGTGCCCACACACACACACACAGAAAGAAAACAGCATGAAATGGAAAGAGAGGAACATTGTGAGGCACAAATAAAGCCTTTTAAAGGCGGGTCATAAAGGCCTTTCAGACAGAGATGAAATTCTAGGACACGGACAAAAAAAAAAAAAACCCACAGGCAATAGTTGCTTTATGAACAAGACATTCTTCTTCCTATATCTTAGATAATATCAAGAAAAAGAACATTTTCTTCAAGGTCAAAATGATGGCGCGGCGGCAACAAACTGTTGAGTAAAGCTTTACAATATAGGATGCTGCAACATTTTTTCCACAGAGCTACAAAGCCTGTTGCTTAATACAGTACGTACAGCCAGACTGCTTTGAGAGAGCGAAGACAGTGAAGCTGAATAACACGTGTGAGAGTGTGTGTGTGTTTTAAAAAAAACAAGAAGTTAGATTAAGAGACTAAACAAAACTGAAAATGAATGCAACTTAAATAAAACAGCACTTTAAACAGTGTACAGTATTATAGCAAGTAAAGTTCGTTTTAAACAGGATATAAATGACAACACACAACAGTAAACCTGTTTTTAAACTTGACTGTTCACATTGTTGCTGTCGGTGCTGGACTGACCATCAGGAGCACCAGAGTTCTCCCAGTGACCTGACCTGCTAAACGACCCGCAGGCAGGAGCTTAACGAACAGAAAGCCCAATCTTCACCCAACGGTTGCAATTAGCATCAAACAACAGCACATACAGTATCAGCATCAGCTCATGTGCCAATCAAAATAAACAGCAGCGTGAGGGTCTATTGGTGTTTATTTGTATTCAACCACTGTGAAACTATCAGAAAATAACTTTTTATTTCTCTGATTCACTGACTGTCTCGTTACCACCGCTCCCTCTCTTTTTGGTCTTGTTCAACCACTGCTGCTCTCTCTCTCTTGGTAAATAAACAAGTCACAACAAGCACACAGGACCGTTTAGAGTTGTTGAAAGTTTATCTGATGACTTTAGGTGGA
>JAPZDX010000016.1:920019-932139 GCA_029783625.1 Naso annulatus | reverse complement strand
GCGGTGGGTGAGCTCTGCCCGTCTCTTACTTGTTACTGCACGCACAGTCAAAAGAATGGGATCTATCTTCTTGTGTGTAACTCAGGAGGGAGGATGTGTCCATATAATGTAAAGTGGTACATGTAGAAGTGGAGATTATGTTGTTGCTGGTTAGACTGTAAGGCTGCCAAGAGCTTTTAAGACGTGCTGTCTTGTTACATTGCAATGAAACCATGTGATGTTCCTTCACCTTTTTATCTCTTGCTTTGCCGTAAGAGTGGCACTCACATTTTTCATTTGAGCAGGAAATAAAAGCCTCTCCTCTTTCATACGAATTGGAGAAAAAGAAAACAGAAGACCATTAGCTACCTGAGCAGCTGAAAATAAATCTATATATTACAGCAAGTCTGTGTGTTTGCTCACCTGAGAGCTCTGAGAGGGGGGGTGGCTGTGACTTTGCCCACAGGTTTGGGTCCAACTGCCGGTGGCATCATGACCAGCAGACGCGGGGAGGGTTTGGAGACCGGGGTTCGAGCTGGACTCACAGTGGGGGAGGCTCCTCTGGCTGGGCTGAGGGAGAGAGGCCTCTGAGGAGGGAAGGGGGACGGTCTTGGTTGCAGCTCAGACACTAACTAAAAGAGAATAAACAGAAAATATTGATTATTGACCTTTTGATTATTAAAGTTGCCCACGATCACAAAATGAAAACACAACTGCAGAACAAAAAACATGACCACAAAAAGGAAAAACACAACAAAACTGGACACCATGACATATCAAGCCCTGACGTCGTCTCTATATAACTAAATATTTACTCATTTACGATATACTACAGAATACTGGATTAGTTCAGCTTGCTGTTGAGAGGAACTTCAGGCCCACTTCGTACAGGTCAGATCAGACAACAGTAAGATCACATCACAAAGAAAAACTCACATAAAATATTGGATACTTAAGCCAAACAAGAAAAGCAATCTGACATTCAAAAGTTCAACAATAAAAGGCATTTTACACTTCACAGAGAAGCACTGATGAGAGCACTTTGGAGACTGAATCAATGCGAAAGCAGTCAGATAAGAAACATACTGCAGTTTATTCATTATTTCTTCAGAGTTCATAAGAAATCTCTGCAATTTATCTACAAAGTACTCTGAGTCAGAGTGCAACTGTTTTCTCATTAGCTCTGTGTAAATGGCAAAAGTGCTGAATTACATTGACAATTCTGCTGTTAGCCGCAGTCAGGAGCAATGTGAAGTTAATTTAAAGCAGGGAGTTTAGTCTGAGGTCTCCCATCTGATGAAAACTGCACACGTGTACCTCTCCGCTCACATGTCACCACCAAATTAATTAGCTACACGCTAGGCTACAATTTGGGCCCTGCTTTTAAGATGATATTGTTGACATTCTCGCTCCATGGCCTTAAAAGAATGTTTTTTAGCTTTTAGCAATTCCTGAGTTAAATCACTTTGAAAAAGGTCGAGGGTCTTTTTCTGTGATCTGTAAAGAAAAATCTGTATCATTTCTGTGTGTTCAGATTCGACAGAGTAATGAGAAGGAGACCAACACTGAAGCAAATTGCGTCATTCTGTTGCTAACGGTTTAATCACCTCTATGAGCTGTGAGTCACAACCACTGCTGCGTCTCCGCCTGCTGACTGATCAGCTGACCTGGCTGTTGATTTTTCAACGCCAGCTGCTTTAATCTCAGGCAGTATCTTTGCGTCTCGTCTCTACCTCCTTCAGGTGTGCCTAGCAGTGTTAAAACCTGATAATTGACCATAATAATCCACACATAATATGTACAAAGCTTAGCTTATTTCTATTAATGTATTTCATAGTGTAACAGCTGAACAACCCTTATTTAAAAGGAAACTCCACCCCTTTTCATGTGCATGTCCAATCAATGTTTATGGTAATTGTAGTCAACTGAAGCGATAAATTCCTCAGTTTGTGCTTTATTGACAAAGAAAGCTGATTTTTCTCAGTTTGTCCTGCTCACACAGCCATTCTTGCAGTGCTTACATGCACCATGATGCATTGCATGCAAGCTCTCCTGAGGCTGTAATCGCAGCTCAGAGTAGAAAGCACACTCATGTGTGACACATGACACTCTGTGTCGGTTTTTCCGACCTCCGATCTAAATGTGTTCCAGTGCATCAGCTCGGGAAAACACGGATGCCTGCAGGAAACTTGCTTGGCTAGCCTCTGAACATCAGAAATGTGCACTGAGGACCCACATCAACAACTAAAGCACCATCAGCGAGGAGAAACACCATATGCTGTAAGTAGGCCCCAAGTCTTCATTATTCTATAACCTCAGAGCTCAAAATGGTGTATGACCAACGGGTGGTGAACGAGTTAGCTACATTGGCCTACACTTTCCATTTCGTTTAGACCCTGACCAAACATACATTCACTGTGTGCGCCTCCATATTCCTGTAACGTCAAATCGACCGACTCGGTCTACAGGGATCTTGTCTGAGGTCCCGAGTTGGAATCCCGACTTCAATGACCTTTCCATTGCACTTTTCCAAGTTGGAGGTCGTTTTTCCCCTGAGTTCTGAGTACAATGGCATTAAGCATCATGGCGCAAGCCAGAGTGGCAGCTAACATTATTTCCACAAGCTGTAAGATAATCACATAGATGTTGTTGTATTCTGACCTGCAATGCATCTTGGGAAGAGACAAGTAGACATTTATCATTTAACATCACGTTCACGTATCACTGAGTGCATGCAAGAAGCAGTTAGCTGGAGCTAACAGCTACACTGGCAGCTCGGCCTGTGTGCCCGGGGATAAACCTGTAAATTTAATCACATAGATGTTTTTATAATGTGTTGTGATGGAGATTCTGACTAACCACGCATCGTGGAAAGAGACATTTAGACGTTTTTCGCTTGGAATAACGTCACATTATCATTGAGTGACGATGCGGTGCAGGTGGAGGCCCGGCGCTAAACTGCTAACAGCGGCACTTTGGCCTGTGGCAGCCGGAGACAGTGACTCAAGCCACGGCCGTAGCATGATGCATTGCCAGTCTACAGACAGACAAGTGGCTCTGATAATGTTTATTTTTCTACAAGTTATTACATAATAACAGAGATATTATTTACACTTGTATGTAAGTCTACGCTAAAGCCTGCTGAAACTGCTTACAAACAAGCTCCAAATGTTCCAGACAAAAAGCCAAGCATGCACCATCGTTGTAGTATCCTGAAGAAATATGATTTTCTGAGCTGGGAAAACATAATACAACATGCAGATTATATCTTGGTCTACAAAATCCTCCACGGACTAGCTCCACCTCTGTAAGAGGACATTAAAAAAAAGAAAAACTCCAATAGGTCAACTACAGCAGCTCTAGAGGTGACTGTCTAGTCCCTTGTAGGAAAAGTGTTTTTGGGCAGTCAGCGGTTTTAAATCAAGTGTCGCAGACCTGGAACACAAAATCAAGCGACGTACGGGAACCAACAACTCTTAACTCATTTACCAAATATCCAAAAACATAGTTACTGGGTATCAAAGCTGCACTCATAATCTTGCCTAAAAATCTGCTGAACGTGCTGCTTGTATTATCTTGTATTTTGTGTTGTGTATGTGTGGGCTTACTTGCAGAGGGGTGATTTGGGAATGTGGCTGATGACAAACTGAGCCTGTGACTTTATGACCATACAAATATGTATGTAATACTGTGCAAGAGTGCATACATAAATTCATCTATATATGCTAATCTAGTGCAATAATATCTGCATACTAACATCTGTATGTGCAAAATATGTGCAAATGGGCAATGTGCAATCTAAAATCTACACTGGCACTTTACAAACTTATATAGGGCGATGTGCAATGACACTGGCACTTTAATACCTTAAGCACTTAACGCCTCAATGCCTATGGTCCCCCTGACTTGTGGTCTGTCACGAGCAACTTGTTTGTTGTTTATTATTTGTTTGTTTGCATATTATACTTTTTTATTGCAGCTTTTTTTCCGTAACATCGGCCCACCAACATGACTAAAAATGGAAATTAGCCACCAGCTACAATCTGACATATTCACATGCAAATGTTCATTGATATGTACTGTCCCTGTTTTAAATAAATAAATCTGAAATCTCTGTTTATGTCAGTTTCAGTGCCTTTGTCCGGTGTTTTTCAACATGTTGTGCTGTGTTGTACCGAGGCTGCTGAGCCTAAGGTCAGCAGCACACAGATCGGTAAAAGACTTCTACTAAAGGCTCCTATTCTTCCCTGCGTGTAGTACTTGCCGGGTCTCCAAGGTTGTTATCAGTCACTTTGGAACATTTCTTTTATTTAATATTGTGTAGTTTCAATAACGAGGGTTTTTTGGTCTGCTAGAGCCTGAAATTCCCCAAACCAAGCATGGCACCAGCTCGCCTGGAGTGCCAAGTTCTAGTTCAGAGCAGGTAGGCCCAAATTTACCCAAATAACATCAGGCACTTTCCTTTGACATCATTTGTGGAGATCTTAGCACAGAACATACTGGGAGAGTTGGTCCACAGAAGACTGAAGGAAGTTAAACAACACTCAGTGTAATATCCCGTCGATTTTGCAACAATTCAAAGCTGGTTGCTAATAGCCAAAGTACCTCTTTAAACAAATGAAGCTTAGCTGTAAGTTTACAATCCAGGCATGTTTGCACATCCTGTGATTGTGGGAAGCCTCCTGCTGCCGATCAAACCCCTCGCTGGGTTGATCCCTCCTCACCTGAGAGATTACTCAGTTTTTATTTCTGATCAAAAGACAGCTGTCGCCCACTTCATGTGAAGAGAGGTGAACAGTGCTTTCTGCTTTCAGAAAGTTTATCTCCTTTGTTGCTCTCTGCCTAAGTGTTGCTCCACATCGCTTAAGTTCATTCTGGCTTTAAGGTGAAGTGGCACGGCTTTCAGCTCAAAGTTTTAAAATGCAGTTATAGTGAAGAAGAAAGTCCAACAGGATCTTACCAGAGGAGATCGGGTGGGGTTGAGGGGCAGAGGTTTCTTGGGTGGGCTGAGTCTCTGTGGGGTTGGGGGGGATTTGGGCGGGGCTGCTGGGGGTTTGCCAGCTGGCAGAGGTGGGCGAACCACCTTGAGGTCCCGGGAACCACTTTGGGGAGACGGAGCGGGTCTCAGAGGTCGCACAATGTTGACTGGCTGGGTGCCATTGGGTGCAGGGCCCGGTCTGAGAGGCAGGACCTCTTTGCTGGTGTGCGGAAGCTAAAATCAGAACAAAGACGAGATTAAAACGTAAGCAAAAGAAAAAAAGCTTAAAATGACATCAAACCGATCTCCTAAAAAAACAAATCAGTATGCAAGCTGCAGCGCGGTTTTAACGTGAGGTGCGACACTGGAAACTGCTCCAATGAAACCTTAGAGAACGGAATTATAATAATTTTTTTTAAAAAGTTTTCTTTTTTTTGGACATCAGTGTAGCTTCTGATACTGTTCCAACCTACACAAGACTGAAAAGTAGGCCCTAAACTCGTTTCAGTCTAACCTCCCAGATTGCACTTTTTTCCCTTATATCAAAGTTTCTCATCACAAAAAACATTTCCTCTTGGACAGCATCAAAGCTGTTTCCGGCCTCTTACTATTTAGTCTAAAGTAAGAGCCAGGAATTGATTTTTGCTGCCAAGCAGATGAGCTCTATCATAAACATACAGCCTCGCAGAAACAAAGATGACACCAGGTGCTCTTGGTTATGAATCGGAGAATGCAAGGTGCTCTTGAAGTGGAACTGATAAACTACAAAAAGAAGCACAAAGGCTGACCTCAGGCACACTCGCACTGAGCCAAGGATAAAAAGCCTTAATTCTTTAGAGCATGACAGAGGAGTAGAAAGTCACAAAAATGCTGACCGGTTTTGACCAGCACTGGGTCTTCTTCAGGATGTGACAGGAAAGACAGTGAAACAGAATGAACTGCAGGGATTCTTTAAATAGTAGTGCAAAATTATCATTATGTCAGCCAATCAAATAACAACAGTAAAAGGTATAGAACAAAGTTCATAATACACTATTACAAAGTTCATACCAGGCCTACATCATCACTTTGGATAATCACACAGGTCAAATGTAAGGAATACATTCATATTTGAAAAAAAACAACAACAACAACAATAAACCAAAACATAACCCAAAAAAAGGTTAAAACCAATTTACAGAGGAGGTGTGAAGTCCTCTTCCCTCATTGAACCTTGGGTATAACAAGGTGGGAGTGTACCTGAAGTGAGCCTTTCCGCTTCTTTTTGTGAGAAACATACAGCTGTAGACTCTGATTATGTCAGTGCCTGATTTCTGGTCGTGCATAAAAGTTTCCTCCAAATCAATCAGGACAAGCAAGAGTCAGAGTTACTGGTTTAAATAAGAAAAAAAGAGACAAGGTGTCTACAGTTTGGGGAAAATGTGGTTACTGCTGTAAACTCTGATCTATCACTCAGTTACCAGTTGATGGGTTGTTTGGTTCACATTCAGCAAAATCCGACCACCGTGCCAATTAAGCCGAGTAGCCCAGAAATTTGTGTTTAACTCTTTGATAAATAATACTTTAACTTGTTTTTGCTGAAGCAATAAATATTTACTGTTGAACCAATGTTTCAGATTTGATTCCAAGTTTTCAGGGGCTTCTTTAACTGCACACTCTTCGGGCTTAAAGCTAAAAATTTGTGACTATCAAAAAACAATTATTTTGTCTATAAATTTTGACAGCTATAATTACTATTTGTTATTTTGATACTTTATTTTTATTTTTGTTAAACAAGAACATAGAACAGATGAGGGCTAGGACATTTCAGTATCATCACTGAAAACTAAAAGCAAATGTGAAAATAGAGTATACACAGGTCCAGTACACAATCCATACAGATATACTCTGACATATAAAAATAGATATTAAGAGTCTTTTTGTTTGTGGCATCTGCTTTTTTTTCCAGGATTCATCTCCTTTCTCCTGTTGTAGCTGCACTGTAAAGGTCATTTTCTCACAGAGAGTTTATAATGTTTATAAAGAGTCTCATGTGAGAGGATTCCTCTGAAGCCAGCATTTGGTAATTATTAAATTATTAAAAAGTTATTTTACTTCATGTTGCCGCTGAGCCCTAAGCAGCCACAAAAACATTCAGCCATAGTTTGATTTCTAAAATTATTCTACAAACACTCAAATTTGCCTCAATAGAAAACACACTATGATACTTCTTTTGAGCTCAGGAGGAGGAGCCTAATTATTTGAATGTTGTGTTTACAAGCTGCAACGAACAAACGCCGTTGACTTAAAGTTATGTTTCATGTGTTTGCATGAGTCAGTTTAAAGTTCTGTAAAATTTACTGCACTTAACCAGGTTACAGCTATCAATAGGTTAATCAATAGGTGCTGTATTTTTTTGTTTTATGGCCAAAAACACTAAAGAAAGAGGTGGCAGCTTAATTTGCATATTCATAGATTAGTGCAGGGTTCATTTTAAGCCATTTTAAGGCATGAAAAGACTTTTCTATGGAAAAACTTCTAAATTTTACTTTAACTTTTTTTTCCCCTCAGGAAACCTGGGCATGACATTACGCTCTCAATTTTTAAAAATCATATTCAGTTAAGTGTGTACCATTAGTCATCAGTCCTAGCTGTTTTTATATAAAACGACTGAGCTACATGTAGTGTAAGATGCTTTATGCACCATGTTATTTTTTATTAACTCCTTCTTCTCTTCTTTGTCCCTCCTTTCCTTTCAGCTTTTGTCTCCACTTTATGGCTCCTTTTGCATCTCCTCACCAATAACACATGTACCCTGAACTCGCTACCCCATCCAATTCAATAAATGCTATAAAAACAAGGAAAGAACATGATGAAATGATTCTGAATACACTCACAATATAACAAGCTGCTTTAAAATGAGGCCATTTTATGAGAAGGTCAACCTCACGGATGGTCCATTATTCATTAAAACATTGCAAGACTAACAGTCACCACCTTCTTTTCAGGGCCTCCATCCCTTACCTTTTTCTGTCTGTCCTAACACACACACACACACACACACACACACACACACCACTCACCCCCTTATGCCCCCCTGCTTTGTTGATTGGTCCAACCACCTTCAGGTGAAAGGCAGGATTCAGATGGCCACTCTTTCCTTTCTCCACTGATGCCTCCATTCTGAGCAGAGAAACGAGGACAAGCAAAAAATAAACCAGAGTCTGACGCATGAAAGCTGTCCAGCTTCATCACTCTTCTCACTCTGGCTTTGATTTTAGAGACGCAGGTGGAAACAGAGACAGAGAAGAAGTCAATATGTTTCTTATCTAGCATGAGGTGAGAGGAAATGAGATGAATGATGAAGATGGAAACACAACACTGACATTTTAACCTTTTACAGCCTCTGGGAACCAACTCATCCAAATTTTTCCTAAAATATAATTTAGGGTTTTACATGCATAAAAAAGCATCACACATTTTCAATCATTAGTCTCAATCCAATACCATGTTATTTTGATAAAGTCAATCAAAATTTGACAAAAGTTGACAATGCTGGGGTCCATGGAGGTGTCGGTCAAAATGTGCTCTAAGATTAGCACTTCATGTAATTTTAGAATCAAATACACACTGGAAATAAGCACACAGGACCTTTTAGCATTGTTGGTTGTTAGGCAGGCTAGCACTTCCCATTGACTACCAGTGTTTGAGCTAAGCTAATTAGCAGTAGGTGAGCTCTGCCCGTCTCTTCCTTGTTACTGCACGCACAGTCGAAAGAATGGGATCTATCTTCTTGTCTGGAGCTCGGGAAAGAGGCAAATAACGAAGGCAAAAAAAGTTGGCGAATCACTTTAAAAGCTAAAGCTGCAAGCCAGAATACCAAAAAAATAAGATAAAGAGGCCAAAAAGGCTGTGAAGGGATGAGGCGAACTACGAAATTCTCTGTGGACTTAGACTCTGAACTATACGTCTTTTTTCTCTGTTAAAATTATTGTTTTGTGTCACTTTTTCAGTCCACAGGTCACCTCAGGTTGCTGTGCAATTTCTTTTCCAGCATATATTTGCTGACCTTGCAATCCCATAAAACAACACAGCTCACCAAAGTCTCTAAAAATCTTCTGAACCTCAGTATAAGAGGCTTCATAAAAAAAGGATTTAGTGTAAGGCTGTTGCATTGGATTGAATTAGACTGCAGAGATGTACTTATTAAACTGGTGAGTCTGTGTAGGCCCTTAGCTGACTACAAGGCTTCCCGAGTAAACACCAATACTCCATATATATACTGTATATATATATGATTAGAAAGGCCTTTAATCAGCTTGAGCCACCCACCACTGTTGAACTGTAAATGAACCCAAAGTACTGGAACAAAACCAAAAATAGCAGAGTGTTTTCAGTGCAGCAGATGCCGTTAGAGCTCTGTTTAACTGCGGTGTCTCAATTTTCCATATTGTTGGCCATTCATTCTGTCGTCTTCCCTCTGTGTCCCTTTAGCTGCAGTTACTCTAAGAATCCTGCTGAGATCCAATATCATCGGTATTTAGCCTTTCTGTCCATCTTCATTTGGAAGGTCAGAGTTTTTCAAAAGGCTGCCGTAATGCTGGATCCTTTCCAGACACATTTCTGTTCTGTAAATCACTGTGGAAGACTCGAGTATTTTCAGAGGCACTAACTCAGCAGTGTAATGACGAGGCTGTCTCTGGGCGAGCTGTATGGCAGCACTCATAAAGGAGGCACTGGGGTTTATGAGGACATGGATTTTGTTTGGTTGTGATGGAGCTGGGCTGCAGCACAAAATGCTGCCATTTATGCTGATGTAGAGATGGAAAGTTCCGGTGTAAGCATCGATCTGCTCGGAGCGCAAGCACACACAGTAAAAGCACACTTCTCCTTCCTCCCCTCTTCCCTGTAATTGAACACTTCCTTTCCTCTTTGGCTTCCGTCTTCCCCTCTCACAATAATTTCCTCCATGACCTTCTTTTAATCCATTCTGCTTCCACATTTCCCTGTCTTTCTGCTTTTCCATCCCTCCCTTCCTTCCCTTCTCCTTCGTTTTCCTAATATTTTTATGCATGATTCATTTTTCCTTTCACTTTTTGTTTCCCTTCCTCTTCATGCAGACAGTGTTGTATGCGGCTCCACTGCATAGTAATACACTGTTTTTCGAGAAACAAACAAGTTCCCAGGTAAGACCCAGTGAGAGAGAATTTCAGCATCAGAATGACACTAATGATCTTATTCTTCCTTACTTTATCCCTGCCATTTCTTTTAACTTCACGTCTGATTAATCATGGGCATTAATAAAGCACTTTGGAGACACTATATGTGAAAATATCCTTTTTGAATGTACCAGAAAATTTTGAGATTTAAGGTTGTTTTGTCTCTTCTTCTTTTGCCAAAAATAGTCATCTTTCAGTTTAGCGAAAGGAAAACTTCTGAAACATACCTTTAGGTTTTTACTTTAGTACAGATTTCTCTTAAAGAAATTCAATTAGACAGCCAAATTTGCTCATTTAAAGGAGAGCTATTATGCTTTCCATCTTTTCTGATCTATAAATGTTGTTATAATGTCAGATACTCATGTTAAACGATGCCAAAGCGTCACATAATGAGGTCCATGCATTTGAAAGTGAGCTCTGCAGGCTGTTTCAGTTGGCTCTGCACACTGTGTTTTACAATGTTTTTTAACTGTTTTTTTCCAGTGATGTTAATGCGTGCCGGACTTCCTTATGGCATGCCATGTGGACATGCCAGCTTGTGCACACAGCGCTGTGCCTGCCCCCTCCCCCGCTCTGCTCAGACACAGCTGTGCTCTGCTCTCTGCTTCATGGATTACTGTCAGCACTTTGTTCCAGATGGCTCCATTAAAGTGTTTTTTTAGGTGAACGAAGGACAGTTAACTTTGTTAAACTTTCCTAAAGAGGCGAGCACCAGACAGAAGTTGATAGCGTTCCTGCTTCTTGTGGATTTATTCTGTGTGGATTTATTTACTTTCTCAACATGAGCACATGAGGTGGATTTACGGCCAAACTGATGCTAAATGACTGCACTTTGCTTGGATGTGTTGAAGAGTGAGAAGCGTGAACTGTAAGCAACCTTTTATTATTGAGTACAGCCGAGTGTGGAGGCACACATGAGGGAAAGGGGGAGGAGTAGCTGACACAGACCGTTTTGAGAGAATGCAGAAAATCCAAGAATGAGAGAGGGCGCAAGTCATAGTTTTCTGAAGATCTACAGACTTTACTGTTCAGTCAGTTGTGTTTAGCTGCTCTATAGGGATCCAAAATCAAAATCAAAGACCAGAAAATGAGAATAATAGCTCTCGTTTACACATAAAAGAAAACTTGTAAATCAAAAACAAAGTAATTTACTGGAAAGGTTTTGTGGTGTTAACATTTTTACCCTTTCACTTTTGTTTTGTCTAAAAATGAATACATTTTTCATTTTTCTTTTCAACACCTTTCTAGTTTTTTCATATCTCTATTCTGAAGACTTTTACAGGGGAATTTGAACTTGGCTTTCTTTAATGTTCAAAAATGTATACCAGTTAACAACTAATTTATAATTTATGGGGATATTAGTTAAAATGTTCACAGTGGATGGAAGGTTCTACCTGCTGGGCCACAGCTGCTCTATAATAAGTACACACTGAGTTGGTAAACAGTGACATTCAACAATGCAAAGGTCCATGACAATGTATGTATATGTTTGCTTTCACAGAGCAGACAGGCAGACAGACGGATAGACGGATAGGTGGACAGACAGACAGACAGACAGACAGACAGACAGACTGACTGACAGACAGACAGGCAGGCAGACAGACAGACAGACAGGCAGACAGGCAGGCAGACAAAGTACTTGTTGTTCTTGTTCTTCTCTCTCTGGGAAAGCCACTTGTGGTAACATGAAGTCTTGATTCTGTAGCAATAGAAAAGCAGCAGCACTGCAGGCAGGACCACCAGGAAGGCAAACAGTAGCCCGACCACAAGCCCCACCTGACCTATGGAGACACACACACACACACTGTGTAATCAAATGCAATTCTGAGTGGCAGTTTTTAGAATGTAAAATTAAAAATTGGAGAAAAAATGGAGTGACGGGCTTTAGAATACATAAGAAACCCCAATGATAACTGAGTGTTATGCAATCTCCAGCGTCTATCTGTCATGTCATTGTTTTTGTAG
>JAPZDX010000016.1:905317-917004 GCA_029783625.1 Naso annulatus | reverse complement strand
AGTTATGACCTGGATTTAAACATCGATATATTACAGACCCTTTAGCCTTCCAAACTCTATTACTTCTAACATGTTTTAATCTTTTTAAAAAAATGAAAACGTGTTTTTTAAAATATGCCAACCAGTAATGCTATCAGCAGTGAGTAGTACTTTCCTGCTCATTATTCCAGTTTATTTGCATGAACGTTCAGCACACTCCAATAGCCTGAGGATCAATATGAATCAAAGATAATGTTGAATTAAAAAACACATCTGAACACAAGAGGGAACTGGAGGGAAGGCAAAATGTTCTGTCTGGAGTAATCCTGACTCAGAGCCACTTCCTCCCTCCTTCTACTGTTTCACTGAGAGGAATGAACAAAAAAACAACAACAACAAAAAAACAACAACAAAAAAAACAGGGCAAACAGCATAAAACAACAAAGTGCAGAGAAAAAGAGAAAGGGATTAAAGCAGGAGAGGAAATGTCTGGTGCTTTTCTTCTCGCTCATAATCCTAATCAAATAACAAAGCCTGGCGAGTGGTAAGCCCATTACTTATACAGTATGTAGGGTAAACAGAGACCGGCTTCTTAAAAAACTTATCAGGTGTGAAATTTCCATCATAGCAGGGTTCGCTTCAAACGCTCAGGGTCAAAAGAAGTTACAGAGCCTTCCAAAACATAAACTAGGCCGTGCCAATACAGTAAGACTTATACACTTTATCTATGAAACTGGCCTTAAGTTAAAATGTAGATTTTTTTTGGAAAATGTCCTGGATTTAGGGCCTGGTCACACGCAAAAATGCTGCAGCAAATCAGCAGGTCATGGGAAAGAGGGGGGGGCTGGAGGCTCAGTGTAGTGATGACTCGTGAACTATTGTTAAGCTAACTGTTAACACACAAGCCTTTCCAACAGCATAAAGATGATTTTAAAATAAATCTCGGCTGTCTATGCAGTAAGAAGGAGTTTGTTTTTTTAAAATTGGGGCTAAATGACCAAAATAAAATGAAGGGTGCATGCTCAAACCACCGCAGACATGCTTGTAAGTAGGTCAGCAAAACAATTAAAAAAAAAAACAAAACATAAAGTTCTAATCTGAGTCTAAAAATAACATAACATGGTAAATAAACAAGCACACAGGACCGTTTAGAGTTGTTGGAAATGAGCTAAGCTAATTAGCGATGGACGAGCTCTGCCCGTCTCTTCCTTGTTACTGCACTGAACTTACATAAGAGACGTACTCCGGTTGGAATTTGATTCCTAATCAAGTTGCACTGGTAATAATTGCTTCACATTGTTAATATGGACTTCAAAACTGTTGTGAAATGCAAAATAATAGAATTCAAATTCAGCAATTAATTGCCATTTAAATTTTTTTTAACCATTTGACAGCCACAGTTTTGATCTTTTCTTACAACTTTGCTCGTGTACTTTTGACTTTGGAGAGCTTCTATAAAAAAATGTCTGTGCAAGTTCCAGCCAGAATTTCTCTGCCAGCAACCTGAGACAAGACAAAAACCACATACCTTAAATTTTTTTTAAATCTCCTTCTCCTCCTGCAAGCATGAACGTACACATTGTCCTGCACTTTGTTTTGATGACTCAGCTGTCAAAACAAATACCTACTGAGAAAAATGCAGCTGCTAGCATCCGCTGGTAGCTTCAGCACTTGAAACAGCTTTAACACTTACCTGAAAATGTCAACATCTGTCGGTTTGGATGCTAAATGGTGTCCTTCTTATGCCTTAACAGCACTCGCACTAAAATGGTGTCTGTCTTTGGCGTGCCTGCACACTCTGAGGCTTCAGGGCCCCTTTATGGAGCCTTTTTAAAGACCCACTGTCTTCCTCTAAGTAACAAAAAGTTTTCAAAATAAATTTTACAATGTCTTAGATTTTCGACTGACCTCTGTGACCTTAAGAGTTGAGTTGAATTTCACTTCACGCACTCACCAAACTACTTATGTCATAACTTAAAGACGGTGCTTTGTAATAAAGCTAGAATACAGTATGAAATTGAAAATCCCACAGTTCATCTGCGTGTCTGACGGGCTTTCATGTGTTTAAGCAGGAGAATCTGCAGGCAGGTAAAATGAGACGGCCAACTGAGGGGGAAACTTTCAATTGTTACATTTGAAAAGGGAATGAAAAACAAGCCTCATTTTCCTGTGGCTTTCCAAATATTACACCACAGACAAAAACATGTCAGCAGCTTCAGTCTGAAGCCCCTCGGCTATCAAAAAGCCATACTAGCGGAACAATAACGGCACCTGCTATATTGCATTATAGTGCTGTGGTGTTTTCTGAGCCCAGTGGAACCAAGAACAGGAAAATGACAAAGTCCATCAGAATTCTTCAAGAAGAATCTGGCTTGCTATTTCATTGTAGTTAAAAGATTTAAATGATATAACTACATTACATAAAGCTTTAGAGCTATAATTAAGTGGACCCAATAAACTAGAGACAAAGAATGTTGTTTAGAATGACATTCAGTTTTTGTAACTGAGTCAGCCTACACCCACTTATGATGGCTAACACAGGTATTTTCAGTTTGAAACATCTGAGAGCAAATTTATTGTCTTTAACTGCAAATAAATGTTGCATGAAAATTTCGCATTGTTCTTTATGTTTTCATTAAAAGTGATCTTTACAAACATGGATGATGAGCACAGCAGCAGGTAAGTTCATTTGAATGCACTGCTGCTAGTTAGTTTTTGATGCTGTACTAAAATTGCATTAAGATTTAAGACATTTGTGCCTTCATGGTACACAGAAAAAAGTACAAATAAATATAAACAATGCTATTTTAGTTATTAGCATTTACAAATACAGAGAAACTAGTTGTCTCAAGTGTAGTGAAACAGCACCTCAGTGTTTATTCTCAGAAAATGACAAAAATAGTACTATTTCATGCGGTACTTCGCGCGGGGCGGGTATCTAGCGACCTAACTACCTAACTAAACCCCTAAACCACTTTTTTCAGCTGAAAATCAATGCTACTGAGTACTTAGTGGTGTTTTTGACTGATTCAGATCTAAATCTTGACATGTTAGTGCAAAGTATTTATATCCTATTTATTACATTATAAATATGCAAAGCGACTGCCCTCTACTGGTTGAAACCTGCTATCTAATTTTGCTTTTGGCTGATCAGGAGGAATGTGACGTGTCTGGTGGTCACTTTCATCACCATCCAAGCCCCGCGCCCCGCCCCCTCTAAAAAAACCCCAACAGCTCATGATTCAAAAGACTGAGTGAAGGAGATCGTTTGTAGAAAGTGTCAAGTTAAACTCAGATGTGTTAAAGAAATAAAGGAATTAGCCTATTGGAGCTAAGTTTCACCTTCTCTTTGGTAGCAGCGCAACGCTGTGCAAGAGAGGTGGGGGGATTAAAAGTTTGGTGAGTGAAAAAGTTTGGGCAAGTGAATGGTAGACACGTGTGAAAGACTAAAATATGCTAACTCCTTCATCTGACTACAACCATGCAATTCTCCCGATCTGCTCAGGGTAAAGCCAAGCGCTGCCCGAACATTTTTTTCATGTTCTAGATGCATTTTTTTAAGTTTCAGGAAGGATGCACATCAGCCACAACTTCAGTTTAGTTACACTTACTATCATACATTGCTGAAAAAGTACAGTTTTCCTTCAAATTTCAGTCCATCACTTTAGAATCCTGCTTCTCTGCTCCTTGTATTGTTGTGTTGGCCTGGACATGAACTTCAACAAACACAGCTGACTGTGTCTGAGTGGGAAATCAGTGAAGGATGATGATATTGTCATTGGGTGATTCAATGGGAAAATTCTTTGGTGTCCTTTGAACTAACTGTGTTATTTGAACTGAACCGAGCAGCACCTGCAGTGGCAGCCATCATGGTTCGAGAGGCAAATAAAAGTGCATGACTTTGGCTCTTCACACAGCTTCCTCTGCAGACCTTTGATGAAGAACTTTGATGTGTGAAATTGGTGCAGTTCACCTTTAACCGCTGGTTAAGTATCACGACGTAAATTCATGTAATGGTGACGCATTAAAAAAGATGCCACATACATGAATGCACCGTTCACCACAGCAGAAACCTGTGGTTCTTTTCCCTGCAGTATCTTGTCTTAGTCATGAGCTGCAGAAGACAGGATTTTATGTGTTGCAGTGGGAAACCAGTGAGGGATCATGTCCTCATCACTGCACGAGTGACTCCTACTGTTGTTTTCATGATGAACCTCTGTGTGACATCAGTCAGCTGCCAAACACTTGGCCTGAGTGCAGTGTTTATCCCAGAGGAGTTATTGCAGAGACCGTGACCATGTGAACCATGTGAACCATGTGAACATATGAATTTGGTGTCTGTTAGTCATGATGGTGCACAATTTAACGCTGGATGCTTTCTCTTTTTTAATTGTCAATCCATACATTTACCTGTCCATCCATGTTCAATACCTGCTATCCAGTTCAGATACACTGAACAGTAACTTTAGAAGATTCCACATACCACCCTTAAGGCCTTTACACACCGGACGCATTTTTTGTGCAATTAATTCACACATCATTAATATTTTTCAAACTACCTATTGGGCATCAGTATTTTCACACAGAACGCGAAGACCACGCCGCAAAATGACACCCTTTCATTTCTCGGATCAAGGTCCATTTTTCCGAGCATCAACCAATCACGATGGTTGTGTGGAACGAATTTCGTGTCCGTCTCTCACTGCAGAGCAGAGGTTTACCTGACCAGTGCCATGTTTGTTTTGAGAGGAATTCTCATTTTCACGTCGTTTATTTGTGACACACTTGGTGTGTGAAGGCCTTTAGGTTAGGTTATTCAGGTTTCCTAGATCTATCCACTGAGTCTACACCATATAAATACACTTCCCCGTTTAACAATGACTTCAGAGGTCAAAGTGTGAATCTCCAGATAAAATAAGCTCTATCTACATCCCATCATCACTTATAGTAACAAGTGCTAAAGCCCCAAACACCGCATTCCAGCGCTTGGTTACCGACTCATAAACTATGTATGATTCCTCCTTATCTGCCTCAGGCTTGCTTGTACTGCTCCAATAAATAGTTCATCACTTCACTTGCTGTTGTATTCCAGCCATTTATTTTCCTGCCTTTTACGAGAGAGTTGGTGACAGCGCTGCCGAGCGCTACCTTTGCCCAAGGACACAGCGTGACAATAAGATTAGGGAGCTGTGCCTGGCAACAAAGTGAGTTGAATCTGTTGTTCGACTGTGTGTGCTGGTGAGTGTGACTGTGCGTGCTTCTATGTGCCTACCCCGTTGCCGTGGCAGCGTGCGATGCAAGTCTCCAGCTCGGTAAAAGAGGCATTTTGGCATCGGCGGTCTCGGCACACCTGTGGCAACACAAGCAGAATGATCACGTACTGTGTTAAAGATTGTACTGCACACACACACACACACACACACACACACAATTGTACACACTCTGATTGGCCCTCTGCCAGTGCCCTTGGGCTTTAAAACAAGCTGGCAGCCTGCGGACAGCAGGAAAGCAGTATTACCATCCTTTTTTAAATCATTTCCAAAATCACTACTTTTTATAAACTGGCTTTTACAACCTGTAATGATGTTTATGAAGCCTCTTTTACCAAACACATTTTCTTTCTACGGCTGCTTTAATCCTCTTTTTAAGAACCATTAACACTTACACTGGAGCAATGCTTTGGTTTATAACAAGTCTGAAACTCATGTAATTGCTATTTACGTGTGTTAGAGAGTGAAAAGTCAGACACTCCGAGAGAACAAAGGATGCCTCACTGACACTGGGCTAGAGACTCTAATAGGATGGGAAAGGATGGAGCTCTTTGTTTTTGCATTTCAGCCGTGTGAAGACGATGCAGAATGGAAAAGTTAAACTTATATTATAGAGTCTGTTGAGCAAACACCGTCTGTGACGAAGACCTTGCTTGTTAGCTTACCAAGCTAAAACTTACATTGCTTACGCACACTCTGAGTTTTCAATGCACTTTTGAGATTGGTGTTTCCATCATTTTAAAGGTCATAGTAACAATGAAGCTTGATCAAATATGTGGGAGGCTGCATTCAGACTGAATCAGGTGATCTGGCGAAAACGCAGGTTTTTTCATTCAGTTTGAATAACACCTGTTCATTTTGACTGTAACGGTCCGAGCTGCTGCAGCTGCCTAAAAAAAACCAACAAAAAAAAATCAGCTGACTGCGGCGATAAAAGTTGAAATCAGCTCAACTTTTTTGCTGCAGCTGGCTGTGACTGTTACGCTGCGGCAGTCACTCACGTAAAACGGGCTGTCTTCCAACGATTGATCACCACCCGTGGATTGGAGGAGGAATTCAGGACACAACCTGAAGTCACACAGTAGGTCCTGTTTTGTTAATTAAATGACACACACACCACCTGATAACCCAGCGGGGTGTTTCTGCGGACCACCGGATTTAGTCTGAATGCAGCCTTAAACACAAAGAGTAACTCGTGAAACAGAGACAGCGTCCTGTTTCAGGGCCGCAGGTTTCTTTTGCCTAATGGATCGATAAAGCCAACGCCAAACCTACATTCATGTGCAACTCGTACTCAATGGATAAAACTGTCTTATAAAAAGTTAACTTTTAGTTCAGTATAAATGATCTCAGACAAACAATGACACAACCTTGACTTTGAGTAAAGAGCCTGCAAGCAAACTAGTGGACTAGTGGAGGTCGTGCAGCCATCGGCCAAGACCAGAGGTAAGTTCTGCTGATAACTTTAACTTATAAAATGTCCTGTTGGCACTGATTATTCAGCCAAATCAATGAATTAGTTGACCTCTAATTTATTCATTCATTTGAAAGGATCCCCATTAGCTGAATGCTTGTGGCACCAGCTAGTCTTCCTGGGGTCCAAAAGCAGTGTATCACATGTCCATAACATCCGACCGCTGAGTTGCATTCAGTTGCATTGCATTCAGCATATCTGCACCTTCACCAAGAAATGATCATTATTTTCTTCAAAATTTATTTCTAACTCTCCATACTCAGTGACTGAGGAATCAGTCACACAGTAATCCCAGTACAAGTATGTAATCAAACTACTCAAAGGCAAAACCAAAAAACATAGGAACAACAACACTAACATAAAACTCAAATTATAAGCACGGAAAGCAGGAAGAGGTGGAGGAGTGTGTGTCACAATGCAACTTAACAAACAAATGGACTCCTACATAGAATTAAATTATTATTGTTATTATTATTATTATTTGCAGTAGTAGTAGTAATAATTAGAAAACACTTTACCTAAAGCATCCATCTTTAATGCATTATGACCATACTTATACTTACTTATATATACTTATAATCATAGCTATGATGAGGGTTAGGGATAACCCTACACATAAACAACCACTGTAAGAGTGTTCATAATGTGCAATGATGCATTATAGAGACAGGCTTCATACAAAGTGTTCTAAATAATGTCAATAAGAAGGTAAGAATTTCTATGAAGCCTGTCTCTACAATGCATTATAACACATTATGAACACACTATGACCCACTTATAATGCATTATATGTGCAAATGGTTATGGTTAGGGTTAACCCTAACCTTCCTTATAACTATGATTATGCAGCACTATAGGTGCATTAAATGCATTCAAGTATGTTCCTATTACAGATGCCCGCTTTGAGTGAAGTGTTTCCACAATATTTCCCATTTATTTTTCTTTTTTTGTAGCATTACATCATTTAGAGGTATTTACATTAACCTTGGTGTCAGCATTACTGTAGTAACTCCTGCCTGTTGTTGCCTTAGCATTGTTAGCGGAGGAATCAATTAAGTGTAGGTGCATGTGTGAATATGTGATTAGAAGCAGCAGCTTTGTGCTAGGCATGCATTTATTGCAGAGAAAAGGCCCGTTCAATATGATGACTCAAAATTCATCATGCGGGATGGCAGACAATATTCACTGCCACCTATTTATAATATATTACTCATGCAGTGCTATTCAGTCCCTGCAGCGCGGAGCGCACAATAGCTGAAATGGAATTCAAGTGGCTGGAATATGCCGCTGAGGGAAAGCAATATAGACAGACAGAGAAATAGAATTTACCAGTGGAATGGAGGACACTGCAGATACTACTCTGTGAATGTGTGAATTTTCGTATTTATGTGTATTTCATATGCATCATTCAGACCTTATTTAGTATATTTTTGTGTGTGTGGTTCTGAAGGTGGGCTCAAGAATCTGACACAGAAATCAGTTTTAGAAAAATGTGACAGAGCACCTGACTCTTCATGAGAAATTTAGAGCTTCTTTACACCTTGCATCAAAATGTTTCATCATTCCACATTGTATGTAGATACAATTAAACCTGACCCTTTCTCCAGCTCCCCTTTTTTGGTTCTTCTTCTTGGTCTTCCTCCTTATACACTTTTTCCTTTTGTGCAAGTCCAAAATAATAAACAAAACAAAAACAGAAACGATAGTAATGGTAAGGTGTGAAGTTTTGTTTGCTATTCAAACGCAGAAAGAAGCTGCCTTCAACTAGAATGTTGAAGACAAAAGCAGAGAGAATGCTGCTTAATGCAGCTGCTTCTACAGAAGCTGTCAGTGTCGCCACTGTCCAGAAGACGATCTGTATGCAGAACGCACTGGAGGCTGGCGGGAAAGGATCGTGATGGGGACCTTTTACAGAAGAAGACGGATTGTCAAACGTACATGTGCACCAGAAAACTTTTTGCGGAAGGCTTAGCCACAAAAAAGCCATAAAAAAACAGGCTTTTGACACATACTTGCGCTCATCCATACAGTTTGAGAAAAGGATCAATGTGGCCACTTAGTACGTAGCAACAGACTGGTGTTTATTTTTAAAGTTTTCCACCCACGTTGCTGCTACGTCACTGATCACCTCCAGAGGTGGTCTGGCTGAGCGAGTCAAAATTTGTCCTCAATGTTTTTCATTTACACCTGAACTATCATGTGGTCAAGCATACCACAGATAACTGTATGAGAAAAAAAGTGATGTTCTTTCTGCACATACACATCCACTGAAAGACAGAGAAAACAAGTCTAAGCTTGTACATTAACAATCTGAGGACCATATAAATTGCTCCAAAGCTGCTTTTTTAGAGCTTTTTTGAAAAAAGGCCGCCTGCTGCTGCTGAAAGCGACACTGCTGAGAGTTACAAGACTGAAACAAAACATTCATGCTGGTGAAACAAAAATGACCTAAACAAGCCAAAAAACTTTAGTAGAGCTCAGAGGAACTGGTGATAGTTCATCACTACAATTAAAACCTTTCACCTCACATGTGATTTTAATCTATTAAGACAAAATGCATTGGAGCAGTTTGAAATAACATAACTGAAATTTAAATACTGATGTTATCCTAACACCCAGTAGGCAGAAAAATGTGTAAAAATATTCATTATCTGTGTCATAATAACCTGTCCAGTCAGGACCACTATGGTCCTAAGACAAAATTTATATTTCCATTTTCAGCAGGTTAAATGAGGTGATATGGCTCTGATCTGGAAAGGCCGAGGCAAGGAGAGCAGCAGATGTGTATAGTGAGCTTCTTCTTTCTCTTCTTCAGCTTTTTTTTTTTGGCGCACATGCACCCTGCCACTTACTTTTGTTATGTATTTGACTCTTAAATTATTTAAAGCGTTAATCTGAGTCTGAAAATAACATAACATGGTAAATAAACAAGTCACAACAAGCTCACAGGACTGTTTAGAGTTGTTGGAAGGTTCATCTGATGACTTTAGGTGGAGGCAGGCTAGCACTTCCCATTGACTACCAGTGTTTAAGCTAAGCTAATTAGCGGTGGGTGAGCTCTGCCTGTCTCTTCCTTGTTACTGCACGCACAGTGGAAAGAATGGGATCTGTCTTCTTGTCTGGAACTCAGGAGGGAGGCAAACAACAAAAAGAAAAAAAATGTTGGCGTATCCTTTTAAATCAGGCACCTTTTACTAGCCTAGCCAACTGAATGAGTACCAGATGATCAGCTGATTGCAGCTGATGACAGCTAACTGACAGCTGGAGCTCGACTTCCTCGTCTGAACTCTCACTATGCTCGATTCTTTATTGAATTTGGCCTAGAAATGGTGTCAAACTGAAGTCCCATTGTGGTTTCCACACAAGATTCCCATCTATAGTCATCGGATAAATAAACTGCTGGAAAGCATGTCAGCTGGACTTCAGCATATATGAAGTTTAATTTCGCCAGTTGAGGCAAGAAGATATATTAATAACGTGGCATTATATTTGTTGGACCAAGTAGAGCATTTCTTTCCTCTTCCCATTAGGATTGCAGTTTAAATTGCAGGGTTAAAAAAACACTTTCCACACCCCCACACACGTCCCTGACATCAGTGGAGATGAGGCGGGGCAGGAGAACAGTTTAAGTTCTCAACAAAACAGAGAATCTGATACGGTCATTACATCCCCACCCTGTTAAAAAAGGTTTTACTTCTTAAGAAAACTTGAGAAAGCCAAATTCCTGTGCCAAATTCTTGCCAACTTTCACAGTGAACACTGGGATGTGTACAGCCGTGGACAGGAAGTCTCTGCAGCAGATCACTGAAACCCTCAGTGGTATCCATTCACCCAGCATCAGTGATATCTGTGAGGTGAGGTGCGTGTGCGTGTGCAGAGCTCAAAGGATATTCACGTTTCCACCGCAGCCACAGCCTGTTCACCCTGCTGCCATCTGGCAGGAGATTTAGAAGAATCCACTGCCGTACCAGCAGACTACAGAGCAGCTCTGCTCCTCAAGCTGTGAGACTTAATTCATCTGCCACACTCAAAACCAAAGAACTCTTATTTTTATAAACACATTCATTATCAAGCCATTTAGATCATTTTCTGTTTATGTTTATAGTTGTAGCATAAAAGAACTATAAACTACATTTTATTACAAAGTACAACCTTATGTTGTAAAATGGTAATAAATGAATCTAGTAACTCATATCTTGTCATAACCTTTTCTATGAAGGTCTCTTTCTGTTTTAGGAAAACACAAAAATCCTGCACTCTCACAGGACTGAAGCATTTTTCTTGTAATGCAAATGTAATCACAGCTACGTGTGATTTCACACTAAAATCTGTGGGGTTTTGGAAATGTTGTCAGTGTTGTTTGTTTAGTCTTTGTGGGGTTTAGCCTGTGGGAAAGAAAAATTGAAAAGGAAGGAAAAGTTTGATTTTATACAAAATTTTTTCCATATTTACATTTCCAATAAAAGGTACCAAAATAAAACGAGGTTTCAGCTCATCTTTCGAGCTGTCCCAACTTTTTTTTTAATGGAAATTAGATCAGTTAGCTTCATCTGATAAATTGTTCCACCACTGATTCTAATTTTAACAAGCAAAAGTCACCACTGACTAAAAAAGATGCTTAAATTTTTTTTTACACGAAGCCGGAAGCGGTCATGGTCGCTACTATCTTTTTTTCATTCTGTTATTTCGAGATCATGAAATAATCATGAGATTATGACGGCATAATGGTTTGTTATGATAACAGCATAAATCAGTGCGTCATCATGAGATAACAAAGCTCATTTTCAAGACAAGATTTTAAAAAATCGTTTTCAAAATAGAAGGTTGTTTCCTCTTCACAAATAATTGTCATCAGAGATCAGGACTGGAGCTGTAAAGTGTCTCTGTGGAGACGGTCGGGGTCGGGGTCACACAGTGAGACAGAAAACCTCATAAACTTAATAATATCTTTATCTCTGCTACTC
>JAPZDX010000016.1:815994-827953 GCA_029783625.1 Naso annulatus | reverse complement strand
CTGATATAAACTGTAGATTCTAGGAATGCATGATATTGGATTTTTTGCCAATATCCATTATGTCAATATTTTAAAAACTCACTTGGTGATAATCAATACCGATATATATGTATATTTTTTCCCCACACCTAATTGCAGTAGTTGCTTTTGTAGTGAATTCACATGCAGTATTATTATACAGACTCTCACTGTGTTGGCCCACCGGCAAATGCAGGCATAAAAGACAAAGCTTAAAATGATGTAATATTCCTTCTTTATGCAAAAGAAGAAAAATATTTGAACTTACGTTATGTAAAACATTTCATATTTATTTAGGACATTTGCTTTTGAACAAAACAAGTCAGATCCATCCTACTGAAAACTGGATGAAGCTCCCTGAGACAGTCAGAACAAAACCCACAACCAGGACAAATTTGTACAACAAAACTACAAGGTTGGAGTGGAGGGTCAGTCCAGAGCTGCTGCGACTGAGCATGCTGCCACACTGGGACAAGCTGACCTACTGTGCCTGACATGCATGTAAACCCACGCAGACACAGAGAGAACATGAGAACTCCACACAGAAAGGTCCTACCCCCGCCAGGGCAAACCCAAGACACACTTAGTGTTAGACGAGCATGGATTCAAACCCAGGACCTTCTAGCTGTGAGGCAACAGTGCTAACCACTGAGCCACCGTGCTGCCCAAATTAGAAGCTGGCCACTGCAGTCTGCATGTCCAAGTGTCCTTACACAAGATACCCAACTGCTCCCAATCGCTCCTCCATTGGCATGTCATGTACTGTGTGAGTGTGTGTGTGTGTGTGTGTGTGTGTGCGCCCCTGTACAGCTATCTTTGCGAGAACCAATTTTTAGTCATTTGAGTTTTACACTATGGAAGTGAAGACACTTTTTGGAAAGTGAGGACATTTCGGGGATGATGCTGAGGTGAAATTTTAGTACCGAACCTGTAGGGAACCGTGAGGTCTAAACTGAGGTGTGAGCTGAACCGTGACTTCTGTGTACTGTTACACCTCTGGTTAGTATGTGTCAGTTTGTGCAACAACTATTTTGTTAGTCAGTAGGGTTAGGCATGATAAATCAATGATCAATAATTGATTGTGAAGGATTTTGTTGGTAATGTGAAATATCTATCGATCAAACATTGGTAGTAAATACAGGTTGTGCTGTGCAGTGTGAATCTTGAAGCAATGAAATGAATTACACTATGTGGCAGCAATGAGACATCTTACCAACGGGGGCGACATTTTATTAGTTTTAGAAGACGGAGGAACTGAAAAAAATAACGTTACTCGGTTGCAGAGGTGTGGACTCAAGTCACATGACTTGGACTCGAGTCGGACTCGAGTCACAAGTTTGACGACTTTAGATCGGACCTGACGATATCATGAAACACTTATGATGTGACTTGGACTTCAACACTAATGACTCGTGACTTTACTTGAACTTGAGCCTTTTGACTTTAAAATATTCGAGATGTAAGTGTTTTTCTAAAAAATGTGCCATGAATAAATATGTTTCTCGACAGCTGGCAGAGCAAGTGACCCACATGCGCCGCGAATCATTTTTGTTCACGTTAAACAGCTGAACTTATGGATGAGCGTTGTTACGGATAATGACTGAAGAATCAATGAGTTCAACTTTAACTGCCTTGTCTGAGGGGATCGTTGCTGGACTTTTAGTTCCTCACTGAGGAGAAACACGCTGTGTTTTGTATTTTCTGTCAGGCATTTTTAATGTAAAAAAAAGTTTTTTTAAAAGATGTCACTTGATTCACTGGCTGCAGACAAAATACATTTTGTAGGGTAAAACAAAAACGCATCCCTGCTTCGTCATCCAATAAAGAGCATCAGAAATCAGTTTCTATTATGATTCAGCAGCTGTGGTTGTTGTGAGCTCAGCTTGTTGGAGAGTGTGTTGATGTTTGTCAGGATCTCGTGGCTCTGATGCGACCACATGCTGCGACAGACACAGTATCCAGGCTAATCACATGCGTCACAGCACCCAGTTCTGCTCAACAAATTCTCACTGAAGAATTTCCATGCAACAAACAATAAAAATAAATAAATAAAAAAATCTAATGGCCTGCTTAATCGCTGCCAATTCCATCTTAGAAGAAAGTCAGAAATGAATGTTATTGTATTTGCACAGCTGGATATTTGTGTCAAACAAAAAGGCCTGTTCTGAGTTTTCTTATTAAGGGCTGAGCGAGACAATATTTTTAGAAAATATCTTGTTTGATCCTGAAGCCAACACGCACTCTGCCTTTCGTTTACAATTATTCCTAATTAAAAAGAAATGCTGCTGATAATAACATCAGCATTTGTGAGGAACATTAATTTGGCCTCTGCTGTGAAAACAAGTGACAGCCTGAGCTTCTCCAGTCTGCACCACTTTCTCTCACACAGATGACACTGATGCAGCGGATAGAAGAGAAGGAGACAGATCGGTAATTGAAGAAAGAAGACGTCCTTGCAAAGTGCTCTGAAAGAGAATTCATCACTGATTAAATCCTCACAAAGCCAAAATGGAATAAAGATCAAAATAAATTCCAAGAACGCAACACAAAGTTTCATTCTCCTTCCCGCTCTGACCGTGACTGCACATAACTCGTGTCTGTTCCAAACAACAAGACTTTGGCAGGACACGACTGGCAGGGACAGCAGTGGAGACTGACTCGTCCACCGCACCTCCACCACTGACACGACACTTTACCAAAGTTAAGTCTTTGAATGAGATGAGGAAGAGCTTTTGTGGTGCTTCTGCTCTCCTAGACGGCAACAGCCTCCAAGTCACGTGGGGAGGAAACACACTTAGGGGCAGTTTACACGGCTCAAGTTTCTGCATCAAACGAAACACTTTTGTCGCGGTTCAGCCTCCCTTTCACATGACCACAGCATGCTGGCGCCCCTGACACCACAAAGGTTTGAATCCGGGTTCCAGAGTGGAATCTTTTGATACTGCGACCTTCTTTCTGGCTGTGTAAACAGGCAAGCGGAGTGCCTGAGAATGCGGTGACTACACTAATGCTAATGCTAATGCTAGCACAAGTCACTGCATTCCACTCTAGCCGCTACCAAACTCTGATTAAACTGTCCACAGTGCACCAAAAGCAAGTTGAATATGATGACAGTCGACTGAGGCAAGTTTAAGTGTTCGTAGAATAATTTTAGAAGTTAGTCTACGACTGAATTTCTTTCACTTGTTGCTGCTGAGGGAAGTTAACTTTGGCAGCTCTGATGGTGTGTCATTACAAAGTTACACCGCCGACTACTGGCCTGGCATGCAAACTACAGCACTTTCAGTTGTTCATGCAGGGCTGCTCCCGTGTAAATGTCGCCTCAGACTCACTTTTCACAACTAGGCCAGCAGCACACAGCTGAAAAGTCACAGCATGTTCTCGAGGCCCATGTGGCAGGACGGCAATTCAATTTCCATCAGGAACTGTCAAAATTCATTCACACTTTTTTCTTTATTGTTCATCAAAGCTACTGGTTAAAGACCCTGTGAAACGGAAAGTCAGTGTGTGATTTGGTTCCACATGCTGAGGTGTTTTTGGCAGGAACACGCCTCCAGGCAGAAACTTGTCGCGGGTATTAATTGACGTTCACAGGAACCAATGGGGCTGAATGTGCGTTACGGCACCCTACTGACAACAGGACGCCGAATCAGGCGTGGCAGCATCAACTACTGCTGTGTGACAACACAAGATGATGTTATGAACAAAACATGACGTCTTTAATTTTTCAAACATTTCTGGGACTTACACAACTGATACAGTGCAGAAATTATGATGATATCAGTCATAGCTAATAATAAAAAACCCTTCCTCCTGATGCACACAGCTGTGAGCTGTGCAGCGCCACTTAACAGACGTCTGATTTATTTTATGAACCCAGAAACAACATTGATAAGTTTTCCAACCTGTCTATGAGCTCCACACCTGATACAGTGCAGCAAACATGGTTGCATCGGCCGTAGTTAATGACAGACAGTGGTGAGTCTCCTTCTCTGAACGAGCTGATGCACACCATCAGTAGGCTTGTGTCTATATTATTTGAAAAAAATGGAGAAAAGATTTTCATCGGACGAAAATTAGAAATGCGCCCGAGTGCAGGACAACTTTTCCAATGAGAGAAAGGATCGGATTTGATGTAAAAATATTCAGAAGCGATTTTTACGTATTTGGCATACAGCATGATAGAAATAAACACAGACACAGGATTAAAACGGGAAAATGTATTTTTCATTTCATGGGGTTTTTAACAATGTAATGTGTTAATACGGATGTGTTTTGTGCGTTGACATGGGGTAGACCTTTTTGGCTTGTCTGTTGCTGGCTTCACACATTGATACTGGAGAGATAAACCCAGAATAACCTATTCCGTCAACTTCCTGAATGTTGAGTTGGAAATGCAATGCGATGAAATACATGATACCAGGGGTGTTAAGATGTTTTTGTTTGGTTTTTTGTAATTTTATGGCCTCAAATTAAAGGAGTGACTCAGTTTTAGGGATCATCAAACTAGACAGCACACAATCACCACCCATCTGCATCTGCTGCCAGCAGACAGCAAGCTCTACTCCCCGACTGATCCGGGAATTAACAAACAAGTTTTATTTCTCTGTTGTTGTAGAAACAGCACCACAGTTTTTAATCATTCTCCTCTTGTTTTATTAGTTTTAATTTTCAGTACTGCAGTGGCTTCTTGTGTCATTGTTTTGGATCTCACCACCGGGATTCTTCTCACCATCGTTTCCTTCACTGCAGTTAAACGGTTATTCTGTGGACACACCACAAAGTATTTGCACTCAGCTCCTCATATTAAATATTGCTCAACAGTGTGCCAAGCAGTTTTATACCAAATGTTTAACACGACATACTTTGTGATAAGACACACAAACCACTACCACTGACATAACATTAACATAACATAAAGACATCTAAAGTCATTTGGCTCCTGGTTTATCAAAATGATTTTGTTTTGATTTATAAATTATTAAATTCTAAGAGTCATGTAGATTACTGTGTTTTGTAAACTAACTGCAGGCTCTGCAAAATAAGAAAATTAAAATGGAAAATATTGAATTTTTTAGGCAAATTTGCGTGACGCTGTGTCGTGACAGCCAATGGTGTTGACATTCTCCCGCCATCACTGAGGTCCCAACGTAATGACGGCACAAACGTCCCAACGTCTGGTCGTTGAATCAGCCGTGGCGGTTTGAACAGCGCTGTGTGTGAATACCACAGATCTGTACAACACGACTTTATACGCCACAGGATTATGTTTTGAACACAGACACGGCGTCATTTGCTTTTCCCAACGTTTCTGGGACTTCCACAACTGATACTGAGCAACAGTTCTGATCATATCAGTGGTAGCTGATGATAGAAAATCACTACTAGCTAACGCAAACATTCCAACTTTGGCAGAACGTTTTGATACACGGAGCTGAGCACGACTTTACAGACCTGCTGATGTAAGTGGGCCGACTCTGACTCATTCATGTTGCACTTGTTTTGTTTTACAAGACTTCCAGTTATGTCATTTAAAGGAAGGAAGGAAGGCGCTACACGTTGGTTTATCTGCGTGTATCTATGGGAGGCGTGGAAGGAAGCAGCATATAGTGTGATTTGATTGAGAAAAAAAAATGTGTTGAGTGTTTGAACATAAAACTGCAACAGATAAAATGTGCACAAAAGCACGATGCAGCAGATCCCTCAGCGGATCATCGACTCTCAGCGAAGGGACCTCAAGGCACCCAACAATTTGATTCGATTATAATTCTGGCACCAACGATTACGATGCACCTTGATTTTATCGTAGTGTAACACGGCTTACATGCAGCATGGCTCTTTTCCTTTTCACTTCCTGTCAACTTAATAGAGGCTGAAGTGCTTCCAAACTCTAGCTTGAATCCACCCGGTGCTGGTCGGTTCGTAGTTCGTAGTCGACCATGTTTCTTCCTTGTTTTTTTATGAGCTCCCTGTAAACTGTCCGTTTGCGTGGCACGCTTCTATTTCGTTTTCCATCCTTCTCATTCCATCTATTTTATGTTATTCAAAATTTTGATTATCACTTATTGGACATTTTTGAGTCAATTCAGAATCTTCCGTGTCCAAATCACAGTGTATCTAAGAATTATTTTCCCCACCATGAGTGAACGCATTCTATCATTCACGGTCTAATACGGTCATGTAGCACACACCTACTGGAATATCCAAGGCTTTGAAGATCATCAATCATTAAGAGGTCAAGGCATCATATATCCCAGAACTCGAAGAAGGAAAAGATAAAAAACTGATCCCTACTCATCATCAGCATGTCATCTAACAGTGTTTAGGAGCTTTTGTGATCTGATCTGTGATTTGCAGCTCCACTGTAAAGTCAGTTTATCATGCCAGCCTTGTATCAGCATGCATAAGTGAGTAAATTCTCAATCATCTTGACAATTTTACTTTAAACAGGGGAAAATAATTTCCATGCAAATAGAATTTAGTACTTCCTGCAGCTTCCGTTGGACACCTTACGCCTTCTGCGGCTCAGCACATAATATTTCACTTGGCAACTTCGCAGCATAAAACCTCTTTAAAGGAAAATAGAAAGCAAGATCACCTCTGAAAAAAGCTGTTACCCAGCTAGAGCTGATGGAGCCTTTACGGACAACGTAACCAGAGAGATTCCAGTTTTAGTCGACTATAACTTGTGACGAATCGCTGAACTTTGGGTCGCAGAACTTCACTTCTTCAAGCTGCATCCAGAAAGGACGGCATGAAGGCAAAACGGTGAATGTCGCTCTTGCAGAAGAGACTGGGAGTTTTACATGCAGTTCAAGACAAAAAACATAAAGTACAAATCAAAAATAGAGAAAAAAAATCAAAGTGATTTGTCTTTTGTGCTGAGCTACCTGAGCATAATGAAAGAAGAAGTTCAGATGAACTCTGTGAGGGTAATTTATCAGCTGAGGAGTGAGTTGTTTCCTGCTCATAGTGCTTCGCGTCTCGCCTCACTCTTCAGCATGAAGTCTTCTGGAAATGGATGTGGGTGGCTGGATGAATGCTGATATGAGAAAATGAGGGCTCTTGCTGCAACTTTGGTATTTTATCTTTGCTGAAAAGCTTCTGTGTTTACCTTTTTAATATTCACCTGGAGCCAGGCGCCATAAACAGGGCGCCTCCAAAGCCATTTAGAAATAAAAAGCCTGTTAGGAGAACCAAGTGTGAGCAGTCGACAGGGCATTCTGCATTAAGGCTAATATGAAAATATCTGTGCTGTCCTTTGGCCTGTTTGCTCTGTTTTACTCTATCCCAACACACATCTCTGCTTTTGCCTTGAACAAATTTACAGATCAGTAATGTGAACTTCATAACCACTTGCTACCAAAACCCCAAACAAGTCTTCCATTTACTTTACAGTATTTGTCAAATAACTGAGCATCAGAATGCACTGGCTGACAGCACTTTGGTTTAAGATCTGATGCCAGATTATCTTCTGCTGTAACCTACAGAAGCAGAGAGCGGCCATGGTCGCCTACTAGCCTGCCTGCGAGTATTATGGACACCAATGTTCGTCAATTCGGGTCATATTAAACAGCGAAAATGTCCTCTGGTTTTCCCTCTGGTGTCCTACGACTGCTCTGTCTGTCTGCAGCCTTTTATTTAGCTGAGCTGTCACCAACAACGACCGGCAGCTGCAGCTGCAGCTTCAGTCTGCAGGCAGCCTACATGTTGCTTTCAGGAACCTCCGTCAATCACAGAGCTGAGGCAGAGCAGTCTTAGGAAAACTAAACACCGCGAGCGGGAAAATCGCTTTTAAAACAGCACTTTATGGTTAATGTTTTAAAAGATGACAGTACATTCTAAATTTGTCTTCCTCCAAAGGGGTCATGACAGAAAAAGTTTGAGAACCACTGAACTAAGCAAAGACATGAAGAATTTCCTAATCACACAATCAGCAGACACAGGGCAACACTGTTCTGCCTGATGAGCTCAAGTTCGACATTAAGGCCACGTTTACACAGGAGCAGCCCTGCTAAAAACAGAATGGTCTTTCCACGTCTTCAAAATATGTCCGCATTTACACAAACAACCGAAAGCACTGTAGTACACATGCCAGGCCAGCAGTCGGCAGTGTAACTTTGTAATGACATATCATCGGTGCTGCCAAACTTGTCAACTTCCTGTTGCTGCTAAGCCTTAAGCAGCCACAAATTAAAGAAATTCTGCCGTAGTTTGACTTTACAAAAATATTCTACGGACACTTAAATTCACCTCAACAGACTGTCGTCATATTAGACTTGCTATGGCTGCACTGTGGAGCGTTTGATCAGAGTTTGGTGGTAGCTATTGCGGAATGCATTGACTTGTGCTAGCATTAGCATCAGCGTAGTCACTGCATTCACAGGCACTCCGCTTGCCAGTTTACACAGTCAGAGAGAAGGTTTGCAGTTTCATAATGTTGCATTCTGGAACCTGGTTTTAAACGTTTGTGGTTTCAGGGGATTCAGCAAATTCACCATTGTCACGTAAAAAGAAGGTCGAACCACAACAAAAGTGTTTCGTTTGATGTGAGAACTTGCACCGTGTAGACTGCCCCTTAATCTCCTTTTAGCTCTGGTTTGGTCTCCATCAACTCCTAAGAAAACATCTGGCTCTAAAGCTGTTAAATGCTCCACAATGTTCACCTGCAGGTGCCTGTGTGCGGCTAAGCAGGAAGAGGACAGTGGATAAAGTGGGTGACTTGTGTTCTGGCTTTGACTTTGGATGTTCATGACTTCGAGCAACTGCTTCCTTGTTACATGCAGTAATGTGATGTCTTGTGACGGCAGAGCAGTAAATTAAAACAGACTCCTGTAGGAAAGGTTGCTAGTAAGAGGCAGAAGAAAAAACACTCATCCTGCTAAAAAAAATTTCTTTCCTACTGTAAATAGACAATTTTCAGACATCTACATCGTGTCTTTGTTGAGATATCATGAGTTTAGTACAGTTTATCTGTGGTCTGTAATACAGAGATGACCTACAAGATTTAGACAAACTGCCTCTCAGGTTCAAGGTTTCAAGCTAACAGTGGCCAGATAAAATCATATTTTCACTCTGAAATTTTCTCCACTAGCACTGAATACAAACCAAAAGAAAAGGTGCTGCATTTCAAAAAAGAAAGAGATGAAAGGATACTGTGACTAAGCACATGAAAAATGCAAAATCGTGGCCTGAGATACTGGACAGGCGAAGATGGTTTGGCTGCCCATCCGTTCCTTCCACCTGCAGCTTCTCTCCGCTGGTGAGCCCGTCCACTTTGATTTCTAATTGAGTCGCCGCAGGGCTGTAAAGAGGGATTCAGAGGGGAGCTGAGGCCCCTTGGGGATTTGATCTTGCATGAGGTAAAGGGCGCTGGCGTGGTTAAATAGTCAGCTGAGCCCTTATCAGACAGCGGCAGGCTCGATTCCTCGGTGCTGACTCTGTGGCATGTAGAGGTGGCCTGCAGATTGCTTTTGGGGCCGACAGGAAGTTCATCTCCATCTCTATCCCCGTCACTTTGCACCATGTTCAGACTGATGGCACACACAAGCCTCAGCTCACTAACTGTACTCAACGTCCAGCAGGCACTGACCAGCAGTTATACTCTTCTACTTACACACAAAACCCCAGACTGGGTTACACATTCACACTCAGGTGGACTCTGAAGACACAAAGAGGATAAAAAATAAACTTTTTTTAATATTTACATGCAGCAAACGCACTCGGGCGCATTAAAGCACTGTCAGAGTGACTTTGTGGCAGCATATTATATGACAGAAGCAATCTTGTTTTAACACTTGTGGTTTTACTCACCACTCGTTAAGTTACTCATCTGCAGCAGATTTAAAACTGCAGCTTGTGGTTTTTTCTGGAGCTGGGTTTTGACAAGGACTTCACGATACGATACATGTCAAGATACATCGCGATATGCTGCATATTGTGATACACTGTGATATTTCACATAGTTCACTGAAAATGTAAAAGCAGCTGAAATACAAGCTGCTGTGTACAATCTGGTATTAATAATACACATCATATTATATTGATAGTTCAGCGGACAAACCGAGTCAAAACAATTTAATTCAAACATTTCTGTTCAATTTCTTTTGATATTGGCAAACTACCAAATACGGGCGTAGCTGCCATAACATCAAAACTAAAAATGCCATTAAATGCACTCTTGCACTTTACTGGACAGGACACACTGAAACAGAGGTTGTAGTTCACAACCTGTTTAACACATGAGGGTTTTTGTTTTTTTTTCAGCTGGAAATCCCTACAGTTACCATGAAAATAAATACTGCAATATATTGCTGTATCAATTTTTTTGGCACAGCTCTAGTTTTTCATATATGAACTTTATTACATTCAAACCTTTGTTAAAGAAAAAGTTAATTTCTTTGTATCTCTTTATATTTACGGGTACCCGAGCTTTGAATTCTTAATTCTGAGGCCACTTTCCAACAGTCCAATGTAGCTTTTAAAAACATGATTGACTTTTAGGTTTCAGGGTGTTGGCATTTATATTAGGTGAACATATTGTCTAGAAATCAGCTCCTTTATGCAGTTTTCCACAATTTTGTGAAAATGCCGCAAGATGACACACAGGAAACAAAAGGAGGGCGGCGTCATTATTCATATTAAAACTGCGATCCTGAGTCGTGCCTACATGTAATCTCATGTTTCTATGATAATTTTGCCTCATGTGCGTTAGAAAGGGGATTCCCTTCAACAAACAGAGCATTCATTATCTCGCACTAAACAGCATCAGTGAATGACAAAAGTGCATTACAACCACATGACAAATTAATAAAAAATAGACAACTCAAGCTCTTCTGATTCACATTTGTGAGACGTCATTCTCACAGTCACCCATCACACGCAAAGTGGCGGTCTGCTGCAGGATTTCCAGCATCGTCCTCTGCTCTGCCATTGCTCCAGACTTGTACCAGTGCTGCGCTCAAACTTTCAATCCCTGCACCATCCACCTGTAAGCTCCTACTGAAGGATATATAATATATGTCATCACGTCTCAACTTCTACATATAAAATAAAGTTGCCAGCAATGATGAGATCGGAGCTTAGACGGCAAAATCAAAGTATGTTCTACTGCTGCATAGATCACAAGCACAAGATGTCTGACCGGACAAGATTAATAGTGCGTTCCAGGTGATCTCGCAAGTCAGAATTTCAGAGTTCATAGTCGGATACGTCATTGGGAACGCCTCCTTAAGTCAGAACTCCAACTCGGAAACTCTGAGGAACTTCAGTAACTCCGAGCCCCAAATCCAAAATGGCAGCATTTACAAAGAAATAGCTGAATGTTACACTGTTAATTAGCCAATAAGTCCTGTTTTTGTGCCATTTAACTAGTCAAACCTACAGTATTGTTCAGCTTCTACGTGTGAACATGTTGTTATTTTGCTTTCACGCAAAAACTCTTAGTGTCTTGTTATTGGCCGGTAGCTAACAGTGCTAACAACAAAAGCTAATGGCTCCTCATATATGGAATGAGGTGAAATCAGACTGGACGTCACTCCCAGCTCCGAATTCCGACGTATATGGAACAAACCATGAGCACTTGAGATTGTAGGAGGACACAGTGGTACTTTGAGCTAAATGCTAATGCTAGCATTGTTATGTTGCAAGCTCAATGTTTACCATCTTAGTGTCCGTAGTCAATACATGCTAATGAGCACTGAATACAAAATACAGCCAATGCTCTGGGATTGTCACGATTTTATAGGGTTTGGCTATGAACACAAATATTGGACAAATGTAAATTCTGCCATGGTGGTCGCACAAGATGAAAGGTCAGGGGATTTGAGAGTTTTAATTTTTAAAATCCTCTGGAGACCTTGAATGTCAGTCGCAAATGTCACAGCAGTCTATTCAATATTTGTCGAGATATATTATTAAAAACCAAAAATGTCAACCTCAT
>JAPZDX010000016.1:738608-753681 GCA_029783625.1 Naso annulatus | reverse complement strand
TAAGCTAATTAGCGGTGGGTGAGCTCTGCCCGTCTCTTCCTTGTTACTGCACACACAGTCCAAAGAATGGGATCTATGTTCTTGTGTGGAACTCAGGAGGGAGGCAAAGAACAAAAAGAAAAAAAAGTTGGCGTATCCCTTTAAAGTCAGTACTGATTGTGGTTTTACAACAGGTAACACTGAGTGCGTTACATGATTTCTACTTTCAGACAACAAAGGAGAACTGCCAAGAGGTTGGAACTGGGTTGACGTGATCAAAGTAAGTGCATTTGACTTTTTCTTCACATGATGATTCACCTGATCAGCCCAAAGGCGCATTCATCATTAACCCTTTAATGTACCTCTGTCTTTTTATTTCTTGCCATCCTCACCTCTGATCCTCCAGCATGTAAGTGACGAGCACTAGAATTCATATGTGTAAAATCCTTCACACACGGCCTTGTCTTATTGTTTTCCTCTGTGTTTTTGTTGCAGCTGAGTAAAACAGGAGGCAAAGACGACGAGTAGGCCTGAGCTCGGGGATCTGGTGCTGCATCATACAAGGAAGTGCGGTGGAGTCTGAACTCACTGCAGCCTGCTGCTGCTGTTTAGATGCCTTCCTTCATCTTCAATGTTTAACACTCATCACAGCTGCTGTCACCCTGAGAACCAAAGCTGACCAACAGTGGACGTCAGGACGGACACACACACACACACACACACACACACAGCAGCTTAACGATGACTTTGAGCTGGGAGTTATTGTTTTAACTGTGTTTCATGTGTTTGTGGAACACAGCCACTCGGATCTTCATCAGGTGGAGCGTTTTCGGGATACCTGCTGTCACTGCCATGTTTTCAGTCTGCCATGTTGGGCCCAGCTGCCACACACTGGAGCATCACTGTTGTAGTGTGATACTAAACAGATGTGTCAAAGTGTCAGGTAGCATCATGCTGTTACTTTAGGGAATCATGTGACTTTGTGAAGGCAGAGAAATTTTTAAAATGTTACTCCTTTCCCTCTTTGTTATTTTGACAGTGGTTTCTTTTTCCCTATGAATTTGAAAACCTTAAAGATTTTATATATAAATAAAAACCATTTTTGGTCTACTGCCTCTCTGCTTGTCATTTACTCTTGCTTTGATGGATTTTGTGAGACTTGTTATATTCTATTTATATTCTTGATTTAAGTGAATAAGTAGTTTCTCATGCTAAAGTTTTGTGTGCAACCATCGTTCCTTTAAACACACAAACACATTTACAAAGACTGACGAAAGCTGTTCTCAGACTCAAGCACTTTTTTTTTGTTATTTATTATATAGCGTAATTCAACAGCTCTTTAAACTGCTATACTAAAAATATTAATTTCAGTGCTGACTGTTTTAAAACTTAATTATTCTCTCAGTTGCCTGTTTCTGGCTAACAAGTGTGAGGTTACAGAGCTGCACTTCAGATAAAAGGGAAGTGATGTTGCCTTCAAAATAAACAATCTGCTGTTTGACAGTATATTTGAGTATAGAAGTTGTTTGGTGTGGGCCGATGACACTGTGGTTACTCTCTCTGCCATGTTTCATGTAAATTAAAGGTTTAATGATCTAATTATAGAGGCAAAATTCTGCATTGTCAACATAAATTTGACACATGCCTAACTGGCAGCTGAGAGAAAGGAGCAGATATGAATAGAAGAAAAGAAGACCTGTGATGTCACTGTCCAGTTTCAGCTTCCATACTTCATATAAGGAAAGCAATGAAACAGGTAAAGTATTTTTAATATGGTTAAATAAACTATCAGCGTAAAATAGAGCATTAAATAAAATAGCAATTTTATGATGAACAGCATAAACAATGTCAGGCAGAAGTAAACAGTGCAGCAGCTTAGATGTACAAAACAGCAAAAGAAACAACAGGTGTAGACAGCAGTCTGTAACCAGTTTGGTACAATGTCTCACTGAAACTACACCATCTGCACTTCTTTGTTTTGTTTTGTTTTTTGTCAAATTTGCACCAGAAGCTAGGGTTTTGATTCTTTCCTCTTTCTTCAGTCTGTCATATCAGTAGGATGTGAAATGTTGACCTACTGCAAAGACCGTGTCACAGAGGAAGAGTCACGTTTTATCAACACACGTTCACATTTGCACTGACAGAGAGAGAGAGAGGGGAAGAGAAGGTAGTGTGCAAATCAAATCATATGATGGAAGAAAAACAGACAAGTGAAGGGTCACTGTCCCCTTAGTGCTGACGCTGCTTCTGCTAATCTCAGCTCAGAGATACAAGCTGTTTGCTGCTGGAACATGGTCACACAGCATGACAAATCAGGAAAGGACACATCATGACTGGAAGACCCAATCAGGAAGCAGGTGTGGGTGTTGCGTCTTTGTTTCTGAAACTTGCTGGGTCTCCCATAGAGACACAACAACAACTTCTAACTGTTCAGACCGAACATGGCTCTGCGTTTCCAAAAGTCTCCATTCCAGCAGTTTTAAAGAGTGTTTGCAACACACACACACACACACACACACAGAGCAACCTTCTTACAAATGATTGCACACAGAAAAAGGTATTTTGGGGCCAGTGGATGTCACATGACTTGTAATTCCATCTGTGGCCACTACGCTAAAATCACCAGTGCTGCTTCTGGGGTTTTGGAATGTAGTCACTAGTAGGGGTGTAAGAAATTATCAATACATATTGATATCGCAGTATTATATTTTCCAGTTTTCCTAAAATAAGTTTGAAAAAAACCTGCATTGCTTTGCTTACAGTATTGCAATTGATCGTATCATGACCCCTGTGTCTTGATGTGTAAGGTGTCACCAGATTCTTGCCAATATGCAGCCCTGCTCACCAGGCATAACTGCCACGTGTGTCATATCTAACAGAACTCTGTGACCTGTATTTCTAGAACATACTTGCTTTTACAACCAGTTACCACAGGTGTCACCAAATCACCTCGAACTGAAATCTTACGTGCTGAATGTTAGAGGTGGGGGAAAAAATCGATACATCATAATATCGCGATACTTTGCGTGACGATATTGTAACAATTTATAGAGACAAGGTATCAATATTTTATTGAATAAAGTCTCAGTAAATGTTGCAAACACAAACTCACCTTTTTATAATAGAATAATAAAAATCAGTTGACTTTTCAGGCCACTAGATGGTGCAAAATGCTCACTGGTGAGGTAATAAAAAATGCTATAAAAATTTATTAAAGGGAGATGAACAGACTAAAAATTACACTGGATGAAACAGATGATGCTGACAGAGTTTCACTTTGGGAAAATGATTTGCAGTTCAAAGAAAGTGAGAAAATAGCAATACATGATTTCACAGTACCCAGCATATCACGATATCGTGATAATATCATGTTGTGACTTAGGTATCGTGATATTATCTATTACGGGGCCTCCAGCGATTCCCACTCCCACTGAGTATGAGACACCGCCCGGAAAAAAACAAAAAAGTGGTTAGTGAAGGAACAAAACAATGCAAGTGAGTACCTGAGGAAACACATTTACACTGTCATAACACACACAGCAGAGTGTGTCGGTGACTGTTTCTGCTGCCATCATAAGTGGGGACAGTTGAGCCTTCAGTGCCTGGATGCACGCGTCCGCTGCATGAGGCTGCTTCATCGCATCCTGCCCGGCTCAGCCACAGTCCCGCCCTCATCAGCATCAGGTCAACGTCCAGGACTGTCAGCTCAGCCAATCAAGTCTCAGAAGAAGGGGAGCTGTTTGCAGAGTCCAGCAGCAGTGAAGAAGAGGAGGAGGAGGACTCATAGGGAACACTCTGCACACAGCGTTCGTCTGGTCATGTGATGGACAGACGTCGCAGGATGTGGAGTGAATTACAGGACCGAATGCAGCAAACTGCATTACTGACATGGCACGTCATTTTACAGGCCGTACTCTGTGGAATTATGTTATTTATGTTCACAGATGTCCTGAATACCAAACCTGAATGTGACAAATGTTATTATGTCCGTGACCGTGAATGATCAGTTTCTCCAGAGACAAAGAAAACAAGTTCCAATGTCTAAAAAATGTCTGATGACATAGTTTTGCTGGATTAGATAGAAATCAGTGTTTCACAACTTACTTTTTTCTACTTTCTTCCACAATTTACCAACTAACCGACCCCGCAGATGTGTTTGGTGACCTTTTGTGAGCCCCAAACATTTTCATTTGTCTCAAATGGTGACTGAAGGATTCCACCAGTGTCTCCCAAATTTAGAGTTGACATCAATAAACTATGAAACATGCAAAAATCAAATCACAACTATCAACCTCTGACTTAGAACGCATCATTAACACATTCTTGATTTCTACAGTTGCAGCAGGGAGGCTTCTAACTGGAACTGGTCAGCGTTCCCATATTACACCCATTTTAGCCTCTTTGCACTGGTTGCCAGTCAAAGTCAGAATTCATTTCAATATTCTTTTAATTGCCTACAAGTCACTACACAGCCACTCCCCTGCTTACATCTCTGAGCTTCTGATGCCGCTCCCTGCTGTCTGACCTCGAAGGTCTTCCGATCAGAACAAACTGATCTTAAAACCAGAAGACGACGGCTGGTTTGGCTCTCAGACTCTGAAACGTCTCCAAACTCCCATCGGATCAGCTGAATCTGTAGACCGTTTTTGAAAAACAATTAAAAACACGTGGTTTTTTTTAGGCTGGCCTTCCCGTCATGTTGTGGCCTCCTCTTTGTGTTTCTGTTTGGTGTGATCTGTTTGTTTATTAGGGGTGTGAATGATTTTGATTAAATTCAATAAACGAGTTCGAGTTGTATCAAGTTGATCGACCAATAATCGTCTAAGATATTCATCATTTATTTATATAAATTTTTTCTTGGCTGGCCAATTTAAAAAACATTAAAAATCTTTTTTTAGGATTGGTGTATCGATTTTTAATCTTAGAAAATGAGAATTTAGATTTCTATGTAAATCGATTTTTTTTTACCACCCCTGATGTTTTTGAATGCAATTTGATGTTTTGTATTGCATCTACACCGTGCTTAGTATTTCTAGTTTTGTTTTGTTTTGTTTTTTCAGTTTATTGTTGATGTAAAACACTTTGTAGCTTTGTGTTTAGAAAAGAAGTTTTGTGTTGTTGTGTGTAGTTTGCATGTTCTCCATGTTTTTGTGTGGTTCTGCTCTGGGGGCTCCTGTCTCCTGTCAGGTTCATTTTCGTGTCAGTGTCCTTGAACAAGTCTCAGACTTGGAACTGGAGTTTGTCCCACACAGAGCTTCGGATGGGTTAGATGTACAGATTGAATTTATCTACATGTATCGTGTATAACTGATATTAATGCTGACATCTGAATCCAAGTACAGCTGAGACTGATAACATGTCAGTCATTAATGTGATAATTCACTGCAAAATTCTGTTTACTCAATTACTCAACCTAAGATGTCTTAAAATTAATAGATTTTTTTCCTTCCAGCGTGTCTCCACGGTAAACAGCTTTCCAAAAATGTGAGCAGCTCACTTAAGCTGCTTCTGCTGGCAGTCTATGGAGATACAGTTTGAAAACATCAAAACCATCTATAAACGTCCATCCAAAAATTATCAGCAGCTTCCTGTGGTTTAATCCAAGTCTTCTTTATCGTGTCATAGACTCAATACTTTCAAAACACTTTTATTTTGGTTAAAAAGCGACTAAATTCAACACATCTGATCTAACGTTTGAGCCGTGTGTTATGGTTATTCTAAACATCGGTGAACTTCGGCTCAAGTAAATATGGTTCCACCGAAAACTGTAGAAACTCCACTCTCTCTGCACCAGCCACTTTTTATTTGATTACACGTTTAGGATAACATTTTCGTATTTTTTTAAGAAAAGGACATAAGGATAAGCAAACAAAGGAGGCTGGTGCAGACAGAGGTGGGAACATTTTGAGCCGGAGTTCACAGACATTTGGAATAACTGTCACTCGACTCAAAACACTGGATTGGATGTGTTGGATTCTGGAGCTTTCCAGCCAAAATAAAAGGCTTGTGGAAGTGTTGAGCCTTCGACACAATAAAGGAGACTTGGATTAAATCATGCAAAGCTGTTGAGAGTTTTGGACAGACGTTTTTAGATGGTTTTGATGTTTTCGAACTGCATCTCCATAGACTGCCAGCAAAAGCAGCTAAAGTGAGCTGCTCACATTTTTGGAAAAAATCTGTTTATTGTGGAGGAACACTGGAGAGAAAAAATATAATCTTCAATTCAAGACATCTCAGGGTTAATAATTGATATACTAAGAATTTTGCAGTCAAGTATCACTTGAATGTCCTGTCTTAAATAGGTAGGACAGGTAAACAAACCTGATAAACAGATGATTTGAAAAGTCAGAGGATCACATAAGTTTCTAGATTTATCCTCTGGGGAGCATTAACGTTTTCCAAAAAATTTACAGCAAATTATTCAGAACTTCACTCAGGACCAAAGTGCAAGACCAACGCCTGGTGACTGACAGTGCCGGTCAAGAAGTGGTTAAAAACAGATCATTAATCTCAGTTAGGGATTGTAAGGAGGCACATCGGACTGTACGGAGACGTTTAAGCATACTTTATGCTGCGGGAGAAAAGAGAAATGAATGACTATACTTTGTTTTAATGAATATAAAAAGAAATTTACACAATAGTGATAATGAACCAGTGAAAACATGTCCACAAAACATAACATTTCATTCGATTCCAGTGTCCCATCAACAATCATCTCCTTGATTAAATATCAACCACTTGTAAACATACATAACGTGTAGGTTATTCTCTACGAGCCATTATTGTATAGAGACAGACACTGATTTCAAATAACTGAGTACAATTAATGAAGTTAAAATAAAGAAAAAAAAGTGTTTGGCCAAAACTGAAGCAAATAATTATCATTAGCATGGATACCTTTTTTTAAATAGGACATTGTCCAGATTGAAAAGCAACAGTAAACTGAAACGTGCTTTTATTTTTTCCTGACAGTCAAAATAAAGGTGTCACTAAAGCAAACACTTGAGGAAGATGGCAGCTCGGAGCGGGTGGTTCTTGCAGCAGCTGGACTCCCTCACACCGCACAACAGCAACAGCCGCTGGGAACCATCACTGATGTAACAGCACAAGTTCAATCACAACTTGTCCTCGATGAAAAATATCCGATGCTACCAACGGCGTTCGATTGTGCTCTACAACATCATGAGTACTGTCATCAGCTACGGCTCGCAGTCTTGACCCTCGGGCTGAGCAAGGACGGGTCACTACCTGGATCTGCGGTCTTTTCTGTTTTTGTCCAGGCTTTTGTCCATGGTCTTTTCGTTGTCCCCTCTGCATTTGGGGCAGTACCACTTGCCCTTGGGCTTGTAGGTCAGTCCCACACAGGAGAAGTGGAACCACTCGATGGGGCACTGGTCGTTGTCGCAGCCAATCATCTCACCGTATGACACCTGCTCGCACAGACAGTAGGTGGGCTCGTTTGGGTCGATGGCGAAGTCGACCGGAGAGGCGTCACGCTCCTGTTTGGCCTTGCGCTTCTTCTTTTTCGCAGACTTCGATTTCTTCTCTCTGGGCGGAGGGATTGACAGCTCCTCCACGGGGTCATCAACCAGCGAGCCGTTGGCTGACGGATGGCTGGAGTCGCGGCTCTCACTGTTGCGCTGGCGTCGTGGGCGCCGGGCCGAGGTGCGTTCAGGTGCCGGGGAGTCTTGGACACTGGCACGTCTTTCCGTAGTGAGACGCTCCGCCTCGCTCGGCTCCTGGAGGCAAAGGGAGTGGGAATCCATCTGGCGGGAGCGGTTCTCCACCAGCTCCGTCATCTGGGTCACCACGTGGATCTTCTCGTCACCCAACTCCTGGCTGATGATGAGCGCCCTCTGCAGCTGGATCTGCAGGCGCTTCCTCTGAGCGGCATCCTGCTCGCCTTTGTACTTCTCAAATACTTCATCCACCTCTTTCAGCACCTCTGTGGATTAGAATGCAAAGACAAAAAGAGATTTTTACCAAAAAAAATACACTGACCACTAAATTCCACCAGATGCATGTGCGATGCGTCTCCGCTCCGGAACGGCAGCAGATACGTTTCAATCCTGGTCAGTGTGTGAAGGCTTCTATTTTTGCCAGATGACGGAGCAGATACGCAGCAATTCAACACAGAGCAGATCGTGCAGGACAGGAAGTCAGACACAGATACCACATTAAATCATCTGGTAAATTTTCAGAATAAAACACTTCGGGTCGATGCCAGATCATAATTTACTGAACTAAATCAACAAGCCGTCATTATGTGCAGAGCCAGGCCTGAAGTCAACAGGTCAGAGGTTTTCAGAGGCCGCGGTCACGTGTGATTCTGGACTTCACGTAAACATCCACAGGCTCGCGCTGCGCTCTGAAGTCGGTGAGCGTTGACAGACAACGGAGCACGGAGCAAACACGCAACAGAGCCGTTCCGGAATGTTAGATTTAAAAAGGATTATAAACTATACGACCTCTTCACTCAAAACTGTGTTTTTCATTGTTCCCTGACTGCGATGTTTAAGCTTAATTCCTCAGAATGAAAACTGTGTGTGCAGTTTGTTTTCACTTTTATCTGCTGCAGGGAATTAGTTTGGAAACCAACGCAACAACAGAAACTCAAAACCTCCCGAACACGTTCACACTTACTGAAAACTTTTCACTTCAGTAGAGGATGTCTTGTGTCCGGCATAAAGCTGCAACAATTAGTCGAATAATCAGTATGTGATAGGCAGAAAATTAATCATCAACTATTTTGATAATCAATTCATCGTTTTAGTAATTTTTTGAAATAAAGTAAAAATAACTGATGGCTTAGCCTTTTAAATGTGAAGATTTGCTGCTTTTCTTTGTCACTTATGATAATAAACGAGGAGTCTGTGTGTTTTTAGCTGTTTTTTGGACAAAAAAGTCATTTAAAAGGCGTCACACTGGGCCTAGAGAAATTATGATGAGCATTTTTTTTTACACTTTTTTGACATTTCATGGAATAAACGAATAATCATGAAAATAATCGTTAGTTGCAGCACTGGTCCAGCAGTTAGGCTAAATTTTTAAATAAAACGTGTATGTAAATTCTTAAATTTCCCATTATTCAAAAGATTTGGCCTTTATTTCCAGAATGTGGAAAAAATAACAATTATTCCAAGCCAAGGGATCTTGGAGTGTTTTTTGGGTTTTTTTTTTGTTTATCATTTTATGTTAAGGCCCGTCATTGTGAAAAACAGCATAAAGTTCTAAACCAAAGTCAGAGACGGTCGAGAAGCGTTGCAGTATCGTGCAACTGATGAGGCTCAATGTTCTCAGCAAAGACTTTAAGTTGTTGAATCAGGCCACGTCAGGTGATATTAGTGATCTTTAGCATGTGACAGTGTGACGTGCTCAGTGACTGAGTGTTATTGCTGAACTGTGTGCAGTGTTGATGAGCTGAACAGGTTTAAACAACCCGGAGCTCATTCACAGCATTTCTACAGACTCAGCCGTCAGAAGCTCTAAAAAGCTTTTTTCACCCATTCCAGAAAAGTTTGTATGGGTCTGAGCACATTCAGGAACCACTGTCTGCAAACCAGAAATCAGACAGTTTGGAAAAGAATAAATCCAAGGAAATAGAAAGACAACAATAGAAACAATAATAATAATAATAATTTATATAAAAAGTCAAATAAAAAAAGAGTCGAGATTAATATGGGAATCTCAAAATAATAAGTGGGGAAATTCAGAGAAAATAAATCAGCAGTGGCAGCTGTAATGGAAGGGACAAAATTTCCACTCAATTCAAGGTAAGAACTTCAAATACGGCAAAAAGAGGAAAGAGCACGCAGAGCACATTTCACACATTTCATGGAGCCAACACATCCGACTGGTCATGTGATCACAGATATGAAAGAGCATCTTCCGGTGACACACTGAAAATACACACGAAAGATGAAGATCACTCAAGACCAGTGTAAAAAAGTATTCAGGTGTTGAGATCGTGTGCAGAGAAGAAACTTCTACAATGTCCCGCCACGCTGACAGGTTCACAGTAAATCAGGAAACTAATAAAAGGACCGAATATCAGTCAGTCATAACATTATTCACGATTATCTCAATACACGATTTTCCTCATCGTGAAAAATTCACCTCCATAAAATTATTTTATATGTTTTTCAATCCTGATACACGACATTATCAGTTATTGTCTCGTTCCTGCTGTTGGCTTTAAATGAGAGCTTTTGCACCAATTAAAAAAAAAGAATGAAGAAGAGTTTATCCAGCAGGGGGCAGTAATGCAACGTTCAAAATTCCAACAGCCGTGAATCCTCACAGGAGGCCCGAGCCGCAGTGAGGTCCTGCCTACAGGAAGTGACGTCAGACAAATGTAAAAGGGGTTGCCAGTTGCCTAGAAGAGAAGACATCCGGCTCTGCGGCTCACAGTCGGCGGGGTGCTCGAGGCAGAGCGGAGGGGCGAAGAGAGAGCAAGCACTCGGAAATGTGTTGTCGCTCCCCAATAAATAAATAAATAAAAATCTGCATTTAAGGCGTCGTTAATTCTACCGGGTTGTGTCATCACCTGTCGACGGTGTCGTCAAACTTCTGGTAACGGAAACGGTTTAGAATCCGCTGCCCTCTGCGTCAGTATGAAGCAACAATGAGGATTGTTGTTGGGTTAAAAACGGCAGTGAGTGTGTTGACCGTGGTCCTCCGGTTCACACCTCAGTGAGCACAACAGCTGAGCTCCTTCACACCTGGACTGCACGTCGTGGCCTTCGGCACACAGTCAGAGCACCAAGCAGCATTTAATCCAAACATATCACCAAGTTTAGTTCTTGTTTTCCCCGTAATTTGCAGGAAAACCCTCCGCGGAAACAGCACAGTGGGCAACAGTGAAATCTGATTTTTCCCATGACACAGAGAAGGCTTCTGAATTATTTTGATGCCGAATTGGCCATCGGACATGAAATGTTCATGACGGATCTTCAGTCTCGCCGTTTTGCATATGTACGCTTACCAAGAGAGAGAAATATTAAATGTCAGAATATTACTCATGGAGTTTGGGACCACACACCAACGTCAAACAGGGCAAAGTCTACCCGGGCTATGCTAACTGACGGGTCTCTAACTTGCTGAGTGAAGACCTGGCTGCTCACCGTAATTATTCACATTTCAGCCTGACACGTTTCTGTTTGTGAAAGTAAGTTGGATATGAACGAGGGACGCTCGGTTTTTGCAAAATGGGAACACAAGGCTCGCGCCTGCTCCTCCATTTCAGCACACCCAGTCACACACACTGCCGGCAATGTTTGCCACTTCCACACGCAGTTGTAGTGAACGATAAAAACACGTAAACACAATACCTTGGTACTTTGCATCAATTTCTCGAAGCAAAGAAACATTTCTTTGTATGTCCAAAGGCAGCGACTCCACACATTCCAGATAATCCTCCACATAGTTGACCAGTTGTTGCGACTTGTCGGCATTTGGGTAATGGTGGCCCAACATCGTGTCTGCGATGCATAGAGGCACGAAAATAACGCGAATGAAATGTGAAAAATCTACAGTTCAAAATCAAATGCTTGGCGACTTTGCAGTAGGGCAGTCCCAGGCAGCAGTTCACTTCAAACAAAACTCAAACCACTGCGCATGCGGGAGTAGTTTCCTTTTATGGCGGTATACCGTTTTCTCTCCGTTTTCGTCATCGAAGGCGGGGCTAGTTGGCTTTGCAGCATCGGGATTGGCAGAAAGTGACCTCATTATCATAACTTTTTCCCGGGAAATTAAACCAATAGGGAAATTGAAAACACAGAGCCGCCGTAGCTCCGAGCAGGTTTGACCTTGTGTTTTTGCTTCATATTACGGAGCAGCAGCAACATTAAAGACACAATCACTCATTTTTTAACCGTATATTTGAGCTTCATACCTGTGCAGCGTTAATGAACAAAGTAAAGCTGTACGTTATTTAAAAATAATGTTTTTCGGCAAAGTTACAAACACAAAGCAGATTTCTGTTTCACTGCACTGTTTTCATGTATTATGAATGTATTTACATTTTTAAGGTCGATGGATATTTTGATTTATTTTTTTTTCAAGGCTAGGGTTAAAGCATATATATTTGGCATTTTACAACACAAGGATGTAGAGGTAATACAGCTGTAATTCCTCTATGCTCCCACTTAGCGCAGAAAATGATCTCAATTAATAAATTACTGAAAATAAAAACTGCTATTTAAATGTAAGTGCTAAGGTGGGTGCAGAAGTCTCACAGCTGAAGGGTAAAGGGTTGTTTTGTTCTTTTTTGTATATACTGTGTATATACTGTTTATTTTTCTACTTAAATCTTTTTAATAAGGGCCTTGTTTTTATACTGTCCTGTTTTCAAGTCATGCTGCTCACATGTGCCCCCCGGGGACAAATAAAGTTTTTCTGAATCTGAATCTAAAAGCTGTCCTTTGGTCTGGTGGCACTGCAGCTGATACTTCTGTGTGTCTTGCCGGACTGCAGCAGAGCGAGCAGGCTGTGTCTGGAGGTGACTTTTTGATGGACATTGTTCTTCTGGTATTGCTGCCACTTGTAAAAAGATGCCGCCTGACGCTATCAGATCAGAACCATTCATCTTTTATATGTTCTAAAGAAGTCTTTGATTATTGTTTTATGTTTATGGACTTGAGTCATGCATTGTAAGATTTTGTTTTTGCAGTATTGAAGCAGCTGAGCCTGAATTTCTTTCCTAAACTGGGTCAAGCTCTAGAAAACCTGCATCCTACACTTCACTTCCTATATTACAACTGTATGCAACTGTGTGTGTGTGTGGATAGATAGATAGATAGACATTGAAATAGTTAACTTGCAAGTCAAATATAGTTTGGCTCGCATTTTAATACTTTGAGCTAAATTCATTACGACTTCCTGATGATGCCATCAGATAAAAAAAAACATTTAATGTTCAAACTTGTAAAGTGTAAAAAGGGCAAAAAAGCACACACGTCCAAAAAAAAGTCAGTGCTAGGTGTTGGACAGAGACAAAAGTGAGATCATATAAGAAGAGTCTGTGCACTAGATAATGCTCCCCATCTTTTTTTTTAAAGATTTTTTGGGGTGCTCTTTGTGCCTGTATTTCTTGGGTAGGACAGCTGAAGAGTAGAAAGGAAACAGGAGAGAGCGAGAGAGGGAATGACACGCAGCAAAGGGCCATGGGGGGAATCGAACCCATGTGTATGGGGTGCCTGCTCTACCACCTGAGTCACCGGACACCCTGCTCCCCATCATTTTGATGGTAGGTTTCACCACATGATGTGACGTTTCAGCAATTTGTTTTGCATATATATCCTATAGTCTGTATGTTATTATATTTTTTCTCACATTGCATGGTTAATCCCATGACAGATCAGGTGACCTTGTGAGATTTGTATGTATGTAGGTGTGTCTGTTCCTGTTTCGTGTCTGAAGAAGGGCTATGACCTGAAACATTACATCATGTGGTGAGAGCTACCATTAAAACACTAAAATGACTGGGAGCAAACTGGCAAAGTGGACTTTTAAAAGTTTGTGTCTGATGTAGATACAACCCACTCAGTGTGGCTGCTGAGATGAGTTTATCAATGAATCAATGTCACCAAGTTCAGTTAGTTTTCATTGTTCCACTTGTTTTCAGTAAAGTTTGGATTTTTTTGTGACATTAGTGGGGACTTTAGCTTTAGTGAACTGACTGTAAGTGCACCTATGATTAGGACAAGGGGAAGCAGAAGGAAGTACACTCAGTCACAAGGGTGGAGAGAGGGCAGGCTGTAGCAGTATGCAGGTTCCTCCTTTAGGCTGCATGTTAGACAGGCCCATGATTACGCAGTGATGCGATGTAATCACGTGCTAACAAGTGCATGTGTGTGTTTGGGAAATGCCACTTTCTGTGTCCAATGTAGTAAGGAAATACCCTCAGTGTTCTTCTTACATTAAATGTACCTGTTTACTGTCGAGACAACAATGACATCTCTTGTCTTTCCGCTACTTCAGGTTCTGTTACCTCTGCAACCACCTCTGCTACTACAGCTACTTTAACTTATAATGTTACTAATACTTTAACTAGCGTACCACCAGCTACAGCACTACCAAAACTACTATTACTACTATTAAGTTTTAGGATCATTTGTTTTCAGTGCTATATGTAACATTTTAGCACAGCACATTTCCACGCTTTACCTCTCATGACGTTGTTCGAGTGTGTCCAAATGTACAGGTTCCATTTTCGTTTTCATCCAGGCAGACCACAATCAATTTCAGTGGGGGGAAAGTTTCATTTCTTTCAGTAAACATTCATTTTGCTGCTGTGGACTCTTGTACTTCCACAGCACAGTTAAACCCCAAATACTCATCAACCCAGTACACATGGTACACAGCACTTATTTGCTGTCAGTATAGGAAGTATGGAGCTAAAATATGACATATAATTTCTGAGCTTTCTTAACCATGATGATGGGAGGTCTTTGTGACGTTGATTCCCAGGAACCTAAAGCTGCTCACCTGCTCAACCTCAGCTCCACTGATCTAGACAGGTGTGTGTGTGCGTGTGTGTGTGTGTTTGCCTCCTTATTTCTAAAATGAACAATCAGCATCTTAATTCAGTTGATTTTGTATATGTGGTACTGGTACAACTAGGCTAATGCTACTATCATAGACACTGGCGGACTCGGGATGTTTGATGGGCAGGGGTGAAATAGTAAAAAAGGCACTTGTTGCACTTTACCATGTCTTGTCCACTGGAAGGCTTCCTAGATTTATTATTTACCATGGGGGCATCCAAGAGGGCACTTTCACAGCATTTTTCCTAACAATAGGGCACCAAGGGGGGCAATTGCCCACCATGACCACCTGTGAGTCAGCCTGTACCCCCCACTATAACTAGAACTTGCTGCTAATAATACTTCTGCTACAACCAACACTAATACTAATACTACTAATAATATTGCTACTGTAAGGCATACTGCTACCATCCCTACTTCTATTATCACCAGAAAGTAGGCTGCTACTACTGCGACTACAGCTAGACTATTATAAATACAGTTGGTCTAGAAACAAACCTAAAAGTGTTTATACAGCCACTTATGTTGCTACTGTTATTATAACTACT
>JAPZDX010000016.1:667164-679970 GCA_029783625.1 Naso annulatus | reverse complement strand
GTAAACTCGTGCTTTCACTCGGGTAAAGTCGGGGAAGGAGACGGTACAAACGGCCATTTCTGAACGTCGTTAACAGCTGCATTTACAAATTTAACATAACGAGAAGTTTTTTGAAAACGTGCATCTTCTGCCGAGTTCCCCTTTTTTGTTTTCTCAGTTTCACATCCGACCATTCTCAGCCAGCATTGTTTTCATCTTGATACATTTTAATACCTGAATAAAAACATGTCCTTTACTCTTTCGTTCACTCTTACTATTTCTGCACTTTTACTGGTTCAGCAAGAGGAGAGAACTCTAAATTATCGAGTTAGGATTCTGGTGGATCGATCGTACTCGGGTTCTTGGACTGAAGTTAGTATTTTTGCTCGAAAGTGTGCTTTGTCCCGTTGAGGCGCACTTCTACTGATAATCACAGTTTCAAAACATATGAGACCAGCTGGTTTTATGCTACCCGGCCGAAGAGTCTGTCCAATTCTTGATTAAAAACTTTTTTACTGACTACTTTTCTCTTTTACAGCATGCCGTGTCAAATAACTTCTCAAACTCCTTTCTCCCATCTTCCTCCCTTTGTATGTGTAATGTTATCTCACTGAATGACTCAAGTTGCTCACATATTTGAAAACTCCTATGCTGCACAGATTGCTGTTTGCTACTTTAGTTTAAGTTTATTGCTGCTATTGTCGCTTTTCCAAATTGCACAGTACTCTACAGTGCACATCTTTGATTCAGTGTGATTTATAACAACATGTGCGTCTTACAGACAGACCCTCAGCAAACATAATCATAATTTACTCTTACTGGACATGCTAACAGACTGTGTGAGCTCACAGAAAAGCTGAAAAGAAATCTGGTCGCTCAATGTGTGACATGATTTAATTTCATTTGGGGAAAATTGTTGTGGGAGTTTTAGTGTGTGCAAAAACAAAGTATTGAGGATTTGTGGTTCCTACAAGGAGAGCCAGCTAACCTGCACTGACCTGAACTCGGGCGATGGCTAAGCTGCAGTTCATAACATACAGAACGAGTGTGTCTGCATTCAGCACTGAAACCTCAACTATTTAAGTGAATCGTATGTTTGCCACAATATTAGGAAAAAAATATTACAGCCTATATAAAGGACCTTGTTTCTTATGATGTAATGTCAAAACAATTTTAAAATAACATTTTTAAAAAGGAAGTGCTTCAATGTGTTTTTACCATCTGACACATTGTGTCATTCACACTAAAGGGAATCACGGAATGGTTTCAAATACAGTTTTTGAATGCTCTTACTCTGTTGCCATGGCAATGGTGTACTTGTTGCCATGCTGCTGGTAGGAGGTGGAGGTGGAGCCTGCTGTTGCCATGGTGGCAGAGGTCCAGAAGGGGGAGGAGGTGGCTGGTTGCTGGGGGGAGGAGGTGGAGGTGGCATCATGCCCATTGGAGGAGGCAGCAGACCTACAAAGAAACCAGAAGTCAAACTTTTTCTTCAGGCTGAGTTTTGGTGCCACAGTTCATTCTCTTTGGTCGAAACACTACACGCATATGACCTTAGACACGTTAAAAACTCCGATAACCCATAAAATCAGCCCCTACCCATCGGATGTCCGTGAGGTCCTGGACCCTGGCCCATTGGAGGAGGGGGGGGCTGCATCCAGGGAGGAGGCAGGCTGTTGGGATTTGGGGGCATAGGAGGGCCTCCAATGTTGGGCATGGGGGGAGGGAAGCTGTGAGGTCCTCCAGGGCCGCCGGGCCCCCCGTGCATGCCATGAAAGTTCCTGTTCTCAGTCGGACCGGAGCTCATCCACGGAGGCCGGTTCTGCTGCAGACGAACAATTATTTCAGACCACATTCTAAACCTGGAAAACTTCACATGAGGCTCTATTACAGCCACAATATGAAACCTTTTCACCTTAAAATAACATTCTAAATCATTTTAGTGTGAGTGGGCTGTAACCTCTGCCTCAGCCACTCGGCCCTTTGGTAGCTTGTTTCTGTCCTATGTATCTTCAAGACCGGACATGAAACCTAACGATAAATGTTACTATGTCACAGAAAACAGCTATTTCAGTGAAACCAGGTCATATTTTACAGAAAAAATGTCCTCTGGTTTTCCCTCTGATGTCCTATGACTGCTCTGCCTAAACTCTGATTTACGGAGGTTCCTGAAAGCAACATGTAAGCTGCCTGCAGACTGAAGCTGCAGCAGCGAGGAGTGTTGGTGTTTTGTTCTGCTATCAGAGGAGGTTTGGCTCGCTGGCAGATGGAGGTCCAGTGCTGGAATGACCACCAGAACCAGAACCGGGTGAGCAGGCAATGTAACTGGACTCAACAGTCTCAACTAACTACAGAGGTAAGGATGCTGTGAAGAGGACGCTGATGGAAGAAAAGGGTCAGAGAACGAGCAAGAGGATCAGCAAGAATTCTGTCAGAGTGGTGTGCAGTTGTTGGAGACAGTGACACTAAATAAAAGGCTGCAGACACAAAACTGGATTTGTTACTGTTACAAAAAACAAAAACAAGAAACACCACCTAAATAATAGTAATAGTAATAATAATAATAATAAAAAATAAATAAACTGAATACATAACTAAAACCTTCTGAAATCCATCCACATACACGTGAAGCAGCACTGAAACATGGAGGCAGAGCCGAGAGCGTGACAGAGAAGAGAGGCAGAGTGCTGCTGTTACAGACTGTGATGAGCAGCAGAATGCTCGTGTTAAACTTATGAACTCTGCAATCAGCCCTTGAAATCATTTAGTAATGACTGTTGATTTAGTGATGCTGACTGAAAGTGTTTAAACACTGAAACATTGTGGTTGCAATGATAATAAAAAATGACAATAAAAAATAATAAAATAATAAAAAAAATAATAATAAAAAATGATACTGCACTATACTTCATGATTTTCATTCCTTCATAACCATATTCTCAAGTGTATGACGGTTTCCGGACAGACAGGGGCGTTCGTGGACTGTTGCCACTGCTCTTAACCAACAGTAGTTGGGTATGATGGTGTTGATGAACTAACCGGTGGTGGCTGGTTGTTGTTGGGTGCAGAGGCCCGGGGTGCTCCTGCCTGGGTGCTGGAGTGTCCCGCTCCAGAGGAAGGGACAGGAGCCTCTCCCAGCTCAGCCATGAGAGACAGATACTCCTTATCCATGCGCGCCTTGTCCTGAGCCGACTGAGGCGGCTCGCCACCCGTCGCTCTGTGTGCAGCAAAGGAGCTACACGAAGCAACATAAACATGATTACAAACACATTTACAGCAGTGAACGAGCAAAAGACACTTGTGTGAAAGGACTCAGCGGTCATCACCTGGTGTATTTGCAGTCAGAGGAGATGTGGCCTGCTCCACCACACTTGGTACAGAGGGTGGTGTTGGTGATGCTGCGCGGCTCGGTGTTCTGCCAAGGACGAATGATCCTACAAACACAGACAGACACAGTCAGTCTCACTTTCAACACTGCTGTTTAGAAAAGGCACAAAGGCCTTTCTCTGAAGTTTCCCCTCCTTCATCATGCCCATCACCAATGACATCCGCATACTGAAGCTCCGCTGCTGTCACACCTGTTGCACTCACCTGTTGTCATCTTCCCGCAGTGTGCCGTTCAGTCTGGCCAGCTCCCTCAGCTGCATCTTTCGTAGGTCGTTCTGATCCTCTGGTGTCTCGATGCCTTGCTTCAGAATGTTACGAATCTGTCGACAAAGATTTCTCATCATTGCTACACAGGACGTGGAAAAAGGTCTACAGGGACGTCAAATACACGTAGCTGAGCAGTTTTAACAGCCTTGCAAAAGTGAAGGAGGGAGGAAGATGCATCGAACAGTAAACTAACCTGCTCCACAGCTTTTTTCACATTCTCCATCGTGTTGGCGGTGACCAAAGCATGCAAAGGCTCGTCCTCTCCTGGCAGCATCTGTCCGTCCTTCCGGCCTACTTTCCCCTCCTTCACAGAGCCTTTACCTCGGATCATGATCTTGGCACAACACTCTTTCTCAATGTTCTTCAGCGTGTTACCACTGATAAAACCAGAGGGAAAAAGTCAGTTTTAACTGTACTGCCGTAAGCTTATTTGCTTATTAGAAGTCTGTAAAACTTGCAACATGACAGTCACATTAAATTAAATTTACCGTGGCCCAATCAATAGCCCAACAAAGTTGATTTCAGGGTACTCGTCCTGGGGAATCATAACTTTGTCGTTGACGCGGGTGGCTGGAGGCCTACAGGAAACAAACATATGGTAAGCTTTGATTTATTTACTCTCATCATCGCACCGTAGTGTCTGTTTTATTAACATCCTGCAGCCCTTTTCACAGGAGGAAACCAAACAGTTACTTGGAAATTCCCATCATCAAACCTTCTCACAGTCATTTGAATGTTGCTCCTGCTTCCACTGTTCTTTTCTTGTTTTTGTGGGGCCGAATCAAATTCAGCTTAAATTTTTTCAAAACTATTCTTGATTTCCGCTCCCCTTCGGTGTTGTTCAGTGCACAAGTCTTAATCAGGATCTGTGCATCTGGGTCTGTCAAACAAGTTTTCTGAACTCTTTTTTTAAGGCCCAACCATTATATTGGCTTGCCCATAATTTCGGCCTACCGCAGATATAATGGTATTGGCGTTTATGTTCACCAATACACACTGATATTCAAACAGTTTGTAAAGTCTGGAAAAAAATGCTTGAACTAATGATCTAATGGAATTTTCTTGCTTCCTCATAACAGTGTCACCATTGGTCCCAAAAGCGCCCCTCGGTCGGGTCCTACTCCCTTTTTTACGACAGCAGGCTCTGTGTGCCTCACAGATCTGGTAGAAAAACGGTGGTAACTCCAGTGATGTTCTTGTTATGTTGTGACATCATGTCTGCTCAAACAATCGTGACTGACAAAACTACAGGTGCTATTCTCATTTCCAATATTACAGAGTGGGAAAATTCCAATATCCTATGTACTGACCATTTGTATTTATGTATAATATCTGCTGAATGTGGTTATCAAACACCTGTGACTGATGTGTAATGAGGCAGGATACCTCACATGGTAACAACTTTATTCCAAACATCAGTACACTGAACAGTAACACTTCACTCATTAGTTATTAATTAACAGATCGCCCTCTGCTGGACAAACTGTGTAACTAAACCATTTTAAATCACTAGTCCAGGTATTTTTTCCGGTCTTAAGAAACGGTTTCGATATTGGCGTACAGAAGACATACGTGTCAATATAAATGGCGTACGGTTTATCTGTGATAGGCTGGTATCGGCCAATAACATCAGCAGACCAATATCATTTGGGCCCAAAATTGTAGAGTTTTAGATTTCAGACTACCTTGAAAGTAATTTTACAAACTGTTTGGCTGCTCAGTCACCTTGGACATCCTCTTTTGAAAGACAACACTTTTATTTCATTAGTTTAGCTAACACTGAGGTCAAACTACGTGATATCAGCCCGATAACAGCCCGACCAGGAAGACGTTGGGTGTCGGGTAGACTCAGAAACAATCAATGAGCATCAGGTGCAAAGATCAATTGTTTGATCTCACGTAGCGTGTCAAAATGACGCCACATCCTGGACTCCTCATGACAGAGAGACTAGCATGACTGATTCTTTGTTTACATCCCATGACAGCTCGTCAGTAGTAGTCAGTGGCGAGCACTTCCATGCTGGTGACATCACGCACATCATGAACTGCAAGCAATGATTCATCAAGGAGCAACATGTAGTCTGTCATGTCTCTCGACCATGACACAGCAAGAATTTATGACTTTATAATCGCCTCATCTGACACAGTGAACATTTGAACAGACCCCCGCATTACACAGATAGTGTCTGAAACCAAAAAACCTTAAAACTGATGGTGAGAGGAAAACAAATAACTCATACTTGTAGTCTGCGGGAGGCTTGAAGTCAGGGTTGAGTCCAACCATCTCAGTGATGAGGGAGTGGCGCTCCTCCTCAATCTTCTTCCGCGTGCGATACTCGCGGGTGTTTAACCTCTTGCCCTCACTGTTGTAAATGGGCTCCGGGGAAGGAGACCTTCAAACGGCAGAAAAAAGACAAGAAAAGACATCATTAACACCTTTCTAGAAGTGGAGCTATCAACAATCACATAGGCTCCCTACAGCTAACTCATGCTTAAAAGGATTTCAGATCTTCATTATTTGAATCAATGGGTACAGACATTTCAGATTAATCTGAAAAGGAGTTTTGGAAATTTGGATCTACTGTCAGAATTCTCAGACTATGTGACTCATGGCCAGTGCAAGAGCAAACTCAAAAAGACAATGATGTAGGAACTCTGCACTGACATTTCAAAGGCTTGGGTCTATTCTTTACACATTTCAGGGTAAAGGGGGCAACCATAACTGTATAGTGGTAATTAACCCAAAACACTGGAAGGGCATAAACCACAAAGAAAAAAAAAATACATGGCCATAACTAAACCTGCATACAGGATTGTTGGCCTACAAGAAAGGAAAGTTGGAGGTAAGAAAAAGAACCAAAGCAAAATTTGCAATCCTAAGCAGAACTGCTGGCTTTGAGAGTTGCTTGGTGTTGACGTGGCGGAAGAGGTCCGTACCTCCCCTTGGATGCTGAAAACCTGTGTTGCTGCATTAAGGAGGCTCTGTGCTTGAAAAAGGGTTAGGTTGATGTGGGGTAATTTGGGTTAGAGAAAAGGAATTAAGATTAGATATCCACCTTTTCCTATGCTCTCCCATCAGAGAGCCGCTTTTGTGCCCATGTGATGTGAAGAGTGAGGGAAAAAAAGGCTTTTCCTTTTATGATTGAAACTTCCAACGGTGACAACCTGAAACACCCCCAGTCAGTTCTGTCACATTAGGTCGGGGAACTATTTAAAAGAGTGAGTGCTGCAGCTCTAGTTGCTGTGGAAATGTCTGATTATGAGAGTCTACACAGTGTACAGACAGGGACTCTAAGCTAGCAAAGATCAACTTCACACACTCTTGAGAGCGAGCCACTTCCTGCGGGAACAGATCCTTATTAAAACTACGTCATCGGCTGGCAACTGCTTTTCCAGAAGTTTTCTTCCGAGCCACAAGAGTCCAGAGGGAAAACTGGAACACGCCCTCTTTCCCCCTGGGTGGAAATGTTTTAAAGCCACGGAAAAGCCAGAAATGTCCAGCAACAAATTATTCAAATCCAGGATTTAACCTTTTAATTGCTGGTATGTTCAGATGTAGGCTACACACGCTATGACCTAAAGGCTAAAGGTTATATCATATCTAATATGTAAAAAAATTAAGTCAGGCAAGGCAATATGAAGTGTTGGGACTTTGGTCCCCAACAAACTTTTTCAAAGGTGCCAATTTGTCTGAACTCTTACAGTTTTAAAGCTTTAGCATTGATTATTTAACAATCAACACTTTTAAAAATGCTTCCATAGAGTAAGGTGTATTGCCCCCAAACCTGTTTAAGAGGAAAACCTTCATACATGATGCATCATATACAGTATGTATTCATATATTCACAAAGCACTCTACAACAAACACACATGACAGGAAGTGGGTGAAACCATGATGCATAAAAACTAACAGGCTAAATTTACGGCAAAGACTCGACTATCAGTTCAAGTAAGAAATAACTGAAATGTTCTGACTTAAAAACATAAACAACTCGACTTACTCTGACCTGTTTCATTAGAATGCCCTGCTCCCTTTCACTTAACACTCTCACAAAACTATTTTCAATGAAATTATTTGTTACTTTACCCGAAATGGAAACACTGTTTTTTACTACATCAAGATGAAACCAAGATCCTGTAAACCTGTATACATCTGTTTGACTAAAACAAAGGAAACCCAAAGCACAAACACTCAACTCAAGCATCATCGTCGCTCAGCTCTGAGCAAACTTCCTCCTCCGAGGAAGATCACAAGATTCAATTAAAAGCTCCGAAAAAGGATGAAGGCAGAGCTTGAGTGAAGTTTTTCTGCCCTAACTACTGTTTCCACAAACTTTCATATTCAATTGTGCACAATTTGTTACCACTACTAACTATTTAGTAACAGTTTCAGGTAATTTTGCATTCAAACCAATCACATTAGTGCAAGATTTCTTCTAAGAAAGATTATTTTTTTAAATTAAAAAAAAGACCTAGAATGTGTGTTTAATTTGGATGTCACGGCAGACACTGTCTCGCTGTCCTGGGTGAAACATATGGGCTTCTATTCAGTTTTCAAAAAGCAGGAATGCTCTCAGCGTGGTGTTTGTTCTGGAATCACGGCCAAATTTTAAAAGTCTTACTAAATTTGGCATCTTGGATGAAGACAAGATAAAAGACCTATGATTTTATTCTAAAGCTGGGCATACACTGTAACTATGATTTTAGAAATAACGGTGTTTAAACTCACACCGTACAAGCAAATCATCTGAGAAGTAAAGCCAAAACGATTTACATGCTCACACTGTGCGTGTAAAAACACCGTCAGCCCCCGTGGACCGTTCTGGCTGGTGACAATTGTCAATAAAGATTTGTTTGAAAGCTCAGAGGCAGGCTTGTTTACCAACAACAATACTAACAAGGCAAAAGCGCGTGCCTTGATAATTTGTGCCATCCTGTGTGGCGAAGGAAAAAAAAGAAGATGTGCTGATGTGTGTGGACTCGCAGATGTTTTGGAATACGTGGACAGTAACGTTATGGCTTGTCCATTTTGCGGAGGGAACTGGACGGAAGCCATCTATTTTCACTGTTGTTAACTTGATAGCTAATAGTAGCTACGCTCTGATCACTGTAGCGCTCCTTTTTTTGTTTTTCCTTGTTGTGCAGTTGTGTGTTGCCATGGCATTCAGATGATCCGTTTGCCACTTCAGGCAGGCGCAGTGAGGAAAACGGTACTGACGTTTGGGAATCCAGTCGTTCAACTGCCCGAGAGTATGAGTCGGATGACGAAAATTCCTAACATGTCAGAAATTCATCTGACCATCTGACGAATGTTCGGGAGCGAATGACAGGTGCTTGCTCCCCCCCCGCACACTGCACGGCAAACCATGCATGACAACGCTGAAACTCGGTTCGACTCTAAAATGAGTCGTGCGGATCAAACACGGGCTAAACTCGAGCAGTGTATGTCCAGCTTAAGGAGATATCCTCAGATCAAACGCTCTAAGATGCGGGTGTGTTGGACAGGATCACTTCACTCTTCAGAAATTCGTCATAGGGTTTTTGATAAAGGTCCTGAGGGACTGAAACACCAGAAAACCTCAAGAAAGTGTGTGGAATTTTCTTTTCTGAAGACTGAATAGACCTGTGAGTAAAAATTTACCATAACCAACCCAAAACAAGCTACACATGAATATAAAAACTGACGAAACACGTTGTCAGCTTACTGGTGACGGGATGATGAGATGCCTCTAAGAGCTTCATTATTTTAGAGATTATCCTCCTTTAGCACTGCTAGGCTTTGACAACGAGAAAAAGTACTGAAATATTTTTGAACAACACTACCATTCACTTGGGAGACAGCTAACTACATGCTACATCTCTCAGCTACTACTACAATGCATTCTGAAATTTTGGCTAACAACCATATACATATACTGAAATCAACATTTGTCTTCCATAAAGTCAAGAAGGTAGAGAAAATGTTACTGTTCATGGGTTTAATCTTTTTCCGACCTGTCCTCAGGGTTAACAGGGATTCCCAGGTCTCCTGTACGCAGTTTACGAGTCAGGTCTTCAATCTGCAGTTGGACTGGAAGAATTCAGGTTAGGAAAGAAAAACAAGGATGGAGAGAAATGTGGTTACCACAACAACATCAGAGAGACAACGCTCTGCAGATTAGAGCACTGTCTCATACATTACTGAAGCAAAGACAAATGGTGAGTCTGTTAAATAAAACAAGGGAGATCAAATTTAAGCATGAAACCAATTGATCATATCTGAGGACATCAGAGGAACACGTTACCTAAAATATTCATGTGCTAAGGGTCATTTAAATTAGCGTCAACAGGTCTACCTTTTCTCAGACAATGATTAAACATAGCAACATTGTAAATGACTCGACCATGATTCCTAAAAATGCCGGCCAGAGCTGTGGCTTTTCTCCCATGAGGACAGGGCTTCACATTCTGCAGCATAGTTTATCAGCTTTGGCATTTTAAGGACACATCAGGTCTGCAAATCACTGATTGGTCTATTAACAAGATGACCATGGTCACTATTTGCACTCCACAGATCTAACACTGAGGGGCTGCAGTGACACAGAGACAATTATTACATTTACAAGGCAATGCAAAAATAAATCAGTCATCCCATGCACATTATGAGAGTTGAAATGAAGTACCGCCCCAAAACAAAGATTCACTGGTCACTGGAAAAATTACTTTGGATTACAGAGATGAATACAGGCCCTGTGAAATGTGCTTCACGGCTTTTTCATCTTAAAACGCTTCCCTTGGACAGTTTTAGGGGATCTACTGAATGAGCAAAGGAAACGAGAAGTGTGACAGCCAAAGGTGGGCACAAATGAATGTTTACATACCAAAGAACAACAACCATTACCAATGAGTGAACAACATCAATAACGATGTCAGTTATTGACAGAGAGGACTCGTCTGTTGGGGGGCCTGTGAAGGCAGGAGGTTGGTGGTACACTGCTGCTGGAAGGCATCGGAGGTTAAAAACTAATTGCTTCATTTAAAAGCACAATAACTTGAGTTTTCCAATTGACAATGTCCATGAAATCAGCTGGTTGAGTGGTTTAAATATGATGAATTGACTTGCCATAAAGCAGCATTGCTCACACTTGGACCAATAGAAACAGAAGCACACTGGCATATTAGGACATTATGAGTAACGCCTCCATGCACAAGAACAATACTGATGATGTGTGGGGGATCAAGCAAGACTGTGAGCAGTGACCTGCAGCTTCAGACAGCGAGCAGTGGTGTTTAAACTCCTCTTGCTAATGGCCGCCCAATGGTATGCAAACTGTAAGACCACAGAAACACTTGGCACAGCAGAGCCACTTCATTCAAAAGAAACAACCTTAATTAACACCTTACATAATCAAGTTATAATCAGTGCTTAGTCTCAACAGTTGGAGCAAATATTACCTTTTTTTGTAACATAGTACATTTCCTGTCAAATATGTTGGAAAATATGATTCAAAGTTTTACTTGAGTCTGGTGCTTTAGGCTCTAACTGTTGGGAAGTCAGCAAACAGGACATTAACATGTTTACTGGTGTGCACCATGTGAGGAAACTAGAACCTCAAACAGATGTCATTGATGAGACATTGTGAAACCAAACTGCATCTGTAATTTTCAAGTTGGCAACCTTAATAAACATGAGATCCTTTTGAATCATTTACCTATATAGGCTCTCTCCTGATCCCGGGTCAGTCCAGGGGGAATGACAGTGGGCATGCCCGGTATGACTGTCTTCTGATCGGGCGTCTCGCTGCTCCAACGACTCTTCTTTCTTGGTTTCTTTTGACCAAAATCTACCGAGAGAAACGGGAAATATCGTCCGTTAGCCGTAGCTTCCATAGGAAACGTTAACGCTGTGACGCCTCTCACGTGACCTTGCTTATAGGTAACGGTAATGGTAGCCGGAACAGTTGCTTTCTATTTAGCATAGTTAACCACACACTGAGGGGCCCCATAACAGTATAACATCTCATGTCAAGGGTATGAGCTCCCAGCTAGCGTTACCACTAACCTCAGACGAAACAAACATCATTTTATGACTATCATACAGATAACGTGGCATATCGGATTTTCAACAACAACAAACAACAAATCTTCAAGTGCAACAAAGTTCACATTACATTAAATGATGCCTGGCATTAACTTACACATTCATCTAACTGCTCTAACGGTTTAACGTCAGTTGTGACATGTGCACATTTTAACAGAAGTAGGATTCCGTTCAGTTATTTTGACCCCGATCAAAGGAAACCTGAGTGAAATAACGTTAGCGTCAGCCAAGTAACTTTAGCTGTCTCCATTTCGTGCCTGAGCCTGATGTGGGGCCTTTAACCCGTGTTGCTCTGCCACCTTAGCCTGTTAGCGTTAGCTCAAGCCGCTTCAAAGGTTAGCGTTAGCTTGCTAGCAACGTTAGCAGACGTTCGTTGGTTTACCTTTGGATAGTCCACCACCCGCAGGAGGCTGCTGCTGGACCTGGGTCGGAAATCCTGCCCCTGACGTGAACGGATGTGTTGGAAAAGACGCGCTTGGCATCGCGGGCTGGAAACCTTGTAGAGAAGGAAAAGATGCGGGCGGCCCCGGTGTCGGCATCAGCCCGTTCCCCGCACCAGGCCCGGCATCAAATCCTCGTTTAGCGCCAATACTCGGGTGCAACTTCCCTAAAGGAGTTGCGTTTGCTCCCGTGGCCATTTTCCCTGTATTCAGATGATTTAGTTTCTGTGATGCGTCAGTCGATTCGAATACAAATGTGTTCAAATTGAGGTAAGTCTTAAAAAGCACGGCCAACAAGCTCCTTCACTTTACTTTAATCAAAATGGCGCTTTGCAGAAAGCCACAAAGGATGATTCCATGGAGGTCGGCTGTAGTATAAAGCATTCCTATTGGCCAGACCAAGCTCCTCCCCATGTGCCGAGTCTTACCGGGTGAATTTTTTCTCTTAACCCGATTGCAAACTGATTAGTTAGAATGGATATCAATCCTGTTTCACATTTTTAAAAGGAAGTATGAAATTTCAGTAACAGAAAAAGAAATGTCAAGTGTCATTAATGCTTAACATATGTTTTGTAAGTCTAATTCTATATATATATATATATATATATATATATATATATAGTCCAGAAGAGCGCAGTCCTAGGAACTGCTAAGAT
>JAPZDX010000016.1:594204-604246 GCA_029783625.1 Naso annulatus | reverse complement strand
TCACCTTCTTCATCTGCAAATGTTTTTCTCAAGTAAAATTTGTCATCATCTGTTTCAAGTAATAAGATTAAGTTTCAATCTATTTACTCATTTCATTTTGATTTGATTTTTATGTTCTATTACCCAAAAAGTTAAGTTTGTATTTGCAACATTTAGTACGAATTTATGTCATGAAATATCGATACTTGGTGTCTATCAATACAATATTGTGACACATATTATGCTAGATTGATTTTTTTCCCCACCTTTACATCATTCCTGCCAACATTTCATACCTTTGACCTACAAAGTCAAAATTCTAGGTTAATTCAACAAAAATTGACTTATCTCATATTTTTAATGTAAACTTCCTTTTTTTTTTAATTGCTAAATTTCATATTACTTCTCTGTGGTAGAAATGGGCATACAATAGTTTTTTTTTTGTATCATAACACAGTCATGACACACGGTCTTTTGATCGGGGTTTATGTCTTGTTTTTTTTTGTTGTTGTGTACTAAGAGCAGGACAAAATATTATTATGACAATATATCCTGACTTTTAAAATATGATATTTGAATTACTGGCACCAATTATTGATATTTAAATAAAGGTAAAGGTACTTTATTGGTCACATATACATTGTATAGTGAAATGTATTTTCAGCATTTAACCCGTCCCTGAGGAGCAGTGGGCAGCCACAGCGTGGCGCCCGGGGACCAACTCCACGTTCTGAGCCAGTACCTCAGTCAAGGGTGAGACAGACCTAACATGCATGTTTTGATGGTGGGGACACCAGAGCACCTGGAGAAAACCCACACGAACATGGGGAGAACATACAAACTCCACACAGAGAGGCCCTGCCCCAGCCGGGAATCAAACCCAAGACCTTCTTGCTACAAGGCCACAGCGCAAACCACTAATCCACTGTGCCGGCCACAATATGGCATGGTATGACCCTGTAAACAGATTTCCCTGCCAATCTGACTCACCAGCATCATTACTCCATTCATTTCTTCAACAGAAATTAATTTGCTGAAGCAGTTGACGGCGGGGTAATGATGGACAGCGGTGAAAAGAATTCAAACAGATGCAGCACTTCCAAGTCTAAAGTCTGGACCCACATCGGCTTTTCCAACATCACTAGTACAAACAAAACTTTTGTATTTGCATATGCAACGTGTCATTTTGTATTCTTTAGTTGGATGTTGTGATGGATTGTTACGATTGTCTTGCAAGATATCGATTTTCGCAGAATCGCTGTATCATGATATTATCGATATTGTGGGCCACATTTCGCATATCGTGAGTTGCCCTGTGATTCCCACTATTCTTGTGTATATTGTGTAGCTGTTTGATAAACGTGTTGTTTGCAAATTGATGTCTAAAACAATCCACCAAAATATAATTTGGGTTTTTTTTTCCAAAAGCAGCAGCACTTGCATGGCACAAATACCAGTTTCAGTTTCGGCCTATAGTCTCCAGGTTTTCTCTTCCTCACTTTTCAGCTGAAAATCCCTCTAACTTAAGTGTTAAGTTTCTCAGAAAATTGTGACACACTAGCTCATACTTATTTGCTCTTAAAAGATCACCTAGAAAAAGTTAACCTGCTCTGGAGCCGTGAATCACGGCTCTCCTGCTGCTCACTGCAGTACGAGCTTAAATATATTTAATTTTTTTTTTTAATTTTATTTTTTACAGTGTACAGCTTCTTGCAGTCTAGTCACCTGTGAACATGTTCTTTAAAAACACACATTCAGACCCCATTCTTTTATTTTCATCAGGTCTTTATTACTTGCAGATACAAAAACAAGAACAAAAAACCACAAGTCATCGAGCAGATCGGGTGGGCCACCTAATGTGGCTCTGTCACAACAGTGCATGGTCTTCCTGGTCTTCTCTAATCATTCAAAACAGGCCTAACTCACCTACTGTCTAAAGGCCACCTACTATAGAAAAGAACAACAGCAAAGTAAGGCAACATAGAGCTAGCAAGAAAGAAGCTGTGATAGAGCAGAAGTGGACAATGTTACACAGTAACTATCCTAAATTAATCACTTCCCAGGCTCAGTCATGAACAGGTTCCTAATAGTACAAATTCTATTTACACGTCAGTAAGTAGAAGTCTGGTCGTCCTTGTAACTTTGGCTTCAGACATCCAAGTGTAAGTCAATGAGAAGTTGATAGTTGGTGTGCAATTGGCTGCCAATTAATACACAAACTAATGACGAGAGAGCTTACAATCGATCAAAGCAGGCAGTTCAATGAAAGTCTTTAGATTTCCTCTGGTTAGTTAAATAAGAACTAGGGCTGTCAAACGATTAATTTTTTAAATCGCAATTAATCGCATTTTGTAGCGCGTGTTTAAAATTCTATTATTTTGCATATCACAACAGCTTTTAAGTCCTTTTGAACAATGTAAAGCAAGTCTTACCAGTGTAACTTGATTGGGAATGAAATGCTAACTGGAGTGCATCCTCTTCAAGTAACGAGGTAGACAGGTAGAGCTCGCCTTCTGCTAATTAGCTTAGCTTAAACACTGGTAGTCAATGGGAAGTACTAGCCTGCCTCCACCTTAAGTCATGAGATCAACTTTCCAACAACTCTAAACTGTCCAGTGAGCTTGTTGTGACTTGTTTATTTACCAAGTTATGTTAGTAGTTTATGTAGTATTTTATGTATTTCATTTTCTTCCTCTGCTGTTTACTGACTGGCATGCGCCCTGCAGTTTACTTACAGTACGCATTGGCTTCTAAAATTTCATAAAGTGCCAATCTGAGTCTAAAAATAACATAACATGGTAAGTAAACAAGTCACAACAAGCACACAGGACCATTTAGAGTTGTTGGAAAGTTTATCTGATGACTTTAGGTGGAGGCAGGCTAGCACTTCCCATTGACTACCAGTGTTTGAGCTAAGCTAATTAGTGGTGGGCGAGCTCTGCCCGTCTCTTCCTTGTTAATGCACACACAGTCGAAAGAATGCGATCTATTTTCTTGTCTGGAACTCAGGAGGAAGGCAAATAATGAAAAGAAACATGAGCCATTCAAAAGTGTATTGTTGTCTTTTGTCTATCAGTGGGAAGAAAGCCGCTGTGGTGGCTTGACTAAGGGTGCGTGGAGGGGACAAAACAGCAGGATGCGATTAAGGCGATTAAAAAATTAACTTGTTAATTGCGGCCTTTCAATCAAATCTCATTAAAAGTGACAGCCCTAATAAAAACAGAAATGTTCTCCCCTTCTGTTCAGACCTGATATGTGATGCTTAACTCAAGTGTACAGGTTGAAGATATTGACTGAACCGGACCTCCAGATGAAAACACTGGTAAAAAGTTTCACAAACAAAAGGGAGGTTAAACGGTCGGTTGTTGCTGTTCACAGTATTTCCTCGAGCGTCTCAACAACTCCACCTGCACCCATCAATGTGTCTACAGCGACTTGCGCTGCCGCTTCATGAAGGACATGGAGTAATCCCCGGCTGGTGTGCTTTTCTGCCTCTTCATCTGGACCTGTGACTGGGCTGTGAGCTGCAGCTTGATGGCGCTGGAGTTCACCTTGGCCGCACACAGCAGTTCCTTCATACCCTTCATCTTCTCGCTTTGAAAGACGACCACAGGACCGGCGGGGGAGGGGGACGCCTGCTGCTGGGATGAGGGTGAAGACGCAGAGTCTGAGCTGGGAGACTTGGGTTTTCCTTCAGCGTCTCCGCCCCGCAGGCTCTGAGAGGAGCGTCGGCGCCCCCCTCCGTCTCCCACCTTCTTCGGCTGTGCTGCTGCTGCTGGCTGGGCTGATGGGGAGGTGGGAGCGGCAGTGGGAGGAGAACTCTGCTCATCCAGCTTGGACTCTCTCCTCGGGCCTCGTCTGCGACCCTCACGGGGGTCATCACTGGACTGGTCGTCATCATCCTGGGACTCTGGCTCCTTGGTGATGATTGACACTTTCTGACGCACCTTCGGAGTCAGACAACAACAACAACAACAAACCCTTCATTTAGCGTCAACACACATCAGCAGCAGACAGAGCTTCAACTGTCTTTGGTAATCTCAGCTGTTCTGGGTTCCTCACCTGAGCATCAAAGCGGCTCAGAGACTGGACCAGGTAGGTGGCCCACCCGACATGAAGGACTGGCGTGGGACTGCCCTCCTCCCATTTGCAGATGCCATCATAGAAACGCAGCAGGTGAGCGAAGCATTCGGAGTCCTGCAGTGCTGAGAGAGCTGCCGCCTGTTTGGGGTGTTCCTGAAAGACGAGACAAGGGGTGGAGGTACTTTAGTTATTTTGTTTGTTAAAAAATATTTAAAATAAACAAATAAATGATTAAATTCTATTTACTATTTATTTTTACTGTTTTTTTCTTTTCTTTTTTTTAATGTAGCACTTTTTTGTAGCACAATGAGTGTTTATTTATTTTTAGGACAGCACTACTTCTGGCACATATTTGCTTCTAAAATTTCCTATTGACTACCAGTCTTTGAGATATGGCTCCACGACATGGCCTAAAAATAAAATACCACATTTTTTCATACCACAATTAATTTTTGGTTTTAATTGATTTTTTTTTTCCAACTATAAAAGACAAAGGAATTATTTATTGATTTTATTGCCCAGCCCTAATTTGAGCTAAGCTAATTAGCGGTGGACGAGTTCTGCCCGTCTCTTCCTTGTTACTGTGTGCAGCCGAAAGAACGGTGTCTGTCTTCTTGTCTGGAACTCAGGAGGGAGGCAAATAACAAAAAGGAAAAAAAAAAGTTGGCGTATCCCTTTAAAATCTTGCCAGTTCACATTATTATTAAGCAGCATTGACATTAAGTTTCAGGGACGAACGTGTCAACTAATTCCTGTTAGCTCTTTTACTCTTGACTCTAAACAAGTGATGCATCAGCAAGTTTTTCCTCATTTTGTCGACACAACAGTTGCTGCATTACGGGCTGGAAACGCTCACCTTGTCAGCTCCTTCCTCCCCCTCTCCTCCGTCTCCCAGGCTCTCTGCAGCAGCAGTCGTCTCCTTCAGCAGAGTGGGGATAACGTCATTTGCAATGTCAAAGAACTCCTTGTAGATCTCCTCATCTTCACGGAAATAGTTATAGCTGCAAGAGCAGGTGAGAAGAAGAGGACTTAAACAACAGATGGGAGTGTGACAGAATAAATCCTTCATATGATATGACTCAAAATGTCGGAACTATACGAGCCAGCCTTTTTTTTTCCCATCTACCGAGTGTCTTAGCCCAAACAAAGAAATCTTTGCATGAGGTTTCAGTTGAAAGGTTGTTTCTGACATGTTGAAATCTTTGAGGATGGAATGCTGATGTGCCAACATGTTGATTAATGAACGTGCTGCAACAGTGCAGACATGACAAGAAGTCAACTCTGTATTCATAACAGTGGACTCTTTGTACATTATGCAGCACACTCAGAGGCGAGCTGGAATTGAGAAACAATGGGGAGCAGGAAAAGGAAGCAGAGAGATGGGGAGGGAATGTGCGGCCTGGTGGGTCACTGCTGCTATTTTTAGCCCAGTTTTTTAAGAGGAGACAGTGTGAGGATGCTGAGCTGGACACTTCCTCACTCAGCCACCGCACCCTCTCAAGCTGGAAGGGACTCGGCTTCTTTTTGTAGTGGAGGTGTCAAAAAAAAAAAAAAAAGACAAAAACTTTCCCAAGCAGAGCTCCAACTCAGCTGTGATATCACTTTATTTTTGGCTGGACCGCAGCAGCGGGGCCAGCCCAACAAACACATTTGTCTGTGACTGAGTGACCACGACTCAGGATTGGTCAGACAGTCATTACTCTGTCCTCATTGGCTGTTGCCATTTCAAAATTAATCAACATGACTAGTCATTACTTTGCCAGGGGGCGTTTTGATGTGTGGAGAGAAATCTGGCTAAGCAAGACGACTGAATTTAGATCACAATTCTCCCACACGATTCACATTTTTTCACCCCCTCCACAAAGAAATATCGCACAGAAACAAAAACAAACAAAATAAACAACAAAACCTTAAAATTAATCCTAAAGCTAACAGGATCCAGAATAGGTGTGATGTGTTCACGTTTACATGTGCCAGTTAAAAAACCTACGTAAGCTGTACAGAAATAAATCTATACAAGGGTTTTTGTAATTGCATTCCTAACCTTTTATTTATTCTTTTTTACTATAAACAGCATCGGAAAATGTAATTCAATCTGCTACTTCAGTGTAAAACATCAGCTCTGGTAAAAATAAATACCGTCTCAACCCAAAAGGAAACCCTGTGGGGTTGAAATGTTTTTTGCAGTCTATTCAGCACTGGCCGCTGTACTCCAGTGTGCCGAGAGTCTTTTTTCTAATTACCTTAACATGTGGTATTGTAGCATTGTGTGGTTCTGTGGACTGCACCACCGTCTGGATCAATAAGACGACACGTCTGACCTATAGACTGTGCTCCTGGACGAGTGGACTTCACCTCCCTCTGGATCTATACACTCTCATATATCTTATAACTCAAAATGTAGCAGCTACATTGTGATTGATTTGTTGTTGTGTTCTGTACATGTGACATCTGCTGCACGTCTGTCTGCCCGAGGCAGAGGGATCCCTCCTCTGCGGTTCTCTCACAGGTTTCTTATGTTCCCTGATTCTTTCCATCGATTCAGGGGTTTTTAAGCTCTTCCTCACCCGGTCAGAGGGTCTAAGGACAGAGGATGTCACACCTGTGCAGTTTGTGAAGCCCCCTGAGACAGGTTGTAATTTGTGATTTTGGGCTATACAAAAATAAATTTGATTGATTGATTGATAGTATACATTTAAAACAAATACAAACGAAAAAAACAACTAACTCTTTTTATTGAATTAAAGGCTCAAAAGTTTAAAGATTTGGATGATCTAAAACATTTTAAACCATGTATAAAGCTAATAACCGTTTACTACCTGAAAGTATCCAGAAGTTGTTTTCAAGAAGAGAAGGCCAACACGACGTAAGAGGCGTTTGTTTAACAAACACTCAGTGAGGACCAACGCAAAATATCTGTGTTTTAGTTAAAGGAGTTAATTTGTGGAATAGCTGTTAGGAGTTACAGACATGTAGAACACTGAGTAAGGAAAAAAACTGTTTAACAATAATGTACTGAAACAATTTGAAAATGGTTGATAATAAAATATTTAATGACCAAAAAAAAAAAAAGAAAAAAGATTTGGTTTGACTGTTCTGTGCACCTCTGCTTGTATTTATTTGTTTTTTTTTTGGTTTGTTTTATTTTGTCTTGTTTATTCTTGTTGGTTTCGAATCATTTGATTCCATATTCATCAAATAAGATGTGCGTGAACAGGGTAGGCCTTATAAGTGAGAGCTCGACGAGTCTTTATTTTTAGGACAAAATGGCTAATAAATGCACTGAGTCCTCTTTAAATGTCTTTGTAATAGTTCTAACACACAGGCTGTACAGTGTGACATTCACATTGCATCTGCTATGAAATAAAAAAGAAAAAAATTAACAAAATTGCAAAATGACTGCCATTTCACAACTTTGTTGTTAAATATTGCATATAAATGAAGACTTGATAAAAAAAGGCATTTTGGAGATAAATTACACAACAGGTTATTTAATTTACTTAATTACAACAAATAAATAAATTAAGTAAAGTTAGAAACATCAGCTCTCGTTCTGTTGATGTGCCAGCAGACAATAATTATTTCATGACTCTGTTTATTAGAATTATATGTGAATGTGCCAACAGACCCTCGCTGTGTAAATGAGTTGAAGCTTTGAGGAACAGAAGCTTTTTGAATTCTAGATTTTAGCTGTTAAATTTCTAAATTTAAATGATTCTGTGTGTGATGAAAATTTACTGGGAGACATTTGTATTTACCGCCATCTTGTGTTCATCCAGTGAAATAACAGCTGATGCTGTTAGACTTTCATTTTTCAAATAAACAACCAATTGTTAGGAGGAGCGCAGTGAAGGTCAGCGTCTGTTTCCTGGTCCGTCGGTCACAACTGAAGAAAGGGTGTTACACTGTCATTTAGCTGCTCTGGTTTTTTGGTTGGTGTCTCGGTTCATGGTCACTTTTTGTTGAAACTAAGATTATTTGTTACTCATCTTGCCGGACTGAAATGTAACCGTGCATTTCCGCCTGAGAGGAAACGTCTTCACAGCCTCACATGAGAGTCATTCACACTAAACTTTGACCTGGAACCTGTTTCTGTGTAAAAAGTGTGTGAACTCACTCCTGCATGACCTGAGCAGCCTCGGCCCAGGCCTTCAGAGCCTCACGCACGTTCCTGTGCCTGTAGTGGAAACCAGCCAGGTACATGTACGGATAGATGTGCTCATTGTTGTAGTGCCTCTGAGCAGAGCTGACAGCCTGAGAGAGGGAGAGAGACAGAGTCATAGGGTAAATGTTTGCTTTGGCAGTATGAACACTGCTACATCAGGCCAATAAAGCCCTAACTCTAAACCTCAGATAAACGGTACAAATCCCACCTGCTGTTTTTAGTAACAACATGTCTGATTCTGTTTTTTTTTTAAATAACAGCTCCATATTTTTTTATACATTGACTAGGATTGCTAAAATATAAATCACAATTTTTCTACCTGAGAGTTCTCCAGTTCAGATCACAATTCTCATCTTTTCAGCAACAAAAAATTTACTGCACACGTAAAAAACAAAACAAAACTAACGAACAAACAAACATGCTGTCTTCACGGGGCTTTCAACAGACATAACTTAGAATAAAGTGCTGGACTTGAAACTCTCTTGTCTGACGGCTGACGGATGTGGTTCCTTGTCCTTCACTGTAACTCTTACTGAATTTCGTGGTGACGTTGGAGGTGCTTATAGAGATTCGTGGTGTTTCCTTGCGGTGCTGCGACGTTGCCAAAGCACTGCTGGCAGATTATTTCTCCTTGTGCACCGTGGTCAAGTTTAATGACGTAGTTGAATGTTCACCTTCTTTCATCATGAGTACATCATGACTCTTACTGTCACCACCAGCATTTTCCTCAACGGCGCTCATCATTTTCTGTCATGTGTAAAATGCGGCTCCAACTCCATCGAGCAAACTGACTTCTGCCTCCTTCCTGCTTGTCTACACGTGACACTGCTGACGCCGTGTCTGGTTACTGTAGCAACGGTGAGTGACAGCGGAGCGTTTGTATATGAAAGGGAGAAATGAGAGAGGTGACTGAGTTGAATGACTGAATCATTGGCTGATCTCTGACCTGATTGCTGAATTAATCGCTTGTTTTGTTTTATTCTGTGTGTGTGACTGTTAGAGTATCTGCAATTGTTGTAAAGTAAACAAGTGAACGCCTGAATGCAGCGAGATCTGAATGCACAGCAAAATACGAGCACGAGACTTGCTGTCACTTAGAAATGAGATCGCATGTGTGTTTGAATCGAGATTGTGATTTTTTTTTTTTTCTACGATTAACTTCGCAGCCCTAAGAGTGACTTGAAAAGAAATATTTTAAAAAGTGGGTCTCACATGGATACATACCCACGTTAAATAGTTTAACATCTCTGTGTACATTGTAACATTAAAAAAACATTTGACATCCTGCCAGTCCTCCTGCTGTGTAATCCCGTAAAGTCGCAGGGACTGAAACAAAAAAATCTTTCAACAGAATTTTTTCCCCAGGCCAAATCATTTTCCCCGGCCATACACGCACGCCACACTTTAAGAGCAGCCCCATTTTTTTCTGCGGCACAGCCACTTCCCAAAGGCTTTCTTGTAAAAAGGAGTTTGGTATGTATAGGCTCTAACCTACGCTAGTTAAATACTCAAGACTACGGCTGCACGATTCTTGCTAAAATGTGAATCACGATTTTTCTCCCTGAGAATTGAGATCATGATTCTCTCTTTAAAAGAAAACAGAAGCTTGGTTGACGTGCAGCAATGATGCCAAAGGACTTGTATGCAAATTATTCCTCCTTACACATTGTCGTGAGGTTTTGTCAGTTCTACACGATGAAATGTCCCTTTTTTCTGCATGAGTACGTCATTACTCTCACTGTCGCCACTGCGATTTTCCTCAGCGGTGCTCATTTTTTATTTTCACATGTAAAATGCGGCTCCAACCCCATCAAC
>JAPZDX010000016.1:519232-529749 GCA_029783625.1 Naso annulatus | reverse complement strand
TGTGTAAGATTTTTGAGACTTAATTGTTTTACTATGTAAACTGAATTTTTGATCATGCTTTTATTCCAATTATAGGCTACTTAGTCATATATTGTTACCCCCAAATGAAAAACAAAACGTTAATTAAAAGTTAGTCACAATAAGAGACATTTTCATTGTTTCTGCTTTTATCCATCTGACTCTACAACTGTAATCTTTTTTTCTTTTTTTTTAATCACATTAGTTGCCTCTTGCCCACATTTGATCACTTTGCTTTTTTTCAGACCACAAGTAGCCCTGCTGGTTCTGCATAAACCCCCACATCAATTGAGGTCATCTGTAGAAAAATCCAATTAATCAATGGACCTTTGTCCAGCTGCTCCAAGTTGTCATTACAAGCTCTCTGTGCATCGTCAGTGAAATGTCTTTGGATTGGTTATTTGGTTTGTGTCCTGCGTCACATTCACGCTTTCCTGTGAAAGAGTGAAAATGTGTTTAGGAGCTAACAGCCAGTAACGGCCTGCTGATGACGTGACTCACGGATATAAGATCATAGCCACAAATTTATGAAATCATTTGTCATGCGCTCGTCTTTATTGGAGAGGGGGGGGTGGGTGCTACTGTCTCTGCGTCCACGCAACACACACACACACACACACACACACAGAGCAGGCATCCAGGTCCCACATCCTGGTACTTTTCAGCGTTGTCAAGGCAGCCTCAGAGCACGGCTGGCTGGCGGAAAGTAGCTGCAGTGTCCTGGCAAAATATCTGTCCAAAAACGTTCACTTAAACTGTCCCGGAAAGTTAGGTGTAACTAAAGGTAACGGCTATGCATGTTTTTCTTCCACATGTTTCGAAGCGTCCCGCTTCACGGCGGTAATGTGCGGGTTTTCACGCGTCTTTCAGGCAGGCAGCAGACTCAGACAGGCGCCCGTCCGTGTGGACAAGAGGAGGAAGATCCTGTCCATTGTGCCGCTGAGAGAGACAGCGCTCTGGGCTCCATTTACGCTCTAACGTGGCGGTGTTTTCACCGAGGTGCTGTATGTGTCGCTCATTTCGCTTCAGCTGAGCCGCTTCGCTGCGTTTACTGTCCAAAATACACAGAATAAAGAATAAAAATGGCTCTCGACAGATATAATTTGTGATAGAAAGGGACAGGTTTAAAGGGACAGTGTCACTCTGCTTCCTTCCTGGTTTGTAGCTTCCACCCTCGTACATACATACACGACGTGTTTATATCACCAAAGATGCTGAGGAATTAATATTTATATTCCTGAATAATATACATATTTTTATATTTGACCAGCTACACATGGTATTAGCACACTTTACTAGATGTTGTGTTTCAGGAGATGGCCGTTTTTATGATGCTAGCGTCATGCATTGTCTTTAATCTGCATTTAAACGAGCCTCATTGGAAATGTGAACATTTGAGGCCAAATATATATTTTAGCAGGTTAATGAAGCAAAAAGTTGTTTTAAAGCACACATGAAACTAACATTTTCACATGTGAAACGTCCTGAAACCACACGGACCTGTATGTGAACGTTGCTAAGAAATGTTGCATATGTGATATCCTAAAATCACAAAATAATGTTTTTTGTAGCCTGTGTTACTACCTCACATTTAAATGTGAAATATCTGTTTGAAATTTGTCTCACGAGAAGCTATTTTACATGATTTTTATGCCACCCAAAATATCTTTGTAGTGTGACATTACATGTCAAATTAGCTTTACACAAGATGGCAGATATTTGAAAACCACTTGTCTGAATCATGTAAATTACACATGAAAAATGCACATGCTTTGTAATGTCTCTTGTAATAGTAAATCAAAGACTATAAAGTTAAATTGCGGCAAAAACCTCACTGTGAAGGTTAGGGCCGTGCCAAAAAATTTATACAGCATTATATCACAATATTTATTTTTCTGATATCTGTATCGTATCGTGACCCCTGTATCGTGATGCGTATCACATCATGAAGTCCTTCCAAAACCCAGACTTAAAGTTCAGTGACACAAAAGAACACTTATGCCCTTATGCAATATTTTCATGTTTTCAATTTCATTGGGTTTAGTGAAAGTGCAAGAGTTCATTTACATTTCATTTTTTATTTTGATGTTATGGCATCTACATCAGTGTGTAGATGCCATAACATCTTTATATAATTTTAATAATTTTTTTAGCATGCGCCTTGTGGTTTAATTCATATACGTATTTGATTCTGAAATTACATAAACCGCTAATCTGAGTCCAAAAGTAACATAATGTGGTAAATAAACAAGTCACAACAAGCTCACAGGACTGTTTAGAGTTGTTGGAAAGTTTATCTGATGATGTTAGGTGGTGACAGGCTAGCACTTCCCATTGACTACCAGTGTTTGAGCTAAGCTAATTAGCAGTGGGTGAGCTCTGCCCGTCTCTTCCTTGTTACTGCACGCACAGTCCAAAGAATGGGATCTATCTTCATCATAGAAAAAGTTGGCGTATCCCTTTAAAGACAAATTGTTTTAAATTACTTTGAGACAATCAGGTTCATAAATGTTACATAAGATCTCTCATCTGTTTGCTCATGATACCAACTTTTTTTTTTTCTTCTTCTTTTTTTCCACAATGGTCCAACTAAGAATTGCTTTCTGTCCCTCAGGACACCTGCCTCCCCAATGTGATGTCTGAGAGATTTGGCAGCTGCTCAGCATCATACAGGACACCATGGAAGTTAATGGCAGTGATGAGTCTGGACAGAGAAGATGAATTGAAAAAGCCTGACAAGGGAAGAGCCAACTAATACTGTTGGATGAGAACTGATGGGCTGTCCAAGCTAGCATGCCAACTGCAAAATGCAAAGGTGGTTCAACATCCCACCGTTACCGCTCGGCCTCAGAATACGATGATGCCACCCTCGCTCAGAGGAGAGAATACTGGAGAACTAAGAAAAGAGAGCAGAGGGCTCGTCTGTCAGAGAAGAGAGACAAGCCAACACAGGACAGTAGAGGGAAAAAGCTACATCATCTCAATGCCGTGGAGAATTCCAGTTTCTCCCGCTCCATTGCTGCATTTTCTTCTCCTTTGCAGATTAATGATGAGTCATATAAAACAGCCAATATTTCTCCTGCACTGCAGAGTGGAAGTACAGTGGGGGACGGCTCGGTTAAAGCCACTGGAAGCCAAAAGGAGAGATGGCTCCAGACAATGAAACTTAACAAGGTCTCGCCTCAGTTGCCTGGGTCATGTTCCATCTCAGCCAAAGCTGCAGGGGTTGACACAGCCATCATAAAATGCAAAACAGCGAACAGTGCTGTGAGCAGAGCCGTTACCTCACCCACACCCAGTGGAACCCAGCTGAACGTCAGTTCCTCAGTGCCTGTAGTCAGAGTGACTAGAATTACCTATGGCAGCTCCGCTAAAACATCACCTCAGCCACGTGTGTCTATGCAGGGAGCATCAGTGCCCGAAACGCAACACAAGGCACAAGTTTCATTACGCATTCAGCCCAAATACTTACCCAAAAATGTGACCACAGGTATGATTCTCGCGTCCCCTCCGTCTATTAAAACACAGGGCAAATCAGTGAACACAACACCTCAAAGGGGGATAACACTGCAGAGAGCTAAAGGTGATAGCAACTTACAACCGTCCCTGGAGTCCGAGGAGGAGAGAGCAGCCAAGCGCAGGGAGCACTGGCGGATCAAAAAGCGAGAGCAGAGAGCAAAGGTGGCAGCTCGAGCAGCGAAAGCCAGAGAGAGGACGCAGAGCACAGAGCGAACGTTCCAAAGGCAAACAGCACAAAAAACAGGACTCATGGGAGGCACCACTCTTCAGCAAGTTCCATCTCAGTCGTTCTTGAGAGTAGGTCAGAAACAGTGTCCTACTCCAGGCAAAACTTCTTTTACATTTGGCATAAAGGAAAATGACAAATTACAAAGTCAGGTGGCAAATGTAAACACAGTTAACATGCGAGCAGATCAGATCAAAGTAGAAAATCCACATGGGAACCAGACAACACAGACAGCAATCCCATCCAATGTTATCATTGTGAGAAAGACAGGGAGGTCACAGAGAAAGTTTTCAACTGTGCATCTTTCCAATGTTTCCAGAGGGATTGCTCGATGTAAGACACCTAAACAAAGGTTCAATGAAGCCCAGAAAAATTTCCTGAATCAAAGAAGTGTAAGAGTCTTGGGTACCAGAAATATCCCCAAAATTGATCCCAATGACACACCTGAGCAAACATTAGCCAAACGGCGAGAGTACTGGCGGATTAAAAAGCGGGAACAACGAGCTAAGCTGTCAATGGAGGTGAAGGCTCGGCTGAAGGAGAAGGACTCTCTGATGCGAAGAGTGAAGCGATATCAGAAGATTCTAGAGGAGATGAGAAGGGCCCGAGTGCAATCAGCAGACAGCACCCTGATCCATGCTTCTGAGACCATTGGAGGGTTCATCAAAGAGGACGGGACAGTGACTATTAACATTCCCCAGGTTCCTACAGATCACAACACAGCAGCACACAAAAGTGAAGAGGGGCGCAGTGTAGGTTCTATCAATACCTTCCTCACAAAACCTCTTGCACCCACTCCTGTAAACCAGCCCCCTCCTCCTCTCCACCCAGCTCAGGTGAAAGTCTCTTTACCTCCTCCTGGACAGTCTGTCAGCAAGCCTCCAAGACTGCTCTCAGTCAGGCCAACGACTCAGCTTGAAAGCATCACTGTTTCTAATTCACGCTCATTAGCAAATCAAACTGTAGGTCAGCTCACTCTCACTCATCCTCAAGCCCCTCAAAAAGCCCTTTCTGGAGGATCGACAGCAGGTTTGAACCAAGGCGGCTGTGTCATGAAAATGGCGGTCTCAAGTAGTGAACCATCAGTGCTCTCTCTGGATTCAGAGCTGACAGAGGAGGAGAGGATGGCAAAGAAGAGAGAGTATTGGAGGATAAAGAAACGTGAGCAGCGAGCAGCTCGTGCTGCTCGACTGAAGCAGGGTGTCCTACAAGCGAGGGCTAACGCAGCCTTACAGAGGAGGAAGGCCCAGAAGCAAGTGGCAGTAACTACCATTTCACTCTGCAGAAGGTTTCCTAACCATACTGGAAACGCACAGCCTCTCCCCAACAACAGTGTGCCTGCTCCGCTACATGCACATGAGATAAAACAAGAGAGTGAGTCTATGCCAGCAGTTGACCTAAATTCTCAACCAGAACAAGCCATCTGTCCAGATATCAAACCCCCAACCTCCCCAACACCACCTCCTGCACCACAGCCAGAGCCTGACCCAGCTTTGAGTGCAGACAGCCAAGCTACAACTCTGTTAGCTGTGGCCTCCATGAAGAAGCTCCTGGAGGAATCACTTAGCACAGTGACAGAGTGTAAAAGTGTACAAACTGACATTAAAACAGAGTCAACAGAAGAGGCTTTAGAGTCAGACATAAAGCCAAATTTACCTCAGCTCTTTTTTGAAAAAGATAACGTGGCTCCTGTTGCTGCTGACCTAATGTTGGAGATAAAGAGCTGGCAGCCAGAGGCCAATCCCTCGGGAAAAGCGGGTTCACCAAGTCCTCATCTTACAGACTCGCAACAAATTAATGAGATACTTGCACCTCTTCCTACCTCTAAGGAGGTAGACCCGCTTCCCGCCTGTGAGCCCTCATCCCAAGCCCCATTGAACTTCGCAATTAGCCCCATGGAGGCCTCTGATGGCCCATCGTTACCTCGGAGAACCCAGAGGCTTCGCACCAAAAAAGCAGGCCATCAAAACTGCTGTTCCGCAGAGCCACCAAAGCTCCACCACTTACCCATGAATCAGCAACAACCACAGCAACAAAACTGTGAACAGCAATGTCAGGCACAAGAGCGAAAAAACAGCCAAAACAGCAACTTATCATCATCACAAAGATATCGCAGTGTGGTGACGGAGCACAGCAGTTTGACCAGTCTGCAGAGTAAGAGGGAGTACTGGAAGCTGATGAAGAGGCAGCAAAGGGCCAGGATGAAGGCACAACAGACAGAAAGACTGGGGGAATGCAGCAGTCACATTTCCCAGAAAAACATACAGGTGATATGACACATGGGAATAATTAATTTGCCTTACAGCACAAAGACAGGAAGAGACGATGTGTTGTTTATGAAAATGATCAATTTGCTGTTCTCTTTTTTACTCTCTATGGTTGGAAGCAGGAGGATGTTTTTCTTTAGGTAATTTCAATACTATGTGTTTATGGCCAAACTTATATTGTGCAAATAAGTGGCGTGGTTCTTTCACTCTCCCAAAAATAAATGCCCGCACTAGACGAAATCTTCACAACAGTAAGCAGTACCACTTTTGTCCATGCGGGGCGCTACAATCAACATAACATGAAAGTTTAAATTACAGTTGTGTTCATCAGAAGAGTTCATTCTAAGGACCCATTGATGTTGCATTCACAACTTCCCAAGCAGAAGTTTTACAGATGTTCCTCAATTTTTGGTATGTTTTATGTTGTTCTTGTAGGCATGGTCAGTTCCACTTTCCAGCTGAAACCTCAACCATTAACTCCTTAAACCTCTGTCTGTCTGTCATTTGGCACTTAGCAAAAATAGAGAAGACGTGACATAAAGGAGCTTATGTATTTAATTTTGTTTTCCTGTGGAAATCTGAGCTAAATCATTTCATTTTGCATTGTTGTCTTTCAGGTTCCGGGTCTTGTTGTTTTCAACACTGTTAAGGTCACTCCCAAACCATCCTGTCCTCCAGCAAAACCTGCCCTGCAGCCTAAACCATCCTGTGCTTCTCTGACTGCAGTGACCAGTATCCCTACAATCCTGGTGGTTAGCCCTACAACATGTAATGCTGAACCTGACACACTCCAGGTCAAATTACCCGTCACCAGTGTCTCCGGTTCACCAACACGTGAGCAGAACAAAATGAACGTAGGGTCGTCACTGATTAAATTCAACAATTTAGGAGCTCCAGAAAATCAGCAACAAGCCGTGCTAGGACTACACGAGTGGAGGTTTAGAAGCACAGATGAGGACTCAGCTCCCTGCCTCCCAACTCTGAAGCCACCGGACAACCCACTGTCCAGCATCAACCTCCAACCCATTGAACCTCCAGGTCAAATTCTGAATTCCACCCTCGGTCCAGTAGAAACATCTTGTGCCCAACTGCAAAGCACCACACCTCTGATACAAGCTCCCTCCAAGCTGATACCTATAAGCACCATGGTTCCACCAAAGCCCATCCCAGGAGAGTCTGAGGAGGATTTTCTTAAGAGGAAACGAGAGTACTGGAGGATAAAAAAGAAGGAGCAGAGAGCCCGGAAGGCCATACGGGATAATGGAATCACCCCAAGGAGATCTTCCAACAACTGGAGGCCCATCCTGCCTGCACACGGCCTACAAACACATGTAAGAGCTGCACAGGTATTGAAAAAAACATTCATTATATGATAATCTGCTTACATGTTTGTTCACAAATAATATAAGTTTTGATTCAAGGATTAAAGCTGAGCTTGGCAACGTCTGGAAGTCAGGCTAGCTGTAGCATGAGACACCTAAGGAAGCAACTCTGCTGCACCCTCCCCTCCTTGTTTTTGCTCTGGCTCGCATTTAATTTTGTTTGTCGTAGCTCTTTATTTTAAGTCCAGTTTGAAGATTTATGACAAGATGAAACGGTTGCAGAGAAAGTTGCAGTGTTGTAAACTGGTTGGTGTCAGCTCGACTCAAGCCGGCTGACGCTGTTGCCTGCAGATGCAGTTGTAGGCAGAGGCTAGTTTTAGAACATAAGGCATGTCAGTCGTATTAACAGCCAATCAACTTGTACTGACGTCACCTGTCGCTAAGATAAACTTGGCAAAGCAGCCAATATGAACACATGATCTCTGAAATGGCCCGTGACTGGCCTAAAAGTGTTCATCACAGTCTGAATAAAGAGCCAAGGAGAGGAGCAGAAGTCTAGTGTGTTTTTTTTTCAGACCAGCTGAATTACAATATGCTGAAAGGTTATTATGAGATTTTTGCCTGGTGACACCAAAAATAAACTGCCTACCCCAGCTTTAATGTCTCTGTTTATCCTTACAACTCAAATAAGTCTTGATACAGAGTGAGAAAGTCACAGAGACAGAGAGAAGGAGGGACGGTTATAGGGACAAAGAGACAGAGATGTAAAAACATGGCTTAACAGAATCAAACCCATTGGTTAAATTATTATGGACCTCTTAGCAACAATCAGGTAACATCCCCACAACAGATTTTCAGGCACTGCAACATGCCTGATGTTGGACTGGTTATTTTATGTACCACTGACCCACCTAATTTCAAAATCATTATTTCATTTTTGATGTCATGTTAGTTAAGTAATAAAAAACTAGAACTCCATGTGGTGGTTATATGGCTCTGCGAGGCAAAGAATGCTGGACAGTGAAAGTACAGTGGTGGGTCAAGAGGAAGGCCAGGGGTGGTTTTTGTGGTGGTGTGGTAGGTAGAAATGTTACATTTTTTTATGATGCGTGTTTTGTAGTAAGATTTGGGTAACAGAGCTAGTAAGTGCTGGGAGCCTAATTGATAGCTCAAACTTTAACCTGACTTTCAAAATCTGATCAGTTTGTCCTTGAGTCTACTTTGTTTTTGTTTTTTTTCTTTTTCACCAAATTTGGCCGGTGTTCTTGAGAAATTGCATTCATGATGTATGAGGTTGCAGTAACCTTTGACTTCCCAAATCTAACTGGTTTGTCCTTGAGATAGAGTGGACATCTGTGCAAAAATTGAAGAAAATCCCTCAAAGTGTTTATGAGATATGACGTTTGCCAGAATGTTTAGGATGGCCATATGAACATATGTACATACGTACGTACATACGTACCACCCGAACATGTAATACCTCTGGCCCTGGCTATCACTGGCAGGGAGGCATAGAAATGTGGCTAAAACAGACTGTAACAAGTTCAAGATGATGCCAAAAATTTTAGAAACATCTATAATTACATAAGTAACAGTCAGCTTTTTTTGAACATTTTTCATATGATTACAAAAAGGTGGAAAATGACCAAAATACATAAAATATCTACAGAGACACCAAATCACCACAAAGAGGACTACAAGAGAGACACAAAACAAAAGTTCAGCCACTCCCTACACCTCCTCAACTCGCCCTCCAGGGACACATGATAATTTAGTCTTAAGGGCTGATATGGTAGACGCAGAATTTTTTTGTATTCATGCTTGTGTTTCAAATTGGTTCATGAATGCATACGGCTGTTGTTAGTTTAAACAGAAGAACATGGCATGGCTCATTTATAACGTGTAAATAAGAAATATTGATCTTGTGTTTTTTATTTATTAAACTCCTCAGGTAAATAACATGAAGTTACATTTATAATAATGTCATACAATCAGAAGAAAAAACAGAACTGGGAGACGTTCAGTACCGTGTGGACATACTCTTGTATATTACACTCTTTTCAAACCCTGATTTGTCTCTGTGTGACTCATCCCTGTAGGACTCTGGTCAGTGGGTGAGCTCATCTGAAGAGACAGAACACTTAATGAGGTGGGTGTTTTGTATTTCTACCATAGAATTTGTTTTCCAGCTCAACAGAAGATCATTTTGAATGTAAACTGAACAGTTCTCTCCCTTTCACAGTACATCGGTGGACACTGACCCAGGAGCCTGTCCTTACTCAGATTACACGGAACCAATAGGAGGTAGAGTATGAACTTTGTGATCTTGAATATAAAAGGAAGCATCTTTGAAAGGTAGAATTGGTGCAAAACTGTCCCTCTCTCTCAACTGTCTCTTTAGATGAGTCTGAGCTTCTGCTGGATGACTATGAGAACAATAACAGCGAAGAAGGTCCTGTGTCAGACAATGTGTGGAGGAGCCGCTACCTCATGGACTACGACCCCCTCAACCAGCTGCTTGTGTGCATGGTATGTGGGGAGCTTCAGTACTCCCATAGCCTGGAGGGAGTGAGGGCCCACATTGACGAGGCCCACCCAGACACCCTGACCATGGACCCTGTGGAGCAACAGCGAATACTGGAGGCCTGGGACGAGCAGGTGTCCCAGAGGGAACGCTTCTTCACTAGCCAGCTCCAGCAGCACAGTGGGGCCCTGGCAGGTACAGTGTGACTGCAGACATAAGATATACAGACGAGGAGAGGTAAAGGTAAAGGGCAAAGCAGCTTTATTGTCATTGTAATACAAGTACAATGAACTGTACAACAAAATTGCGAGGTTAGAGTGAAGGGTCAGTCCTGAGCTGCTCTGTCTGAGCGTGCTGCCGCGTTGGGCCAACCTAACCTGATGTGCCTAACAGTCATGTTTTGATGGTGAGAGGAAGTCCACGCTGACATGGGGAGAACATGCAAACTCCACACAGAAAGGTCCTACCCAGGACATTCTTGATTTAGATGGGCAGACCTGGATTTGAACCCGGGACCTTCTTGCTGTGAGGCAACAGTGCTAACCACCAAGTCACCGTGCTGCCCGGTGCTGCTCCAAAAATCCACCACTGTTCATGTGAATTCCAAAGCAATGTTGATAATATTTTAGTCAATTGAAGGA
>JAPZDX010000016.1:448806-458912 GCA_029783625.1 Naso annulatus | reverse complement strand
CCTTGTTACTGCACACACAGTCCAAAGAATGGGATCTATCTTCTTGTCTGGAACTCAGGAGGGAGGCAGATAACAAAGAGAGAAAAAAAGTTGGCATCTCACTATAAAAAAATTATTTTTACCCAGCATTCATTACAATTCTCTTCATGGCATTCCATATTCCAGACTGAAGAAATTGACTTTGACAGAAAAAAAAACCCCAAAACAACAAAAAAAAAGAAAAAAAGGGTAGCAAAAATCTGTCTTGTTGAAATGCTCACAGCTTCTAAACATAGAAATCTGCAGTTCGAAAGCAGACATCGAACATGTAAACGGCAGTCAATAAAGGTCTGCTGGAAGTATTCATTTCCTTACAGTACACTCCAGCGGAAGTGTGTGTGAGTGTGTGTGTGTGTGTGTGACTGTGTACATTGCCGTTTCCTGCTTTGTATAGATCTGGCAGTGACCTAACCCTCTTGACTTTGTGCATTTGTTTAATATTTGGAAACTTTGCATTGTAAGTTTTACTTCCTCTCAGCAGTTTTCTATAGAACTTTACACAACATGAGGACCCACGTTGGGCCATTATACAAACTGCATGAAGCTCAAGTCCCAAACTTTTAGTCTTGTGTGTGAATTTGTCCTGCCTCAAATTACAAACAGGTTGTTTAATGTCGTTGAGCCGCGGACAATGAAAAAGTTAATTGTAAGATAACGGAGATTGCCGACTATCTCCGAAGATGATTATTTCCCAACGACCTAAGGGGGCCAGTGAGTGTGTGTTTTCTGTGTGCGAGTGTGTGTGCTGAACTGAGCGGAGGTGAAGAAGAGGAGGATGAAGCTGGGAGCGGAGGATGGGAGGAAGAGTGGAGTAAGAGACAGGCTAGCCGTGTGTCAATGAGTGAGTGAGAGAGGAAGAGGAGAGGAAGGTCGTCTGAGGGACCGAAAACAAGGACTTTATTTTTTTGGGATAACCTCCGGAACATTACTAACGGAAACTTTAAACTTTTTACCCGCCACAGCTCGGCTTGTAGTGCCCGGAGCCGGCTTTGTTTCACGGCGGGGGTGTCTGCGATAAATGAAGGAATAAAATAGATTCCCATCGACCTTTTTCACCCAAGCGGGGAAAACCCGGTGACTGAATTTGCTAAAGGTTACGAGAGAATGGCGGCCAACATGTACCGAGTGGGAGGTAAGGAATGTTTTTCATTTAAGACACCCCCCACAACGTGATTGTTCGTTTCAACAGCAAGGTGGCTAGCTAACTTAGCCGCTAGCTGTCTGTTCGGTTAGCCGCTAGCTTAACTAATGCTAACTCTCCGTCCGTACGTGCGTCCACTCTCGCAGACAAGAACGTCAAATCTGTTTAACAACCAACAATGTAATGTGACTTAGCCAGTGGGCAAATGTAAATAACTCCGGCGTCATGACTGAGTTTACACTCAGATGCATGCAGCTTAAAACGCCCCTTCATCTGGCATGCTTATAACACGCCAAGCAATAAGAATTAATGGAAAATGTCAACTTTTACAACAGATTAGCGTGATATCCCGACTTGTTCTCTCCAGCAAAATACGTTAACGTCACCCCTCGGCTGGCGGCTGCCGAGCAGCGTGAACCGACTCCGAAAGTTGGTTTTTCTGTCTAAATTCATTCCGCCTTCGGGACTGTGAAGTGTAACGAATTGTTTTTGTAGTCGCCAGAAAAAGAAAGAGCCGTAGTTTGACACATTTTCTGACGTGGAGTCTGCATCGTTAGAGTACCGTCCTGGAAGTGAACACAATGCTAACGGTAGTTAGCAGTAGCTGCTAGCTGCTGAGAGGTCAGCATCCAACACAGTCTATCAGCGTCTGTGGTAGCCTGCTAAAGCTCGTCGGCTAACTTTGTCGGTCTGGTGGGTTAATTAATATCATTATGGCTTCCGCCATATTACTTCATATGCAGGCGAGAGCGTTAGCCGTGTTAGCTAAGTTTTGTTAGCTTGACGCTATGAACTGTATGTGGTTAGCCGGGGCAGTTGTTTCTTGAAATATTGGCAGATAAGTGTTAAGTTTAATAACAAACGTTACTACTTCGTCTTACACTGATCCATTCGTTAACGTACTACGAAACATCGACAAGATACATGAAGAATAAAGTGTTAAACGTATGAACAGCTGAACTAATGTTAGCTAACACTGTCTAACAATTTCGGTGTCGGTGAGACTTTTCGTGTCTTTTCGTGCCACTGCTTTGCCACTGGAGAGAAACCGAACCTTTTAAGCAGTAATAATTTGTTGTGCACAGTGGACATTAACATTCAAAGCAAACCGTGAAATACCAAGTGTTTGCATGTAACAGCACATTGTTGCGGCTTGTTCTATATTTTTGCTGTACTTATTTGGATTGGATTGGTTGGGTCCAGCCTTTTTTCTTTTCCAGTTCATCGATGTTCGTAATGGTCAAATGTTTTTGCTCTGCAGTGTGTTTGATCAGTCGCCTCATCTTCAAGGCACTTTTAATGAAAGTTTATTTTCTTTTTGCAGTAATAACGATATTAGAACTTACTTGAATCAGATTTTGTAGCTGCACAAATGGCTGGTTTGACTGTGTTACAGGCTTATCGCTGTGTAATGTCATTTAAGTGTATGTTGTCTTTTTAGGTCATGCTACTGTGCAAAATATAATACTTAAATCTCTCCTTCTGACGAATGATATTATAGTATTCTGCAAGGTAAAGGTGTGTGTTATAATTTTGCATTTGTTCATAATGTTTCGTTTTTATTTACACAGGTTAATATGAAGCTACATACCTCTGGCACTCCTGTCAACAGTAGATAGTACGTGTTGTCTGTATTGAAGTAAACTGCTAGCTTGAGTTGGTGTCAGGTCATGACTACAGTTATTCCATGTTTTTCCAATTTTTCGTTCAGGGTTTTACATACTTGTCGTGTATGGTTTGTCTGACGGTAAAAATGCTTTTTCTGTGACTTCTTCTGTAGTTTCAACCTTCTTAAAAGTTACCCTATTTGTATTTACATGGAGCTTTCTGCTGTGCACTTCCTTATTCAAGTAATTTTTCCCGTCTGGTATTGTGGTTTCTCTTTCTGCGAAGTAGCTCATGTTCTGTCAGTATGTTTGCTTTCTCATATGTGGTGTCATCATTAACCAGTGCATGTGTTTGGGCCGTTACAGTAAAAACACAGTCTTTTATTTTGGCTAATTTGTGGCCTTTCAGTTTCAGTGACTGAGGATGATGAAGGCGGGTAGAGTTTTCATTTGTGTAGGGCCCCAGAGAAGTGTTCTTTAGTCAGCTGTAGCTGGAGGAGGCTTACAGGGCAGCTTATCAACCGACCATGAAAATGTCAGCTTTAAATTATGGTATTATATTTAGAAGTCCCCATGTTCCCAATAATTAAATTTAAAAAATTCAAAAATGGAAAAACCTTTGCAACCCGGAGCTTATTGTAGACTGTCCTTGCACACACTCAAAGTACAGTTTCTGCAAACTATCAACACTTTTAATTTAATAATTTTCATATAATTACTTGTGTGACCTGGAGTGTTTCACTCATTGAAGAGCACTTCCCAGATTGCTTAGTTAGTGTTAAGAGTTAGAATTTCCTTGATTTTAGTGTATAAGTTGCTGTTGCACTACTGTTTCATAGTGTTCTATTGAAATCTTTTTATTTTACTCAGGGTGCACTCACACTAGGCAGTCCGCACCGTACCGTGCCTGAGCACGTTTGACCCCAAAAGTCCAGTTTGTTTGACCAGTGTGAGCGCTCTGTTCCGTACTCAAACACGCGACGCTTTGCCGGCCCTGGCACAGTTGGCAGAGGTGGACTTCAGTACAGTTTGGACGCACATGCACGAGCACAATCACAGAGCGCCGACATCGCTGTGACTGTTTGTGAAAACCAGAAAGAAAGATAATTTTTGGGTAATTATTCTCATTTTCATTGAACAACATACTAAAAAGATTATGGTGTTACTTTTGCAGGGATCTGTACCAACAGAAGATGTTTTCCTCAGTCTGAATAATATGTTGTGAAGGCCAGCACAACTCTGCAGCACCACAATATTTGAATTAAACTGTATCCTGTTCAAACAAATACTGTGCCGCCTGCGACTTTAAAATTGCAGTAGCCCATATTGCGATTTTTGATTACATTTTGATTAATTGTATAGCCCTGTTTACCGGCCAGAAAATAAAATGTAAACAGCCTTTTTGTGTTAGGTATCATATGTACATAATAACACATTGTGTCGGTGAATTAAACAGCGGTCAAAGCAGATTGTAAACAAAAAAGTATTTTTATATTAAAGTGCTACAAAATCCAAGAATTAACATATGTTAATTACCTTGTATGCATTCAAGTAAACGTGTCCTCACCTCCAGAATAACCTGCAAGGAAGCAGTGAACGTTTTTGAACTGCACAGCATGCAAGTTCTTCCACAGTGTTCGTTTTCTAAAGAGAGGCTGAGTTTGAACCCGGGAGATGGTGGTGCATGTAGTGTGGACTTCAGATGTTTCGTGGTTTGCAGTTGCTTCTAATTTCATCATCTTTGTCCCCACAGCAAATGTTGTTTGGCTGACTTTGCGTTTTGCGTGCTGTTTATAAATCACACGTCATGGTTGCATTGCCTTGTCATAATGAGCCACATCCTCTCTGTGCCAGTCCTCTCACTGCGTCTCTGCTCTGACAAAACTTTTCCTCTTTGACCCCATCTGTGTTTTCATCCCTCCGTCTTTTTGTTGGCCCAGTTTGGCTCGCACCTGTTTCATATCGCCACATTGTGTTGTTGACATCTGTGTGCTCTGGTTTTCGCTGTCATGGCTCCTGCTCTCGCAAGACACATATTTTTTTAATTGCTGTATTTACTAATTAATTCATATTTTGCTGCAAAAATAGCGTTGAGTGGCTCCTGACATTTACATGCCAAATAAAAAAATTGACCCGCATGAACTTTGTACGAGGTCTACTCTGTTGTTGAGGAGGAGCATGAGGCCGCTGGTCTGTAATGCAAAGTCGTACAGTCTGACAGGTTACTGGTTCATGTCTGCAGCACAATTTTCTCAGCAAGAATCACTGTGATGTGGGAAATAAAATCTGACAGTGTAATGATTGGTCAAGCCTTTACAATACTGAAGTTAGCAAAAGCATGTAGCTGTGTATTGTCTTAGACATAGACTTTTTTAAGTATCCTTAACTAGGGCCAACAGACATGGGGTGTGAGGGGAGTAAGAAAATTCTTACATTCTACAGATATTCTGTATTTATTATTTTGATTGTGATTATTAAATATGTGTGACAAAGATACATAATGGAGGCAGGATATCTAACAAACTTTATTTCAAACATCAGTGCACTGAAGAGTAAACACTTCACAATTCAGTAATTGACTGCCCTCTGACAAACTATGTAATTACACCATTTTAAATTTCTATTCCAAGCATTTTTTCCAGCCTTAAAAACTGTTTTAATATTGGCACATATTGAAGAAAATATAAGCTGACACAAATGTATCAGCAACAGGCTAATATCAGCCGATAATATTGGCAAACTGTATCAGTCGGACCCTATCCTAAACGTGAACACGGTGCCCGTTCAAACGTGCCTGTGCTCAGCAGACAGATCAGTCGACCTCCTGCAGCTTTTGTGAGCGTCACTCACCAAAAGATGACACACTCAGACACTAAAGTTGTTTATGTGTTTCTCTGGGTACTACAGTCTCAAAGTAGACTTGTTCCCGTCACCAAGCTTATAATTAAACTGAACTTTTTCTCAACAAGGTTTATTGTTAATGAGAAAAATCACAGACAATAGTAAATCAGAAACTGTATGCTTCCTGTGAGACTGACCTTTTTTAAACATCTTTGGGCAGCATTCCTTTATAGTCATAAAATAACGTGTTTTGTTGTAAGGGCGTCACCAGCAGTGCTGTTAGACTTAAACCTGTCAAAATGAGTTTATATTTATGAATTTATTTTGCACTCAGTGAGGATTTTTCTGTGTTTGCAGCGGGCTGGTACAGACAGTTCTGTGTATTAGCAGGCCTCCAGGAGCACACAGTGTTCAGCCTGCATGTAAGATCATTATCTTCCCCAGAGATTAGTCAAAGGGCTTCCTCCTCTTCATTCACCCTCAAGCACCCAGCACATTGCGGCACTCCAGCCGCATACGTCCACAACAAACACTCTCGGCTGCCTCAGCAGCTCCTCGACACACATCTTTTTTTAGATCTTCTTCTTTTATCAACTGATACTCACAGATACATTAACTTACAACCTCTTCTAGAGCCGCCCCTGACAAAAGGTTTTCCAAGTCAACTTCTTGTTGTTAGTTGAAGTCATCCATAAGTCACTGCATGTTTCTTATATATGTTGATACACAATTATTAATTTTGGGGCGCAAACAAAGTAAGACACCTTTCAATGAGAGTGCTCACTACGATGGGCATTTGAAGATATTTCCTCGATCAGTCATTGGGAAAATTAAAGACCAATTATCAATTACTTTTTATTTTTTGTTTTAAAAATGCCTATGGCAGAAAATTTAAAATATAGTGCATTTTTCCTCATATTATGGTACACTCACGCTTGGCGATCCGTACCATGCCCAAGCACGGAACGCAGCGCTCACACAAGTCAAACTAGTCAGATGGCCTGATCGAGCTTTAACCAAAGCTCCACTTAACTGTGCATGTAAACGACTGTCTGGAGTCTGTTAGCAGCACAAATCTATAGATGAAAGACATTCAAACTGGAAACTCTGTTTTTTTTTATTGTATATCTTATGAGGTTGAAATGTTTATATTTTAAAAACAAATACAAACTTAAATGACAAAAAAAAAACAACAAACCTGTAAACTTGCATATTTGTTAAATGATCGCGGATCATATCGTCATCGCAATATTCACCAACATAATCGCATACGGCAAGTTTTCCTGATATTATGCAGCCCTAATGTGTGTATGTGTGTGTGTGTTTTCTTGAATGTTTTTATATGTTTGATCATTGGTCCATCAGCGTCCATCTCAGTGATACAGTGAGTATCTTCAGTGCTGCTTGAAACGGATCAGTCTTAAGTTTGTCCCACTGGGCAGGAGGAAGGGATGGAGGGCTGGAATAAAAGAATCACTTCCTCCTTCCACCATCACTTTGGAGCTAGAATTAGTCATGTCAGGCACACGAGAGCGCAGCTCCCTTTTGGTGCTTCAGTCAGTGTTATGTAATGTGGTGATGTTGTGTTCCTTCACTTTGAATAAGGAGGTGATGCTTCTCTGGTTGGACTCCCCATCAGTGTGTTAAGTAGAGCAAGAAATCCTCTCACTGTCTGAATCTGTCCTTCTCCGTCTCTGCTTGTGGTGATGTATCAGAGTTCCTCTGATGTCCTCCTGAGACTCGCTGTCCCTGCTTGTGGGAGGACCAGATGGAGCTTGACGTGAAGCTGTGCTGCTGTGCAGAACTGCATCAAACAGCACAAGGAGGCACTGTGTCTGCGGCTGTGCTATACTGAATGATAAATGACCAGCAGTTTGGATCAAAACGCTCTTAAGAGCTGAAATCTTTATTAAAGCAATCAGCAGCTGGTATTGTGAGCTTATATTTACCGTCATTATGTGTAAACATATTTACAAAAACAAACAAATCAAGTCAGTACAAACCGCTTCAGTTAAGGACCTCTTTTAAATAAACAGTTCAGCTCTTTTGCATAAATCACTGATTAATGTGCACAAAATACAAATAAATTTACAAAACAACTCAACCTTGGTTCTGGTGTTACATTCAAGTGTTACATGGCTAATGTGTCGCTGTGTGCTGGGTATTTTTGTGTATTTTTTGCTTTTGCATTGTGACTTGTGAAGTGTGAAATATGCACATTACATTATCTCAGTAAATATGTGTACATTGGTTTTAAAGGCTAATTACATCGCATGATTGGCATCACCCGAAGTGAAAATCATGCCTTTACATTGACTCTGTATGTAATCTTGTGGTGTTCATCGCTCTGTCTGAACACAGCTTAAGTCTTACATTTAAAGTTTTCTTATTCTTAAAAAAAAAAAAGATGGACATAACACGCTATATAATCTAACTTAAAACGCGGGCACGCAGAAACATATGGAGCAAACTATAAATAGCATTTGAGTATTTTACATGAAATTAAAGCATTATACAGGATATAAACTAGGGCCCGACTGATAATGTGATTTTTTTGGGCCAATATTATATAACTTATATTTCGAATGTGGTTGTCAAATACATGTAACAAAGATGCATTACGGAGCAAACTTTATTCCAGACATCAGTGTACTGACCAGGAAACACTTCACTTATTACCAGTAAAATAATGGGCCGCCCTCTGCTGGACAAACTGCATGATTACACCATTTTAAATCACTAGTCCAAGCATTTTTTCCAGCCTTAAGAAACACTTTAAATATAGGCAATTATCAGATAACAAACATATATGCCGATACAGATACATCTGCGATAGGCCGATATCGACCGATAATGTCAGCAAACGGATATATCGGTCGGGCCCTAATTCTTATATTTTGTGCTATTTTTATGAGACACAGTGACTTACTCCTGAGGTACATTTCAGCATCTGCTTTACACACAGAGGCTTCAAACGGACCAGAAGACACGCCGTAAAGCTGTGGATTTCACCGTGGTGTGCTGTCTCTTCTACCGTTGGGCGGCATGACTTGGCTGACTTTTCCCGCTGACAATCTGCTGTGCAGGTGTCTCAGCATCTGCATCACTGTGTGGTTGACTCTTCTGCTTGTCTTCACGATTGTGCCAGCGATACTTGGAGTCTCTCTTGGCATCCGCAGACTCTACATGAGGACACTTCTCAAGATCTTTGAGGTGAGCATGGCCTCTGATGCAGAGAATTATTAAAAGGGTACAAAATCAAAGTCCTTTGACTGCTGCAGTGATATATTTGGACCCTATGAGATAGTAGATCTAGCACAAAAAGTTTTCACTGATTTTATCAAAAAACATGCATTCCCTGTCGGATGGGACCCCTGGGTTCTTTGTGCTCAGAGGGACTGCCGGAAGCACAGGACAGTTTTTTGCCTCAAGTTCCTCAGAGGCTTGGGACGGGCCTCTGGGAGGAGCAGGCTTATAGCAATGGGACTACCATCTGAGGTGTAGATACTGCAGGGAGCTGCACTCCAGGGAGGGAGCACCTCTACAGGCATAGTTGGAGGTCTCTTCAGATGTGGTGCAGAGAATTGTAACAGAATTCTCACAAGCTCAATTCCTGGTACAGTTTCAAATCTCTCCTTCCACGCTCTGAGTAATGGTAGCCACATTTAAAGCTGAACTTAAAGAGACATACCTGCTCTTTCGGGGAGATTGCAGTATACTTTGCTAGTTTGTTAAATTTTGTATGACAGTTGAAGGCTGCTCTCTGCTGTCTTACGGCAGTTGTCCCACCCTTGAATTTGGTTCTGTTGTATGGGCTCTGAATGGCCCTGTTTGAGCCACTGGAGCTGGTCAGTGTGAAATGGCAGTCAGTCAGGCCTGTCTGTTGTCTTTTGTCAGGAATGTTGGAGTAGTTAAAGGCTCTCTAGACCCACCATAAATCGGCAGTGTGCAGGTTCCTGTGTGTCAGGATATATAGGAATGGTCCTCTGCCATTTTCTTCCAAAGATCCTCCCTGACTGTTCAGTGTGATTTGTCCAGTCATGCAAAAGCAAACCACCAAAACAATAGCTGGGTTTCCATCGGCCTGCTTTTATGCACATTTTCAATTTGCACCAAACCACCCCCTGAATGGAATCACAGAATTTTTATGTATTTATTTATTTATTTATTTTTTTGGGGGGGGTGGGGGGGGTGGGGGTGCATGGTGTTCCCCCTTTCTTTCTCCTGTTTTTCTTCCTGTCTACTCTTCAGCTGTCCTGTCTATAGGCAAAAAAGCATCCCCCCCCCCAAAAAAAAACAACAACAAAAAAATCATGCTTGAGGGAGATGGAAAAGTTGGCATATCAACAAAGGGTAAATGCAGATAAGTGCAATGGAAACAGATTTAGCAAATAAAGGATGAGATTAAGAAATCACGTGACTTAAAGGTCACTCCGGCAACAGTAGTCCTCTGCAGCGGAGAAGCAATGGCGGCAGCA
>JAPZDX010000016.1:408209-419394 GCA_029783625.1 Naso annulatus | reverse complement strand
TAGCACTTCCCATTGACTACCAGTGTTTGAGCTAAGCTAATTAGCAGTGGGTGAGCTCTGCCTGTCTCTTCCTTGTTGCTGCACACACAGTCCAAAGAATGGGATCTATCTTCTTGTCTGGAACTCAGGAGGGAGGCAAGTAACAAAAAGAAAAGAAAAGTTGGTTTATTCTTTCATTGCTTAAAGTTCAAGTTTCAATCGGAAACACTCTTTGAACAATAATTTCTCCGGTTTTCTTCTCCTCTGTCAGTGAATGTGTCTTACCTGGATGGGAAAGGAAACTTGGAGCCTCAGGGCACAGGTGAGTCCCAGCAACAGACTCAACATAGAAACAAATAAAGCTGCCTTTCCTTTACACATTTTCAGACAAAAAAAAGATTGTGAAGAGACAAAGTCCCTCACTGAATGTGACACAGTGTAGCTTGTGATTTCCTGACGTTGTCTGATTAATGAAATATGTGTCAACAAATCAGTGAAACAACACCAGCCAGTTGTCCTGCCGTCCGACTCTCAGGTTCAGGTTTATTAGTGACTTTACACTCTTAATTAACACATTCAAACCAAAGTGAAGTCTTGAACATACACCAACTACCTAAAATGACAGAAATTATCTTTGGGGAAAATTTAAGTTTTTGGGTGGGTTTAATGACCATCACTGCAGCAGGTGAGCAAGATGGTTTGATGAGCTGCTGTATACTAATGGATGTATCTTTCTGTACGTTCTGTGTGTATTGAAGTGCTAAATCAATTCCTCCTGTTGATCTGTTCATAAACTTTCAGACACATCAAACTGTAGGATCTGGACCATATTCAAGGATAAAATCATCAATTCATGACGTTTATGACTTTTATGACTGACTGGGTTTATCTATAGCCATATTTCCATAAATCTATGTGATGTGCATCCTAGTCAATTCACTCCATGTCAGTTGTCGGAAACGTTCCTAATTTGCATTTTCTGTTTTGCGAGATTTCAAAAGTTCACTTCACAATGGAAACATGGCTGGTGTGACCCTGGTGGATGGTTTCAGTGTTTGTGCATCACTTGTTGCACCTGACTGTTGATGTGTTACAGTTCCCACAGCAGTGCAGACTCTGTCAGACGACCTGCTGAAGTACTACCAGCAGATCACACGAGCCATCCTGGGAGAGGACCCCCACCTCATGAAGGTACACAAGTGATGAAAACAGGCGAACATTCTATGTGAATAAACAGTGGCTGTTTTTTTTAAACCGCATACTATAGAAGCAGTGCTGATTTAACCAAAAAACAGTATGCAGTATGTGAACACAAACCAAATCTGCAGTACGCCAAACAATTCCTGGATGTATCCTGATATAGAGGAAATTCCCAGTATGCATTCAACCGGTCTGCATCGCCTATTGTTTCCCACAATGCACTGCGCAGAAAGGTCACAACCAACACCTGGCTGGGCATTTGTTGTTCTGAATATCGTCACTGGTGTGATGCGGTAGAACAACCGTGTTATTAATAGTGTTATTAATTAACCTAAAACTCCATTTAGTTGGGGGGGATCAGTGCATCGTAATATTGTGTTATTTGGCCTTACGATATTGTATTGATTCAAAGACATCAAGTATCGATATTTTCTTAAATAAATTCTTATTAAATGCTGAAAATCCAAACTCACCATTTTGTATGATAGAAAAATAGGGTGAGGACTTCTGCACTCCTGTAGGTCAACAGGTGCGTAGGAGAGACCACGGGCCGACAGGAAACCGAACAGAAAACTCCTGCATGCTGTTAAACTCACTTGTAAATGAGAGAACTTTATTAACAACGTTTTGGCACTGTGACCTTCATCAGGTTATCTGATGAGAAGCTGTTGAAACGTTGTTAATAAAGTTCTCTCGTATAAGAGAATAATAAAAATCAGCTGACTTTTTAGTCCAGTAGATGGTGCTAAGTGCTCACTGGTGAGGTAATAAAAATTATCAAAGGGAGATGAATAGACTGAAAACTGTATCATATTGGATGAAACAGATGAAACTGACAGAGTTTTACTTTGGGAAAATGATTTGCAGTTCAAAAAAGTGAGAGAATTGCAATATAATTTCACAATACCCAACATATTGCAATATTGTGAAAATTGCATCATGGATCCTCTGGCAATTTCCACCCCTAGAAACGAGCAAAAACAGTTTATGATTTGTTTGTTTGTTTAGTCATTTATTTGGCTCCGCCAGCACAAATAGTTCAGAAACTGGACAGGTACAGGACTTACTTTATAAGGTACAGACGGGCCCACTAATTTACTTTTTTGCCTGCAGTATGCGGTGTGAATGGATGCACACTGATCCTTCATTAAGTATTCAGTTAGTAGTACGTACAGTACACAGTATGTAGTATGTAGTATTTAGTAGGCAGCCCAGAACATAAGTAGGCATCAGCAGTGTCTAAATTTGGCGGCCGTGTGCTCTAGAGACTGTATTTGTGGACTGATTGCATCACAGCGGCGCGATGAAGGCTGTCCCGTTTCGTTGGTTCCTTCAAATGTGGCTGATGAATCCCACACTGTGAAGGATCAGGACTGGGGATCCTTTGTGGCCCAACATATCCCAGGATTCATTGCGCTGTGCCGCCGACGCCAATCTTTTTTTTGATTGTTTTTTTGAGTGAACATAACGGACGAAGCAGCGGCAGTTAGGAGCACATTTTTACAGTACGTCGTGGTGTGAGGAGTGTTTGGTGACAAAAACAGGAAGTGCTCTGTAGACCACAGCAGCTTCTGCATAAGGACACAGTCAGTGTTTTCCTCCTGATGTTTCTCTTGTGTGTGTGTTTCAGGTGGCTCTGCTGGACCTGCAGTCCAACTCCAAGATCGCCGCCCTCCTGCCGTACTTTGTTTATGTCATCAGTGGGGTATGTTTGCAGTGATTTGCAGATTCTGATGAACTTAAAACTAAACTAAATTCTCTAGTTTCTGTTCATGCGGTTGTGTGTCTGTTTGTGTCCAGGTGAAGTCAGTGAGTCATGATCTGGAGCAGCTCAACAGGCTTCTCCACATGGTCAAGAGCCTGGTGCAGAACCCATACCTGTACCTGGGCTCGTATGTGCGCAGCCTCGTTTCCAGCGTCATGTACTGCATCCTGGAGCCGCTGGCCGCCTCCATCAACCCGCTGAATGACCACTGGACCCTCAGAGACTACGCCGCCCTGCTCCTCAGCCACATCTTCTGGTGAGCAAATGGACGATGGCCTAAACACAGAGTTAGTTCACGGTGTTTGGAATCAGACTTTACTCTCCCTGATCCTGCAGAACCCCTCACACCTTGCATTTACAGAATATGAGTTGCTGCCTTCAGGTAGACGTTACAGATAGAGATGCAACAGTATGAAAATTTAAAATAACATTAAGAGTGACCAGAGTTCTGACAGTTATCAGTATTATCACAGTATTGTTGAAGTGTGCTGAAAATGTTTTCATATCACTTTCTCAGGTTACAAAAACACTCCAAACCTTTTTTAATGCAAAATTTAAGCTACCTTGTCCAACGTTCCCATACAGAGCTCCAGTTGCCAAAGACGAGAATCCTCGAGTTAAGATGCCGAGAAACATTATTAATTGCAAATCAAGTACAAAGAGAAAGATTTGATGAACTCCAGTCAAATAAATAATACTGTAGTTATGCTGGAAAATCTGTACAGATGAGGAAGTAAGGTCTTAAACAGTGTTCTGTATCAAGGATATGCAAATACAAAGAGAGCCTGCATGGGCTTCACATGGACATTTAACTCACTCTGAGGCTGCTGGGAATAAAATGTGCCGGTGGGCTCTACTACACCAAAATGTGCTATGTTAGTGTTGTTACGAGTGGTTACACTGAAAGCTTGAGTTTGCATTATTGACCCGCCATGGAAGAGTTGAGCAGACAAACAGTGGAAGTTTCCCCGTTTACGAAGTTCACACTGAACTAAAAGTTAACTGTAACTGATGTGACGTGAGACTTTCTTCCTGCACTGTCTGCAGACAGGGTATCTGTCTTCAGTTAACTTCCCCTCAGCACTTCAACGGAACCCAAAATACGTCCACACTTCTGACTTCGTCTTCTTAGGCAGCTGAAAGATATAAGGTCAAGGTCAAGGTTGACGTTGACCAAAGTGCTTTACAGACATAAAAACACATCAGTAAAATACAACAAAGTGCACTAGAGACAGAGTAACAAAGTACACAAATAGAGGGAGAGAAAAAAAAAAATCCTGATCGGCGCTCTCACTGCTTTCAGCCATGTTCGTGTGCACTCATGTGCGTGCACACCTGTGTGTGGGACACTGTCGACAGTTTTTGTTGATGCTCGACACCACAGTAATCAACTGCAATGTTAATGATAATAGAGGATTCAAACGGTTGCACTAATTGACGGGAATTTTACGGTGGGTAATTGTGAAACCGGTAGCTGTTACATCTGGCTACAGAGCCTGTACATACAAAAGCATGTTTTAAAAACTCTCTTTTATCCCAACGTCTCTCACACTGCTCAGCAAACAACAGCCCAACACCTGGCCAGATGTGTCTGCTTCACATTTGATTCAGGTACTTTGTTTACGCCTGTATCTGCTTGAAATGTGCAGTATGTCACAATAGAAGTGCAGTTTTAATATCGTCACATGTACTCATCTTGTAGGCTTGAATGTACAGTATATGTGTGTGTAGTATTATGCAGGAAGGTTTTTTTTATGCATTATTTCTGTTAGAACGTTGTGTGTGGAGTGTTCTTTTTGTCGAGGTCGTGGTTAAGGTTTGGTCTGTAGTTGTTCAGAGCTGCACATTGTTCCACTGCACCAAGCAAATTTCCCTGAGGGGACGATAAAGTAAATCTCATCAATTCAGGGTGGCTGCTGGTCCTTAAAAAGTCTTGAAATGTTTTTCTGATAAAGACCATAAAAAGTATTAAATTGTATTAAATTCAGATTGGATGGGTGTTAAATGTTTGGCCACATTATTGCTAAAATTCCTCCAGTCTGACAGACCAAAGATTTTTTGATTTGGATCATATTTTGGATCATCGCTTCAATCGTGTCATTTGTGCAAAGTTCACAGCCTGCTTATGAGTTTGTTCAGAAAAGGGAGGACTTGCCATTTTCTGTCATTAATTGCGGCCGATGTAACCATGTCTGCTATACTACATCAGCTGTGGAAGTCTGAGACAGGTTAGAAAATTTACTGAGGTCGTGTCGGTGTTCGTAACATCATCCCGTGGTGTGTGAAGTTGCGTTCATCTCTGTGGTATTCAAACACCAACAGCTGTTTCGACCAACATGTCTGATTCAACGTCAGGACGTTTGTGACGTCGGGTAAATGTCAACGCTGAATATTGTAATAAATGTAATTTATGGCTGCGAAGAGATTTTCTGTTTTCTTTCTTGTTTGTCATTTTACCTTTCTGTTCATTTTTTGGTGTGTTTTTTTTCATTGCAGTTTTGGCCTTAAATTTCATGTCTTAAGTTAACTTGCTTATAACTGTAGACAACCTGAAATCATTTTTAAGATGAAACCATTAAAAAAGTAGCAAAAACTTTAGTATTAAAACAGCAGATCACTGATATTTTACTGGACAAAGAGAAAAAAAATACATAGGTTTTATTGGAGAAAACAAATTGTAATTCATTCCACACACATGCCTGAAATAAACATACGAGTGCACACACAGGACCTACAAACCCACATTAGTTGTAGTGATGTCAGCATAGGACTGCACAGTCATCACCGAAATGAAAGTCATGAATGTGTTGATCAGTATTGACTGTTTATCATGGTTTTCCATCGATTTTAGGGACAAAATATTTCCATTACACTTTAGGATGTGTGAGTTGACATGACGGCAAAACACTGAGATCTTTTTAGGCTGAGAAAGCTTTTTTTTTTTTTTTTGCCTTCATGCATTTATTTTCTGCAAACTGACTCCAGACATTTGAATGTAGGTTCTGTCTGTCCACTGTTGGGACTCTTCCTCTCTGACTGGCCTCTGCAGGGTGTGAGTGCAACAGCATGACCCCCAAAATGAAGCCCGGGAGTCTGTGTCGCCCCCTGGTGGCTGGCTGTTGCCTCAGCTGATGTTTGTCTGAGCTTAGCACCATTTTGAACATTAGTGTCACAGCTGATCATGTTAATTTGATTAAGCAAAGACAAAATCACAATATTTATTAATTGTGCTGTGACCCAGCACGATCTGTATCGACTGGGCTGTGTATGTTGAGTGATGACAGTTATTTTACCTGTGAAACAAACACCTGCCAGGTTGGGGAAGTATTCAGTGTCGTATTGATCAACAGTTAGCTTGACTTTGTGGTTTCTGTTGGATTCAAAACTTCATGGACAATACTTTCATTTCTTAGTTCTTGAACTTTTTTTTCCCTTTTTCAGTAACATGGGACAGTTGAGCAAGCTGAACCTCTTTTTTTTTTTTATGGTTGTGTTTCCTGTCCAGGACTCATGGTGATCTGGTGAGCGGTCTCTACCATCAGATCCTGCTGTCTCTCCAGAAGGTTCTGTCTGACCCTGTGAGGCCCCTCTGCTCCCACTACGGAGCTGTGGTGGGGCTTCATGCTCTGGGATGGAAGGTAGGTTCACTGTCCTGTAAGTCTCTTTCTGTCCGCACGTCATGCTGTCAGGTGAAACGTAAAAGTGAACACCTGCATGATCACACACAGCCACGCACATTCTTGCAAATTATCTTGCAGTCAAATGTGAATTTAGAGTAAACACACATGACGGACTTTGTGGTTAGCCTGGTTAGCTGCCTTGTTTCTTCATTGCTGTAGCAGTTTCTGTCCGTCTCCTCTCTTTGTCAGTTCGATTGTGTTAAGTTTTACAGGACTGTTGTTTAAACACTTGTGCTGCTGCCACAAGTCAACGTGATTTGATTTAAATGACTCGACTCAACTTGAGATATAACGTTACGTTGGAGGACCCACTAGACTCGACAGCAATATCGAAAAGCTCAAACATTTTTAATTTTCAGGTTTTGGAACATGTGTGACCGGGTCCTTAATAGAACCGGGTTTCGATCTCCATCCCTAAACAGGATTTCTGATTGTAAATATTGAACATGTTTAACACGATTACAAATCAGTGCAGCCCCGACGTTCTTGCGAGCAGATTGGATCACTTGCAACAGACCTCACACCCCAGGACACAGATAATCCTTAGGACCATCAGACAGTCAGGATTGTCGGAAGGGGAGAATCGGGCCCAAAATCAGCTGTTTATCTTGCAGTGTGTACCTGCTTTAGAGAGAATTCTACTCCCAAATATCACGTATTTGTAGAACTTTGTCTCCTTTTATATCATGGATATCATTTACCATTCATCTGCCTGCTTCAGCATGTATTCAAACTCAAAATTACATGTTATGTACAAACTAATTTCAATCTTTGGACTGTGCGAGATCTACATGTCAGTGCTGTGAATAATGTTTGTGCTGTCTGAAGTGTTTCTGTGCTTGTGTAAGTGTTCTCTCGTGTGTCCTCAGTGTCTGTATGAGAATGATCTGCATCAACTTGTGTGTGTGTGTGTGTGTTTGTTGGCAGGCTGTAGAGAGAGTGCTCTTTCCACACCTTCATGCATACTGGGCCAACCTGCAGGCGGTGTTGGATGACTACTCTGTCTCCAACGCCCAGGTCAAAGCAGACGGACATAAAGTCTACGGAGCCATCCTGGTCAGTACTGACGTCCTTAAAACAAGTTCCTGTTAGTTCCTGTCGTTTTCAAGGCCCAGTCCTAATCTGACTTACTGAGAACGCACCTCAAAGTCTGTGAGGGTTTCACACTGTCCCAGCATCAAACCGTGAAGTGACTGAGGGTTCATCTTGAGCCCTTTATGGCCACTTTTTGTAACTCAGAATCTCTGCAGACTTTTCCTAAGAGAATTACCCACAGTTCATAGCATTGGCACGTAAAAATGGGGTTACCAGAGGGCAAGCCAGAACAACAGAGAATCAAACAACCCCACAAGAAAGAAGTTTAGTCTATATGTAAAAAAATACACAGCTTAAACAACGTTGCACTTGTTTACACACTGAGTGAAAAGCAAACAGTGACATTCATTCAGCTGAGGAAGAATATGAGGCACATTCTACTGGACACAAACGCTTCCGTTCAGGGATGTGATGGGTAGTAAACAGGGTTGGGAAGGTTTCTTTAAAAATATGTTCTGTTACAGTCACTAATTATAAAAAAATGTAAAGTGACGTTTCACAATAATAAAGTGATGCCGGCCTTTCTTCATTTCTTAGTGTTAATTTTCAATCACCTCAATTCCAAACATATATAAACACAGAGCAGCTAAGAGAGAAAATAAATCTCAGTACAGGTATTCAGTCGGCTGTGGGTGATTTCACGACAGAGCCGACACAAATCTGGTTTGTGTCAAAAGTTTGCTCATCAGCATTTTTTGTGTCCTGATGCTGTTTTGACCAAAAAGAGTAAATTGATTTTTATCCACTCTGTAAGGCAACAAGGTTATTGGTTTGAGCATCGTTGGCCTTGAAAACAATAAGAAACGTTAAGAAAAAGTCCAAAACCAACAACGTTAGGAAATGTTTCAGTGTCATTAACGTAATGTGAAATGTTCTTATTTATACCGGGTCAGCCCCTGCAGCCTCTCACTCAAACACTCAGGAAGTGATGTCAGTGGTGACACGTCTTTCTGGTGGTTTTAAGGTGCAGAAGTTAAAATAATTTCAACTTTTCAGGTCAAGGTGCAGAGCCACACCGCTCGTCAGTGTTACTTCTTGTCAAAGCAGCTAATTAAATCCACAGGAGGAGGGCTTCACTACTTGCCAGCCCTTCCTGTTTTGTTGCTGGCGAAACAGAAGCAGAACCGACAGGATAGTGAAAAGTTAATACTGGCTGTGTTTTACTACAGATGTGCTTCCAAGGAGTTTTTGGAGAGGCCGCGCCTGGTGTGATGCTTCTTTGTGTGATCAGCCCTGAAACCCGTCACTGCAGAACTCATTTAAAATTCTGCCAGTCCTCATTTCAGTCAAACTTGTCTCTCCTCATTTCAAAACACAAAATTTGTATATTGTATATCGAGTTGTTATGGTGACACCTTTCACATTCTTGTGTGCAAAGTTGAAATTTTGTTGAGCCATGAATATTCAGAGCATATTAACCATTACAATACATGTTCCTCTGTTTGTCCTGCAGGTGGCAGTGGAGCGCCTGCTGAAGATGAAGGCTCTGTCTCTGTCCCAGCCAGCAGAGGGAGGTTCCAGCGGTCAGCTGGGATCTTTGGTGGGTGCTATGGGTTACAGGGTGAGCTCTCCCGGCCTCAGCCCCCCTCCAGAGCCTCTGTCAGAAGCTGTCCTGGGAATCGCAAGCCACCTTCAGGCAGGTGGGGCAGGCTGTCCCTGGGAGGAGTGGACCCCGGTGTCCCTTCCTGCCATGTACTGTGAGCTTTACTCCTTCTTTGGAGACAGTCTGGCTGTCAGGTTCAGCACGGGGCCTGGCTTTGGCAGCTACCCTCCCTGCACCCCCTCCCAGCTCAGTGACGCCCGGAAGGACCCGCCCGGCCCTGCTTCAAACCCTGACACCACCAGAAAGATGCCACAGCTTACCGCCAACCTGAACATCAGCCCCAGGCAGGACGGGAGTCCTCGCACTGATCCGCCCCCACCCAGCCTGGCGGCTAGCGGATCAGGAAGGTACAGCAAACAAATCTGAAAACTAAACTATTGAGTTTGTTTTTCAGTCCTGTTTGAAGCTCATTTTCTTTTCTCCTTCAGGTCTCTGGCTCGCTCTTCCTCTTCCTCCTCTTCTGTCCAGCGCTTCAGATCTTCGTCGTCACGCTCGGGCCAGCGTTCAGCAGGTCTGTCTCGAGACGTTTTCCCCAAAGCGCGCTTCACCTCACCTCAGATGGGACCTCCGGCGTTCTCCTTCATCATCGGCGGGCGACAAATGGGTCGACGCTGCCAAGGGCGCCGCCCCTTCCAGACCACTTTTGCCCCAACTCCACCTCTGTCTGCCATCCCGCCACGTGCCTACGCCCACAAACTTCCTGTCATTGGCAGGGTGGGCAAACCTGTGCGCCGCTGGGCGTGTTCTCATTACTCCCTTCATCTGCCTCTCTAGTTTCAGAAAGAAGCAACAAAGCAGAATGTGACTGCTGCAGACTGGACTCATTCTGATGTTGTTTAGCTTGACCTGCTAATTATGACTCCTTTGTGTTATTTACACAGATGACAACTGTAAAGATTTAGTTTGAATTATTAAGGTGGAGAACTACATGGGGACCTTGATTCACCGAGACGACCCACAGTCTTCATTGTCAGTTCAAACTCCTGCAAAACCACAAAGTGTTTGAAACTCACTGACTGGCTGTACGAGAAAAGACTCTGGAAGACAACATAACCCCACTGACTTATCCAAGTTATTAGAAAGGTGTTCTACGGAGGAGCATCCAAAGTTTTACTGCTGTAAAATACGACAGTTAAATACAGTTGCTGCAGTTTTGACAAATTTTGTTTTTTGGGAGTTTGCGGCACGATTGCTTGCAAATTAGGAAAATATTTCTCAGGTTTACCTGATGCCACAAATGGTTCGATCTTAACTGTTGGGAAGGGACAGATGCTTTAAAAATACACACACAAAAAAAACAAACTTGGATGAATTGTCTGTCTTCATTTCTTCATGGGCTAACTTCAGCCAATCAGATCAACAAACCATATGATGTAAGAGGAGAGCCTGTCAGGAAATGACTGAAAACATTTTTTCCATCAATAAAATTCTGCAGTTTCATCTTTTGCTTATTTTTAAATAAAGAAATACTCCAAAGTTCTGCTACCGCGACATCTCTGATGTTTCTGAACAAAGTGCAGCTTCTCTTGCCGACATATATCACATCTAGAAATGCACTACAAACACGAAACAAATTTCAGGGAGAGAGACTTAAAACTGTGAAAGCTGTAGTTAGTAACTATTTCAAACAAGCTAACATTAGCTGTAGCATGAGACTTGTTTGGAAGCAAATCTGCTGCAGCTGTTTGTGTTGGCTCGTGCTTTATTTCGTTTGTTGTCTCTCTCTCTCTTTTAAGTCCAGTTTGAACTGAGTCCAAACGGTTGCAGGGAAAGTTGGAGCAGAGTAAACTGGTCCGTCTCAGCTCGAGCTCGAGCCGACTGACAGACACTCTGTTGTTGGCAGAGGCGAGTCAGAGCACGGTG
>JAPZDX010000016.1:269746-280487 GCA_029783625.1 Naso annulatus | reverse complement strand
CTTGTCAATTTGGTAAGATGTTTGAAGCTTTCTTGACTTCTGTAAAATGCCTTTGCACTGGTGGCTCTTGTTGTGAAATTTGAAATGTAAATGGCAGATTACATAATGATGACCTCACGAGATCGATAAAGCAGCCACCATGCTGGAAGAGTTTTCATTTAGCAGCAAAATTAAGAACACTGATTCTTTGGTAGGGCGGCACGGTGGCTTAGTGGTTAGCACTGTTGCCTTACAGCAAGAAGGTCAAGGGTTCGAGAACCTTTCTGTGTGTAGTTTGCATGTTCTCCCCGTGTCTGCGTGGGTTCTCTCCAGGTTCTCCGGCTTCCTCCCACAGTCCAAACACATGCAGGTTATCTGGTGACTCTAAATTGTCCGTAGGTGTGAATGTGAACGTGAATGGTTGTTTGACTCTATATGTCAGCTTTGTGATGAACTGGAGACTTGGCCAGGGCGAACCCCGCCCTCTCCAAATGTTAGCTGGGATTGGCTCCAGCACCCCCTGCACCACCCACCCTGTAAAGGATAAGCTGTCACAAATAATGAATGAATATTTCTTTGGAGTAACCATGAATGTGAAGTCAGCTTTAAAAACACTGAATTATCTCATTTGAAATCCAGAATCAAAATGTTTTGTTTCTTTGGGTTTGTGGTCTGACTGTGTAAGGAAAGTTCAGATCCAGAACAAGTTAAAATTATTACATTTTTACAACATCCATCCATCCATCCATTGATTGTCAACTGCTTGTCTGGGGTCAGGTCACAGATTTTTACGGCATTTTAATCTTTAATTCAATTTTTTTTTTTCTTCATGATTTTAATTTAAGAGCCTATCATACCACTATAGCTCCAAGATAAATAACAGCCACTATCATACATAAAATACTGACTAAAATGTTAGTGTTTTTTGGGAGGCACAACAGCACTTTTGGGTGGAAAAAGTGTAGCCAGATGTGGTGAGGTATTTCCACTGGAAACTTCCTCTCAATCAAAGTTTTGCTCTGTAACAGTGTGAGATTTTCATGTCCTCTGAAATGATATCAACACAAACTGGCCTTCACAACCAATGTTTAAGACCATGTCAGCATTTCATGGTAGAACATGTGCATCTTTTGGTTTTGTCCCATCTAGCAGTCTTTTCTTACAGTTGTATTTTGAGTTGGAAGAAACTAAGGGCCCTTGAACCTCCATCCCCAGTAACCAAAAAAAGTAAAATGTACCATTATTGTAATTAAGTAATATAAACTGTACCAAAAATCTATATTCCAGGATGGGGAGGTGATTGGCATCAACACCCTGAAGGTTGCAGCAGGAATCTCATTTGCAATTCCCTCCGACAGGATCACTCGCTTCCTCAATGATTCACTCGACAGGCACAGCAAAGGTGAGTGACGTCACTCGGCGAGGATTTAAAAATCTGTCTATTTCTGAATATACAGAAACTTACTTGAGTCTCTTTCAGATGTGAGGTCAATGAAGAAGCGTTTCATTGGTATCAGGATGCTGACCATCACACCCTCGTAAGTCCAATCTGGTGATGATAATTGTGTTAATGGGAAATAAGGAGAACTGGAAGAAAAGAAAGGCATATTATGTTGTTATTTTAATAATTATTATTTTAAATATTTTCCTGATACTCAACTGCCGGCCTTTTTCAAAACGTGTTTCATACATCCACTGAGCTTTTGACAGGCCACAGCACTGCAACAGCTGCAGTGTTCAAAACAAAGCTCAAGAAAGCAGGAAGGGAGTCCCACAAGGATTTGTTTTGGGTCTTCTTGTACTGTTATTGCATCATGTAGAAATACCCTAAAATCCATGCCTGCCTCTCAGCATTGTCATTTATTAAGTTAAATCCACACATTCTGTGAAGTTATCAGAGCATTAGTACTGTTTCTTCTTGTAGATATTAAGGATTTGATCTAGATGGCTTCTTCAAAATTTGTTATTAGATTAGATTAGATCAGATTAGATTAGATATCTTTATTGTCTGTTTTCTCAGAACTTTGTTCTTATGGTCAGTAAGTGCATACTACAGATACGCCCAAAGATGCACAAGACAACACTAAATCCACCTGGAATTAGAAATTCATATGACTGTATGCACAATAAACAAAGCAAACAAACAAATGCATAAGTAAATAACATTAAAATACCATCTTAGAGTCCACTTTAACTACCCTCTTGCTTTTTAAGAAGGGTTATGGTGTGCAGCGTTAATAAGTTTTTCTTCCTGTTCAGCATGAAACGCGGGAGTCTGAACTGCCTGCGCGACTATAGCAGCTGGAACCCCAGTTGTAGGTTATTAGGGGGGTCGTTTGTTCTTTTTTGGACCAAACACACAGTTGCTGTGTTCTGGCTATCATGGAAGCCGTGGGTTTATAGGTCAAATGATGATCTTGGAGATCCTATGTTTTGCCTGGACAATTATACTTGACTGTTTAAGACTTGCCTTAATTTTTGTAGGCATGACTTTGTTTAGGTTGCTATTTAAGTGACTCCAAGAATGAGATCGTTTATATGAATGTACAAAAAATTCTTAAGTTATTTAAGTTTTGCAAAACTCTTGATTGTGTAACTTGTGTTACCTGTCTTATATTGTTTATCTTTGACTATTTGCTGCCTGTCTTGGTCAGAAGATTTTTTTATATCTCGATAAAGCTTTCTTCATAACATAAAGGTTAAAAAATGTACAACATGTAAAATGGTTGTATCCCGAAGAATTTGGGCGTTCTTTGAGACAGTGTTTATTTATTTATTTGTTTATTTGTTTCAGGTTGATAGAAGAGCTGAAACAGCAGAACCCAGACTTCCCTGATGTTACCAATGGGATTTATGTCCATGAGGTTGTTCCTGATTCACCTGCACATAAGTAGGTTTCAATGTATTTCTTTTTTCCTTAAACAAAAACAAATACAGTTTGTAAGAGGAAGAGTACGTCACATGCAAATCTTAAGACACTGCGGAGAAACAAGCAAGTCAAGTTGATTCCCTGTGTCAGGGGTCTGGTGCCACAGCTCTTGGTGTCAAGTGCTTCAGCCAACCAGCAGTTTGCTGGGGACAGCCATGGTGACAGCAGGCTGACAGCACAGTGCAGTTTGTTACTTGTTCCTGAGATCGATTGTTTTTTGGGTTTTTTTGTAACCGTCTCTCTATCCCTCTCTTTGTCTCCAGAGGTGGTATCAAAGATGGTGACATTATTGTGAAACTGAATGGCAGACCTCTGATGACCACAGCTGACCTGCAGGAGGTGCTTCAGGAGGAGACAGCCCTGCTGCTGGAGGTCAGGAGGGACAATGATGACCTCCTCTTTAATATTGAGCCTGACATCATCATGCAGTAGACCTTTGAAGCACAGCTCGCAGAGTTACGCAGACCACGTTTGGCGAAAGAACACACCAGACTGTGTAAGCTCTGCACCAGAGCAGTGAAGTTTTTGCGAAGCGCACACATCCTCTGATACTTGGCAAGTTGCTGTGAACTGTACTGTACTGTGCGAAGTAGAAGGACAATATGGAGGACAGTATGGTACCAAGCACTTTTGGTACAGAGGATTTACGGTGGTGCCTCCCAGCTGCTCCGACCAGGTCCGCACATGGAACAGATAGACACGTTCGCCCTACAGAAAACATCTTTAATGTATTTAACATACTTGATTGTTTGACTTTGTGCATTTTTCAACTCATAGACACATTTTGTTAAAGTGCTTCAGAGAGACAATAAAGGCTGGTAGGCAGCATCCAATAGTGCACATTACAAGATAAAAGTGAAGTTGATCAATGTACAGTTGAATTGATACACGTGCTATTGAAAAGGCTTTTCTTTTTCCAGACTTTTTTTCCTGTGACTGGGGGACATGATCATAAAAATGGAAGACTTAAGAGGTGCTCTACTGTTTGATGGCCAGCGTAACACCCACACTGGTTCCCCTCAGAAATGTTTCTTAGCCTTTGAAGGCTCCTGACATGACCCACCACCCATTTGGCGGCAGTGGGAAATTTCACTACCGCCAAATATCAGACCTTCAGCTGAGATGCAACAAAGGTCCTTGGCTTGCATTCAAGCCATGGTGGCGCCTTAAGCTTGACCGTTATCTCCCACCATCCAAGTGATCCCTGCTCACTGGGCTCACTGGTAACCTGCCCGGGCTTGTGCCTGCAAGGGTTCCTCGAGGTACTAGTTGAAATACGGCAGTATGCTTTCAAAGTTGCCACTGAGAACGTATTTTAGGTGAAGAGGAGGCTGACAAGCTAAGATCTTGATTTAATGTTGACCCCCATTGAAAGCCTCTACTTCGGTCATGAGCTTTTGACCCCAACTAGTGTTACATTTTACATTTTACTTTGTTTGTTTGTTTGTTTGTTTGTAATGTGCATCAGTTGTATGAACAGTTGAACTATTCCAGTGTTGAACTGATTTGAATACAGTTTGAAACAGTCTAGATAAAACCTGCAGTGAAAACTAGTTTGTTACGTGAGAGGTCTGGTATGTAAATGTTTTGATTAAAATTGACTGAGTGTAAACTTGGCAACCGCATACTGGGACCTACCTAGGATGACCTACATTTCACCTTGTGTTGAATAAAAAGTTCTTCAAACCCAAAACTTAGCGCAACTTACAGCAAAACTCTTCAGCGACAATAAGAACGAATGAGGGCTAATGTCACTGCGTTACCGCTCTAAGCTTTTTCTTGTATGCGGCGATAACGTACCATGAATCTCGAGCTGAAAGCCATTAAATTCAGAAAAGAAACAACGACAAAACAGTGACGATCTCATTACGAGCTCTGGTTTGTGTTTTGTGCCATCTTGTTAATACAGCTGGCAGGTTTTTACAAACAGCAGTAGCCAATGTTGGCCCTGAGTTTGACCAATCAGTGTACACTAACGTCACTATATTTCCTCATGTGCTGCTAGAGTATCTACTCTGGAGTTGGTGCTAAAAAAGTTCCTCAAAATGTGGTTTTAAGAACTACAATAGTTCACCTTTCCTGCAGTGCAGATGCTATTGGTTTTAAGGTTTCCTGTTCTATGTCCTGATCCCATACCTACAAAATAATCTGACCCTAGAGATGTAAGTCAGGGATAATTTTGTGACAGGCAGTGACACAGTCCTTCATAAAGCAATGAGTTCTGGTAAACTGCGGAGGTGGTCTCTTTCACATTGTCGGTGCATTGTTTGAACAGCAAAAGCTCAGTTTTTTCATTCAGGTTCAAAAATACACAAAGACTGAAACTTAACAAAACACTTTATTCATCTCCATAATGGTCTTAACAAGCTGAGTTAATCAATACTTTTTGAGAATCTCTCTTTGGTCCTTATCTCAGTTCTTCTCTTCTTTGCCCTCTGCTCATTTTACCGTATACCTCATATTAGATGAGACTTCCCAAACGGATGGGGCGAGTGACACCCTGTGACCGCTGTACAAACGAACAGTGTTTGAAACTCGCTGAAGCCTCCAGAGGACAACTGCACACACTTGATATATTTTGTTTGTATTTGTGTCACTCTCATGACAAAGTTGTTTTTGACTGACTGCTCATTTGTTGACATCCACTGACTTCCAAACACAGTGAACAAGATACAGTCCTTCACTCAGGCTTGAGGTATTATGAGGCATTTTTCCAAAGCCCAGCGGGCTTCAAGTGCACATAGATCATGATGTGAGCTTCCTTGGTGTGTTCTATGTTCACTGAGAACCTGACTGCTTTTTTGTTTGTTTGTTTGTTTGTTTTGGCACAATACCTGTATATTGCTTCATTTCTGTGCTTTGCTTGAATTTCTTGTAACTTTAATTTTCATTACAGACTCCTCCAATTATTTTAAGTTCTTCTTCGTTAGCATCTAGCTAGCTAACCCTCACTTAAAACAGACATATGGTTGAAGCAGAACAATGTAAACATCAAGATGTATCTTTATAAAATAATAAGTAATAAATAATAAAATCTGTTTGAATATGATTGTCTATTCAGTCAGCAGAAACAAAGAATTTTCAGGAGTTGTGTTTTTACTTTGCTTTAGTTGTGAGAGATGATATCTGGCTCTTTTGCTGGAAACTGCTCCACAATGTTCAACGCTGCTCTGCAGCAGAAATGATGTAGATCAAAAACAGTTCATCCATGGGCCATAAAACCAAAGGAGCCACGGGGCTGAGCTAAACTGCAGGAATATCGTTAGAAGCGTTACATTACTGTGGAAGTGTACTAATGCCATGTCATAAAAATGGATCAGTATTATCTTTTGATGTGGTAAGTTTATTGTGATAGCATCAAAAGTTTCACATTAAAATGTAATATTGTAATATTGTTATAAATATATATATATAAAAAAATTCATGTTACTTCAGTGTCCAACTTCACACATTATAACATGAAACTATTATTGTTTTAACAATATACTCTATATTGTTAAAACATGAAACATATCTCATCATAACATGATAATAATATTAATATAATATTAATAATATTTCCTTTATTTATCCCCTTGGTGAAATTGATCCTATTCGTAGTTAACCTTAACTATACATACTAGGTGAGTAAATGTGTATGTGTAGTGTACACTTCCGTACATTACACATACACATTTGATCCATTTTATTTTTGAGATTTGTAAAACACGACGCTGACTGATGGGCAAAACTGATGCTATGTGTTAAATTATATTCCTCCACTTCAGTGAACCATGAACTCTGTCCAAGCAGATGTTCAGCAGTGACTATTTCTTTTTTTATGGCTGAAATGACTCTAATGTGTTAGTTGCCTTTTCATAACTAAATCTGAACCACGTCTTAATTAAGTTCACATGGTTTTTTTTGTTTTAAGAATGCAGAGCACAAAATGCAAGTCGATTCTCTGACACAGTCCCTCAGCTGCAACTGCTGCTCTGCTTCAGAGCTGCTCAGGCCTTTTAGCATGAATGAACTCAAGTCAACAAATGTTTACATGTAAGTTAGTTTCCCTTCATCACTCTCTGGAAGCTGTTTTATCCTCCAAATAAAGTTTTCACAAATTCACAACCTTGTTTATTACATCTGTAAAGTCTTGGTGGTGTGGAAATCCTAATAATTCTGCATTTGTCCTCACCTTCAAATCTAGGTCACTGGCAATGACTCATGGGGCATTTTTGCAGGGAACATTATTCAACACACTGGTACAATACCTGACTGTGTGGAAACACGGCTGAGCTCTCCTCATAAACATTCCTGAGTGGAAACACGTCTCCTGTGCTGGAATGTGGAGAGAAAAAACACAAAGGAACTTTTTTGGGGTTCAGTGATAAAGTCACTGCAGACAGACAGCGATCGTTTGCAGCCATAATTAGTTTTTTCTTTCCAGCTCTTAACAGGTCATGATTTATTTTTAACAGGAGGTGGTCTCACACAGAGGGCCATCAACAATACGGTAAATTTTAGCCTAGTAACACTGACCTCTGTTCTGGACAGACCTGTGGGCACAAAGCCAGAATACCAGAACAACATGAATGTCAGGACACAGAAACAACATGTAATGCAGTGTAGGACAGATGTGTTAGCAACATTGTCTTTTAATTCACGTGACAAAGCCCTCCTGATTGTAACAACTACAGTACGTTTAGCTCGTCTCTCAGCGAAGATTTCCAATGGAAAAGAAATGGAAGGTTTTATTCGGCCTTGATCTTATGTTGCAAGTCCTGGTCATCTCTTACAAGTCAAATACTAATTATTAAATCCAAACATCTGAAATATTATCGGCAAATTAAAATGAAAGTTGTGCACAATAGGCTTTTTGCTCCAAAACCTTCATGCAGTGACTTTTCAAGTGCAAAACACCTTGAGTTTAAAATAAAATAAAGACATATACGAAAGTAATGCTGCTCAATCATCACTTCTGGACCTCTGTACATGTGCAGTGGTGACTGTGTCTGCAGAGCTCCGCCCTCTGCCTGGATTTTCATGTTTTGATTTAGTCAAGAAGTTTCTGGGTGAGAAGTGGGTGTGTTTCCTTCAGCCAACGACACAACCAGGTGAGGTTGAGAGCGGATTTATTAAAAATTAAATTTAGTGAGTGGACGCCATTCACACCAGAGAAAACTATGATGTCGTCGTAACAGCAAAGAAAAGGAATTAGAGCCTTTGTGATGTGAAACCATGAGCAGATAAAGCTTGTTCCAGAACAAGAGTGAATCTCAGTTTGGCTTTCAGCCGCTTTCAAGCACTGAAGGAGAGGCTGGGGATGAAGAGTGACGAAGAGTTGGCCTGCTTTCTGTTGGACAGGTAAGTACCAAATACCAGCGCTTGTGCTAGCTTGCTAAATTAACAACTTTGTCATTAAAACAAATGTATTATGTAACATCCAGAAAGCCTATCATTATTGCAAAAAGAACTCGGACAGGCTGATACAGGACAGGTCTTTCATTAGCCATGTTGGGGTCCTTTCCCCAGTGACCGGCTCGCTGAACATTATTTCACATATTACATTACAAATCAGTAATATGACACAAAATATCAATTTAATTAGAAATTTATTGATTTAAGAATGATTTTATTTCTCCTGCTAAACATTGTCCATTCGATTCAACGGTTGGAACTGCTAGCATAGCAACGTTGTGTTAGTGTTAGCTGTTTCCTGTTTTGCATCTGGACCGTGGTTGGGAAACAGATTCGAAGTTTTTGCTGCTTCACTTTACCAGCAGTAGTCAAACAGGGGACGGGAGACTCCACCTCGGTCTAGAGAAGCTGTGGTTGTAATTTACCTACAACTTAAGTTGGCACAGTTCAACGAACAAACAACTGCTAAGCCATTAAACTAACTGCTAACTGCTTGCTCTCTTCCAATCGCTCCACACACACAGAAAACTCAGCGGTCCCTCACCTTCACTCAACCACACTCTAAGAGGAGCCACGCTACTCTTCCAACAGTCGGCTACAGGCTCTAACTTCAAAGAATAAACTCCTAAACCAGCAGACGTGCTGTAGCCCGAGGATGAGCTGGGTCCGGACGGCGTCTGGCAATGGTCTGTTATTCATAGCAACGGTCTGTTATAGAGAAAGTAATCAACAAAGCCATCCTACGTAGCTTGCTGTGTAGGTACAAGCAGTATAAGTACACACTACAATACTTCTGATGGCGTTGAGCTCGGGAGGAGGAGCCTAATTTGAATGCTGTGTTTACAAGCAGCTACAAACAAATACTGATGACTCCACTGAGTCACCATGACCTCGTTTACATGCACACAATGTTCCAGTCACTAAGATTACGCCAGATACAGTCAGGCCTGTTTACATTATGACCGGGAATACCCCCGCTCGTATTACTGTATACGTGACCCTCCATAGCGCCCGCCATCCAGTCAAAGTACGCACGTGCACTTTGCCCTGTTAGCTTTCACCAAAGATGCAGCTAATTTCATCCTCTGTGTGCCCTGCTTTGAACTGTTTTACAAAAACTGAAAGCTAATTCAAACAGTTGTGCTACTTCACGTCTTTTGTGCTGGAAGACAAAAGCGACAGGATGAAGACACTGGATGCAAACCACAAGGTGCATGCACGTCAGTTAACTTATATTATGCCAGTAACTTATACCAACAGTTATTAACATATTTGATTCGTAATGACAAAGTGCTAATCTGAATGAGAAAATAACATGACGCTGTAAATAAACAAGTGACGACAGGCACACAGAACCATTTATTTTGTTTGAGCTAAGCTAATTAGCGGTGGATGAGCTCTGCCTGTCTTTTCCTTGTTACTGCACACACAAGAGCATGCCACAGTGGTTACCGGATAAGATGTGTACGTGTCTGAATGTCCTGGTTTATACAAGCGTAACCCAGCTATCTTATTCGGGGTTCTCATTAACAGAATAAGGGCTTAATTGGGTAATGCTTGCAGGTGTTTACAGGGGTCACAGCATTACCGGAATACTTCAATACCCCGATCATTAACCAGAATATTGCACGCATGTAAACGTGGTCAATGATCTAACTATGGCAGAGATCACTGAGGTTGTTGAAAAGCTTCGGGTGTTAGTGAGTGTCTAACGGTTCTTGGTGATGTTGGAGTGTTCACTGACTTGTGTCTTTCATGTCATATGATGTTTAGTAACAGTGTTCTCCAGCTGTTTGCAGGTGGTAATTTCCATCAAAAAGAGTCCACAGGGAGGATTTCATTATGCTAGGTATCAACCCTGCTCAGCTTCCCTGAACATGTGTTACACGGTGCTGGACAGGAGATGACTGCTAACTCCATAATAATTCTGGTCTGGTACACCAGCTCTGTTACAACTGAAAGAAATAGAGTCATATGTATTTGCACATTAAAGGTGTGTTCAGACTGAAAGCGATCAACGCGATGTAATCTTAAGAAACACCAGTGTCGTGTCACTTGATCATAACTGGATCATATTTTGGGTTATCGTCTCAATCGCTTTAATCACCTCATTTGCGCGATGTACACAGTCTGCTTATTAGCTCGTTCGATTTACACATAGTTTCTGCACTTTATCAGTTGTGGAGGTCCTACACAGGTTGGCAGACTTAACAGTGTCGGGTCTGGGTGATAAAATCATCCAGAGCCTGTTCAGTTATGTCGCAAAGCTCCGTGTCAGTCACAGTTAGCGTTAGCTAGTAGTGTCCAGAGGACGGAGGGCTTGTCATTTTCTATCATTAGCAATGGCCGATTTAACCATTATTTTTGCACAGCATCAGTTTGGAGAGTCCCAGAAATGCTGGAAAACTTAACAACGCCATGTCCAGTGTTTCCCAT
>JAPZDX010000016.1:240148-263233 GCA_029783625.1 Naso annulatus | reverse complement strand
CACACACACACATATATATATATATATATATATATATATATAAAACATGCTGTGTTTAGCATGTTAGCATGCTAAAAGCAATAGGTGTGTTCGGACCGCAGGAACCATTCCATAGTTCTAAGAACCATTGCATCTGCAATAAAATGGAAGCATCTGCTTTGAGGAACTTTTTTTTTATCTCCAACTGTAGAGTAAATACTTTCGCTGCACATGAGGAACTAGAGTAATGTAAGGGATTGTTTGAACTCAGGAGCCAGAGCAGGCAACTGCAGTTTTTAAAAACCAGACATCTGTGTTAAGGAGACAGCACAAAACACGCACAAGAGCTCATAACGACTGTCGGTTTGTTGTATTTTCTGAGATTTAATGGCATTCAGCTCGGGATTCATGGTACATTATCGCCACATACTGGACAAAAGCTTGGAGCGGTAATGCATCAACATTAGCCTTTATTTTTTGTGTGTTGTAGAATCGTGTAAAAGTGACTTTAGAAAACCAATGGCCAGTTTATGTAACTTCCGTAGGGAGTTCCTATTGGTGGTGCGAATGCCAACAGCAACAAACAAACAAACAAACAAACAAACAAACAAAAAAGCCGTAAAGGTGTTTAGTACCCCAGAAACTCCCCAGTGAACAGATCCTCTCATAAAGTTCCTAGAACTGTTTGGTCCAAAAACACCTAGTGTAAACAAAATTTCGTGCTTTCTTGTGGGCCATTTGATGTGAAAGCTGTTGTGATATTTCACCGGATAAATAATCACTGATGGCACCATCAAGGTTAGAACATCACTGGTGTCATTGGGATTCATCCTCTGGATAACATGAAAGTCTAAACCACATGTAATCGATTAATCAGTTTAAATATTTTTGTCTGGACAAAAAGTAGTGGACCAAGATGCCATGAAGGGGCACCAACGCTCACAGAGCCGTGCAGTCCACACGGCTAACGAAGCGAGCAAGAGTTTCAGTTGTCATCAGTTGTTGGGTAACTTTAACAGCAGATCTAACTAGTGACAGACTAATAACATGGTGTAAATTATTGTTGCTCGGGATGCTTCCAGTTTTCTACAGACAAGTTAAAAAAAAAAAATCCCTTTGCAAGTGACAGAAAATGTTTTAAAGAAATCTGTTCTTTCCTCCGTTAGAGCTCCACATAATCTGGATGCTCTTGTTGTTCGGACAAACCTTACTAAATAAACTGACTGGACCTACATTTGAAGTGTCCTAATTTTAATGGACAATCTTTTTTTTAATGGACTAAACAGACACTAACACCATCCTTGGCAATAGTGTAGTTCACAATACTGTCTTGATGACAATGCAGCAGAGGTTAGTTTGCTCTAACACTGAATCTTCTTTTAGAACTGGTCTTTGTGTGGTCAGGAGGAAAGCCACTTTAAAGTTTTTTAATCAGTTAATATCAGCGATGGTTAAGACATGTAACAGTATTATTGTTAATTCTAACGCAGCTAAAGTTATTCTACTTCTCCCTTTGCTGCAGCCACAGTTCGCACAGTTGTCTGTTTTCAAGCATTTTGTTTGCCGTTTTGCTAGCAATCAACAAAGGTAAGCCTGCATTTCACTGACAGCTTCAGTTACTCAATTCTGTTAAAATTTTATTGCAGAATTTAACTGAAAAAATTAAATTAGTAACATGTATATACACTTAAAGATTTGAAACAAAAATGACACAGTTTGACTGTAATGAAGGATAAACTGTCAGCCATGTTCTGACTGAGCATGTTCATGTCACTAACAGCCTTTGTTTGTTGTTTCTGCGGAGAGTTGTTGACGTTCCTACGTTAATAGCAGTTAACAGATGCACTTTTCTACATTAGAGTGAGGGATCTCTAAATTACCCTATTTGATCCTGAACTATTCCTTTTCTTTCTAATGTAGACACAACCTGTCTGTGTAGTTTCATAAAGTGCCTTCAGAGTTGTGCAGATTTCGTAACCCAACTCAGCTTGTGTACATATTTAGAAGGTTCATATTTACAGAGGAAACAGAGATGAAAGGTTTGAGATGCCCCATGAGTATTTAAATCTGTTCTTCAAAGAAAAGCATTTGCATGTTGACCGGCTTTCATCACTGCGACCTAACTCTTGCTGCACCCATCCATGTCAAAGACATCCAGAGGTTGGACATAATCTATCAAAAACACCAGCAATCATCCTAATCAAACTTAGATTCCAGCTAAATTAATAACATGGTGACTGAACTGACCAGTTTTTAGCTGCAGTTTTTAGCACTGAATTGAGTCAGTGTGGATGTCACACTGTTTAACTTACACTAAATCTAGCCCACAAATTTTCACCCCTGACCAATTGGAAGCCATCTTTACAATGCTAGGGGCACTAACGATCATATTATTCATATTACGACAATTCAAAACTATGGCAAATTTCAAATGTTACTTATTAAACTGTAAAGATTTTGTATCAACACATCTCTGTCACCAAGTGAATATTCAAATCTTTACGAATGTAGCTCATTATATTCTCAGCAGACCTGTTGTAGCTGATTACATGATGTTTTCATGGTTTTATATCCACCCCCCGTTTTTGTTTTGTAACTTACTGCATTCTTAGACGTTGTTTTGTTTACTAGACACTAGATTTTGTTTGCTTGGTTTCTATCTCCTCAGTACTGAGGGTTACAGTTATTTTTGTTGAGTGTATTTTAGTTGTGTCCATTTCTTGTTTTCCAGACCCTTGTCTTCATTTCTTTATGGATCCTTCGTCGTCTTCTTTCATCCATCTTCTGTATCTAGATGACATCTGACTCCACCACGCACTGCTCGGTGTACTCCTTCACCAGCTCCACGCTTAAGGTGTTGTGGCAGAATTCTGCCATGGGCTTCCAGAGAGGCGGATCCAGGAACATCTGGCACATCACGTGACCCTTCAGGGTGGCGGTGTGGCACTGCAGGTGGCACAAGAACTGCTGACGAGCCAGGTCCAGGTCTTTACCGAACATGTCGATGTTCAGGTAATACCTTGTTGAAAAAATACACAGGTTGACTAAGTGAAAACCATTGATTAATTTTAAGAAGAATAACTTGTACTTTAGCATCTTTGAATCACTATCTATTGTATCTAATAAATTCACAACTCTGGTCCCCTGATGGTGCAGTCAAATTATGTTTTGGTAGACAGCATCAAACACAACCTCACTGTTGTCCACTCCCTTATGGACAGCATTAGCCCTGCAACTTAACTTCTGCAATGCAACATTTTCTTGGCATTAAAGCAACAATATGTAACTGTACCGCGGCCCATGGTGTCAAAAACGAAACCTAACGATCAATGCCACTACGTCCCACAAAACTAGCCTGGCTCCGCCCTCCTTCTGCTCAGCTCAGTTTTTGCTGAGAATCAGTCTGGTTACAAGGCCCGTCTTTAGAATTGCAGAGACGAATTTTTGACACGACTAGCCAGAGTGGTTAAGTTCAATGACGTAGAAGTCAAATGCTTGTCTACAGTAGTTCAGTCATGGTGGAGGCCTACAGCTTTCGTTTACCAGGCTACTAAAAACCAGCTGTGATTGAAAACTACGGTATAATAAATACAAGGAATGTTCCATCTAGACGGACAGCAACCTTGGGGACACGAAATGTACTGCTTTTTTGTGATTGCCACACGTAGGGAAGAATAGAGCTTTTTGTTGGACTCTTTCTACTGATCCGTGCGGTGCAGACATGAGACTCACGCAGCCTTGGGTTCAACACAACACGTTAAAAAACACAGTGAAAAAGCACTACAACTGATGAAAATAGCCACTATCACAACACAGTAAAACAACATCTATGTGATTATTCTACAACTTGTGGAAAACTACCGTTAGCCACCACTCGTTTTGTCTGTAGCCTGCAGGCTAACTTTATTGATGTTTGAGCTGCTGTCTCAGGGGAGTGAGACGTCAGAGCCTCCGCTGTTAGCGGTTAGCTGCGGCCTGCAGCTGCATTTACTCTGTGATAATGTGGTTTTATTTCAAACAAAAAACATTTAACTGTCTCTTTCCGGGAAGTTTGGTGGGTCACACAATATAACAACATTTATGTGATTATTGAGTAGATTGGACATTAACCTTCCCGCTCGCGTGTCTGTTTCACCGGGTTTCACTGAATAGCCGGGCCCACAGCATACGTCATACAGTCACGTTAATGCTGATTGGTTTAAGGCTGCTCCAATAGTTTTATACTATTCTGCACAGAATCCCCAGTAGAGTGTGTCCAGCCCTTTACACGAAGCAAATTTATTCGCAAAGTGAATTATGGGTATGGGTTTACCAGGCTTACAAAAAACAGCAGTTTTGGTGAAAATGAATCATATTTTACGGAGAAAATGTCCTCCGGTTTTCCCTCTGATGTCCTATGGCTGCTCTGCCTCAACTCTGTGATTTACAGAGGTTCCTGAAAGCAACATGTAGGCTGCCTGCAGACCAACGCTGCAGTTGCAGCAGCAGAGAGAGTAAGTTTTTTGTCCCACCATCAGAAGTTAGATTTGTGGACTAACTGAACTCAACAGCCTCTACTAACTTGATGACAGAGGCGTGCATACGTTACCGTAAAGAGGACGCTAATGAAAGAAAAGAGTTATCTCAGACTGGTGTGTCGTTGTTGGAGACAGCTAGTGTTATGCTGGACAAAAGGCTGCAGACACGAAACTGGACTTGTCGCCGTTGAATAGTAAGTAGCTTATGCTAAGTTACGTGTCGTGTTGTTTCACTAAAATTGCTGTTTTGTGTGACAGTAGCGTTGATTAATTAACGTCGCAAGCCTTGGTGTGTCTTCAGCATGACTCGTAGGAAAGTACATCACCACCTGTTTTCACTTCATTAAGACTGGGTGACACCCCTTTTCCAAGTTTATAAATTGTTTCTCTGATGTCTGTCCACCTCTTTTGCACCCTGAAAAAGACCTTATAGGTTGAAACCAGACGGTGATTGATTGTTCTGTGAGTAGCCATGTTTAAAAAAAGGCTTCAGTGCCTGAAGTTCTCTTTTTCTTCTCCGCGGGCCATGGCTCAAATGTGAAAAAGTTGGCCTACATATTGTTGCTTTAACGGGATATTCCGGAATTTTTTGACATAGGGCCTCATTTTCAACCAACCCAGTCCTATTTCCAATGATAGAGAGTTTTTTGGCTCATTCCATGCAGTATGGCATTTTGCCGTTTCCCCACTAATGCTAATACTAGCACAAGTCAACGGTCGGAGCAATAGCCACTATCAACCTCCGACCAAACACTCCACAGTGCACCCAAAGCAAGTTAGTCTGTGGGGGCAAATTCAGGTTTGTGTTCGTAGAATAATTTTAGAAGTCAAACTATGGCTGTTTTTTTGTTTTTTTAATTTGTGGCTCTGGTTAGGGTACTAGCAACAGAAAGCTGCTGGACTGTTTACTTCCTGTTGCTACTACTAGCTTCTTGTCACTGCAAACCCTACTCAGAGCCACACATTGAAGAAAATTTAGCCATAGTTTGACTTCTAAAGTTATTCTATGAACACTCCAATTGGCCTTAATTGATATAGTCATCATATCGGACTTGCTTTGGGTGCACTGTCGCAACTTAAATCAGAGTTTGGTAGTGGCTATTAATGGGGCTATTGAAACAGCTGTTCAAACTCTGTCCTGTATCAAATGAGCTGAAAATGATCTCTATCAATAGGAATAGGACTAGGCAGGCCACAAATGAGGCTCCATGCCAAAAATCAAGGAATATCCCTTTAATGAAAGGAGGACAGTTACCAGTCATCCCCAATGGGCACCCTGAAGGGGAAGGTACAGAGGCTGGCCACAGTAGGGTTGGACAGATCATCCACCATCCAGTCAATGTCCTTCTTCAGTAGGATGGCCATGTTACTGGGCAAAGGCTTGAATGGCTGCCAGTCTTGAATGATGGTGGCGTTAGGAAGGACCCCGTGCATCAGGTCAGTGGTCAGATACAGCCGGTGGATGGCAGTGTGGTCCAGACGCACTGGAGGAGAGTTGGAGGACGAGGTGCACATAGGAGATTGGATGTCACCACCCAAACCAAGCTCAGACAGACGGAGCTTCAGGTCTTCAGCTCTAAAGCGCACCAGCAGAATACCCTGTAGAGAAGGTTCAAGACGTGATCTGTCATCAGTAACCACAGCGACTAAATGCAAGACTTATTACATGAAACAATAACAACAGCAATCGACCATAATGACAGACCAAAATAAAGAAAGAACCTTTAGCTTGATTTGCTAATACCTGCTTAGTTATGATGCGATACTTCTGAAAATCCTTGGGTCCAAGTTGATCATCACGGGTCAGGCGGGTAACCTTGACCTCGGGGTACTTTGACTTGACCAGCTCAGAGCAAAAGCGCAGCAGAACTCCTGCCACACCTTTCCCCCTTTCCTGAGGGGCGACACGGAGCCCTTCCACCAGCATGGTCTCTCCATCATCAATCACACACACCGACTCCAGAGCAATCTGCCGAGCATCACAGAGGATGAAAAAGGACAAAAAAAAAAGACAAAAGATCGCAATTACATGGCTGTTTTTAGAACTGTACACAATTCCTTCAGCTGGGGCAGAGCATCAGTACTACGAGATATTACAACACGATAAACTAAGTGAAATTTTGCTTGAGTATGGTGCCGCTTTAAAACACAGGTTTCAATAAAAACACACTCACACATAAAACGTAGAGGAGGATACAACATTTCACCTTAGTGCAATCTAATATTGATGCACAAAGCCCATACTGCACTGTGCAGTTAGTTGTGTTTCACAAAATTGCAGTATTACACTATACGAGTAGCAACTGAAAAATTAGGTGTAAGGTTCAGGCTGTGTTTTAATGTTCAGAGTGTTAATGGAGGAAGGCACAAATGAGTGTTTTTAATGATTGAGTTGACATTTTGATGCTCTGCATCGTCTGCCAGATTGTAAAAACTCGTCCTCAGAGTGGAGCACACAGGATGGGTCCACCAAAAGTCTCTGCACTCCTCTTAGCACAGACATACACTGAAGGAACCGGAATTTTTTTTAATCACCATAACAGCAGTCTGAACAAGACGGACAAGCCTCTATTGACAGATGACCATGCCGGCGTCCCATACCAATACTCTCTGATGAATCTGATTCATACCAGGAAATTCATAGGTCTCTCAGCTGTCTCAGCCGAGGTTAATCAAAGCATGGAGCATTTTCTATTGTTCATTTGGGTGTGAGTCACAGGTAGCCACAGCATCATGCCAGCAGAGCCACTTAATCTGCGAAAAAAGATGTGGTTCTGCTGGTGTTTCCAGGCAGTGACCTCCGGTGAGAGGTTGTAAGTGAGAGTAGTGTTGATGAGAGTCAGTATCCGCGGTGGCTGCTGCATCATGACACGTAGCACCTGCCTGGTTCTCATCCACTTCAACAGAAAAGAGTCAACTTATTATTTTACATGATGAACTGAAAGAAAACGTGTCGTTCAATATCAACGTGTCGATTATTTATGTAGCCTAGTGAGACGCAGAGGACATCCACCAAACCCGTCTGTGGGGTTTAGGACAGGTCTGTCATGTTCGCACCAGATCCACCAAAAATGTTCTTAGACCGGTTGTGCTGAACTCAGACGTGGTCTGACACGAACATGTCACTGCACCAGGCAGACACTTCTCTGCTGCGCCGTCACACCCATCTTGGTATAAGCAGGTTTACCAAATTTGCAAGTGCACACAGTGCAGCTGCACCCGCACCTGCACCTGTATGAAATCGCAGTTACGCCGGGATTTGCGCGTCGACTAGATTTGCGTCGGGCACAAACATAGAGCCCTCTGTCTTAAATATCCTATTTTAAAATCAAATGATCAAATTATTTGCCTGCAGTCTGAACAAGGCCCTAGAGTCTTTTTGTAAGTGATGGTAAGATGGATTGAAAAATCGATGAGCAAACTGGTGCTACGTCAATAACAGACTGTCCGACAGACTGGATGACACACTCATAAAGCAAACAGGAAGCCCACCAATAGATTTTCTACCCATTCTCAACCCCATAATGTTAAAACATTTGCATACTCTTCATCAAACTCACCACTTTTCCCTGTTTGCGGGCTAAAATTACAGTGCGGTTGGCCTCCTGCAGCCAGCTGGTGTATCTAGTAGGCAGGTAGTCAAGGCCTCCATAGATGTCCTGGCTCATAGCCATGATGTCATCAAAGTCCTCCTCAGTGGCGACAGTGAACTGAAGGCCTGCCTGGGACAGGGCCTCTGGAAGCTGGGGCATAGTCAGGCTGGTATCAATCTTCATCTTTAAACAACTGATAAGATACAAAGTGGAGGAGAGATTATTGTAGACTGCATTTACTGAATGTCAGAGAAGAGCGTCACTCTCAACCAGTCAAAAACGACCAGACAAAGAGACACCCAACTCGTCCCAGCATCAGGCACAGAAGTAAAATCATTTGTGTTTTAAGACGTTTTTTGGCCTTTTGTGCCTTTGTTTTTTTACAGGACAGCTGAAGACTGGACAGGAAACAGGGAAGGTGAGAGAGAGAGGGAATGACACACAGCAAAGGGCCCCAGGGTGGAATCGAACCTGTGGTCACTGCAACAAGGACACAGCCTCTGCACACAGGGCGCCCTTAAACATTTTAGTTTTAATCCAGGATTCAGGAAAGCTTAAGATCTGTTGACAGGTGAAACAATCTGGGTGATGCAGAAACACTGATACGATGATGTGGTATAATGAAAAAAAATAGATGAGTGGCTTTTGTCACCAAAAAAATACATTACAAGTGCATCAATATTATAGTATTCTAACTGGATGTATGTGTTTATACGGCTTCAGTGAAACATATTGTAAGTAGTCAATGAGAGCAGATAAATGGCAGCAGTGAAGCATAACCAAAAACTTTATTGTTTCAGGCAAAGCATGTCTCCAATTAGTATTTGGGGATTTGTCAGACAGTAACTTTGCCCTTGCTGACAGGAGTGTAACGACACATTTCAGCAGCGATACGATGTGTATAACAAGACAAGCAAGGTACGAGATACAGCAGGTCTGAGGCCCCTAAACTGACACGTCAGACCCCTTAAAAGCTTCAACCACAAAATTTGGAGGGGTCTCAAGAAAAAGCTTTAAAAGAGGATTTTTTGCTTACAATTGTCAATAAAAATGTTTAAATGGCAAATGTTGTCTTCAATTCATTATTTAAATTAAATACCAAAACTTTTAATCAGAAATATGAATACATTGTTGTGGTGTTTCCTTGGTTACCTGGCTGTTTCTGGTAATGCTGCCTTCCATAGGGTGGTGCTATTGCAAAAGTTTGCACTCTTCACATTCAAATACAAGACACAAAAACAATATTTGATGAATACAGTTCACACTAGAAGGATGACTTGTCATTTTGACCTTAGGAATTTGAATCGATGCAGCTGATGTATCGTTACACCCCTGCTGGCTAATGATCTCGCCTGTGTACCAGGCTCGGGCAATAATGTTCTGCCATAAAACTGCCATAGACAACATTATCGTCTGATGTGTGTGTGTGTGTGTGTGTGTGTGCGTGTCTGCACCTATGTGTGTGTGTGTGGAGAGGGAGACAAATTGGCAGTGTTGCCTTGTTAAGTCACCATGGCTCGTCATTTTTTCCAGCTTTAAACCCGAAATGTTGCCAAACTGGCGATCTGGCGTTCTTCTACAAAACTAAGTCCTCCATGTCTGTGTATTAATGCGCTGCCATCGTCATGCCACCTAACCTGTGATAACCTCTCCACCTCTCCAAATAGCAACGTTGCCAGCTGCCACAGCAGCTCTGCTTGCATTTTCTTTTCAAAATAAAAGCCTGAAGATGTTGTGACAGCTGATTCAAATTTGATATTGTGAAACATAATGCAAATGAGGGCAACCATTGCAATATTCGATAATATTAAATATCAGACCAAGCCTAGTGTGCACCTACTTGTAAGTCATCGAGTAGTTTCTTCAGGCACTGTTCAAATCTTTTTAATGATAGTACTTCAAAATGCAACACTTTGCAACTGTGATGCCAGGAGGAGACTACAGAAACCTTATAACAGCTCTCACTACTCATTTCTGCATCCGTCAGTCTTGAGCAACTATGATTACATTACAGGTTGCCATGGACTCTTACACTTAAAGGCTGATAAAGCTTATTCGTGCACCTGTGCCACGCCAACACCTCAACTTTGACACAATAGCACGCTCATCACGGTAGACTACAACTCCAGCTCTGTGTCACAGGCTAAACTCAAGGTTGAGTGAAGTTATAAAAAATAAAAAAAAAACAGAAAGAAACCCTTAGTACAGCCAAGTCATTGGGGACAAATCTGTGTTTAACAAAAATAAACCTTTACTTACATATTACAAAAAACAGGATAGGACGATCAATATGGAAGCCTGGGGCTCACTTTACCAACTCCTAACATATTGCCAATTCTACATTCACTCTCCTAAGTTAACAGTTCAGAATTTTGTAATATCCAGCATCTACTTTGCAATGAAAAAGAGAGAGGACTGACAGGGATGGGACTGGTACAGGAATGAATACAACACGGGTCACAGTGTCACATACGAATAAGTGTATGAACCAAAACCTTCAGAGAAGACAAACTGAGGAGAATGGGAGACAGAAAAAATTAAAAACAAAAAACAGGCACATGAAAACAGACACAGGAAGTGAGAAAACCGGCAGCTATTCTTAATACCTCTGTCTTTTCCCATGAATCCTGTAAACTCAAACTCTCAACCTCGCAGTCTGTGTAATACCCTCTGATACACACTTCACAATACAAACACTGTTATTTGTTCCTCGCTTGGCTGGAGGATTTACACGAATAAACAGGCAACACAAAGGAGAGAAAGCTGAAAGTAAAATGCCTTAATTGAACAATTAGTTCTTGAAAAAAAATGCGTCAGGATACATGAGATCCTTCGTGTGTTTGGTCCTTGTGTGATGGGGTGTGGGTCACTGCAGTGGATACACAAAATTCAACAAGTGAGTCACTGAACACTTGCTGAAGTGCCGCCAGTGATTGTGGCTGATAACAGAACGAATCGAGACTATGGAACAAAATCACCGACCCTCTGAGCGCACAGGTGCCACATGTTCGGCCTCTGCACAGCAGACAAAAACAAGATGCTCACTCTTGTGAAAATGTTTTGCATTTAATTAAGTTGGGACAAAATGCATTTACACGTGATGTGTACAGTGTGAACAACTAAAATAAAAACAAGCTTGTGCAAAACAAAGCATGCAACATAAGAAGCCATACATAAGAGAAGTGATACAATATGGGCAAGATAAAAACAATATGGAAAAAATGATCATCAAATGTAAACATACAATAACACAAAGTCGTTTGAGATCACGGCAGTTTTTGAACAAGGTGAATTTCTCTAATACGTATATGTTGATTTCTTGATTTGTTGATACTGAAGTTTCAACCCATTGATTGAATAGTTTAAATTCACACATGCCCGACCTCAGCTCCGTCCCCAAATGTAAAGATGCCCCAACCAACCAGAATGAGTGCAGTGGCGTTTCTGGACCGAACGACTCATTTCATAGTTCTAGAAACCTCCCGCTTACTTGCATCCACACTGCAGGAATGGTGAACTATCATAGCTCTTAGAGCGACGTTTTGAGGAACTTTTTTAGCTCCAACTCCAGAGTAGATACTTTCACAGCACATGAGGAGCTATACTGACGTAAGTGTAGGTTGACTGGTTGAAGTGTATTAACAGAACGAGGCAAAACACGAACCAGAGCTCGAATGAGATAGCTGAGATAGGTTGTTTTGTTGTTGTATTTTCTCTGAGATTTAACTGAGTTCAGCTCGAGATTCATGGTACATTATTGCATCATACTAGACAAAAGCGTGAGGCCATGATGCAGGAACATTAGCGGTCCTTTTTTGCATTGTATAGTCAAGTAGAAGTGACGTTCCTATACCAGCTGCTGCCTTACGTAGCTAACGTAGGAGGTTCCTGTTGCTGGTGTGAATGCCAACAAAGAAAAAAAAAAAGCCCTCAAAGGTGTTTAATTCCACAGGCTTTAACGAGTGTGTGCCATGTTTAGCTAGTTAGCCCTCACTCACTGAAACCAAACCGACCCTTTGCTGATATCCCCGACAGAGGTTAATGTTTTAACCAAGCAATAGCACAGCTGATACTTCCGTCTACACACAGTCAGGATTAGGGTATTCCCAACACTGTAACATTTTAAAACCATAACTTTTACGAGGGACATTCGCACAGTAAATATGTTGTTGTTTTTATGCCCAGGCACTTTTTACCTGTGAAGCACTTTGGTTCAGCCATGCTGTTTGTAAATGTGCTATACAAATAAAAGTAAATAAAAATTGACACAGGGTCGGTTTAGTTTTAGAAAAAAGCCAAACCTTTTTCTATATTCGTTTATCGTACTTCAAGAGCTGCAGCCATGTCCTCTTGTCTTTCTCATCACTAGAAAAGCAGCAGAACGACAGTGTTTTGTTTTTATCATTCAGACATGTTGAAACAACAGCACCGCAGCAGATTGAAAAGAGAGCTTAAACCCTCATACAGTATTTTGAAAAGGTGTTACATCAGACGTAGAGACCAGAAGGCGATAGGACACTAAACTGATCACAGGCAGGTACTGTAGGAACAAATTCCTCACTTCGACACATAAGTCTATTCATCTATCAATGAACATCAGGGAAAGTGAACAAAATCACTTTTTCACCCAAAGGACCATTAGGTGCAGTTTTGTTCTTTTTTGTGGCAATGTGAAAGGCAAGTGTGAGTACAGGTCTAAGAATGAGACTGCTATTAACCCCCTCTTTTACATGGACCACATCTGCTCAGATGTGGATGGATTGCTGCAGAGAAATGGAGGATTAGCAGGACTGAAGAATTTGAACTGACAGATGGCTGCACATGCACAGTACGGCTTTATACTCAAGGATTCCAGTGACACGGAAGTCATGAAAGGAGGAACACAGGGAGAAAGACAAGGACTGTACTGAAGGGCCACAGCAGCACAAATAGCAAGATCCAAGTTACCAAGGTATAAAACATTCCAGTCATCAAAGTTTCACCAGTACAGTAAGGAAGCTGAAGACAGCTGCAAATATCAAGACCTGGAAATTCCAAACAGAACACAAAATAAAGATTCTGCCTGAATTCCAGCACATCAAGCCATCAAACATTACCAGGAAAAAGGGGACAGTCCTGGTGACTTTCAAGTAGGAGTGAGAGAAATGATTCAGTGCTTTTTTCCTAAGATTCATGATCAGTTTAGAATTGTCAAGAATCTACTTTCAATATTTGAGTCGTAATATGACGCTGACGGAATGAAAAAGGCAGAACTCATCTGCAGGAGTGGTGAAGCAACGGAACAATTCACACACTGGAGTTATCCTGAAATTTAACACTTTCCTCTTAAAAAGGCCATGAAAGCAAGTATTTTTGGTTTGAGGAAAAAAAGTGACCTTTTGAGAGATGAATGTGATGTATATTGTGAACTTTATACACTATCACCCAGACAATTAACTCTAACATTAACAAAGTGAAGCAAGATTCAATATAATGATACTTGCATCACAATATGAGAATATCATGTTACTCAAGTCATTTCAATATATCATGATACTCAAGTTCGATATTATCATTATGTTTAAGTCATTATATAACGTCACGATACTGAAGTCTCGGTTCAATATTATCAAGTCACAGTACGATATTAAAATGATACTTGAGTCACGATGTATTATCACAATATCTTAGTCAAGTTACGATATTATCTCGATATTCAAGTCATAATACAATGTTATCACCACACTTGAGTCACAATTCAATATTATCAAGATACTTGAATCAAGATACAGTGTTATCACCACATTGTGATATGTTGAGCATTACAACATCATAGACTGTGATTTCCTCACCTTATTCAACTACAATCATTTTACCTGTAACAAACAGTAATAAGCTTTTAATTTTTCTTTACCTCACCAGGCAGTGGGTGCTTTGCACCATCTAGTGGACTGAAAAGTCAATTGATTTTTATTACTCTATTATCCAAAAAGTTGAGACTGTATTTGCAACCTTTACTTGTAATTTATGTAATATAATATTTATACTTGATGTCTATAAATTGATACAGTATCACCACGCAAAATATTGCAATATTGTGCTGTATCAATTTTTTGGAGATTATTTTCCTGCACCTGGTCAGTCACAGTGGACAGCTAGCACACAGTCTACTGGAGCAGAGAAGTAAAAACTATATTCCTCTTTTCTACTGATTCAATTGAAAATTGTTTGCAATACAAAATTGTCTTAGAATTGACAAGTGACTCCCAGTAATTCACAGCCCTGTGGCCTGAGTGCAGCAGATAGGCGCTATGGACGAGCAAGCCAAAGATGGGCTCCACTGGCAGACAAATGCCGGAGCAGAAAAGGGCTGAACTTCAAAATGGTAAAAAGTCACCTGAAGTCACCAGGAATAGAATCTAGTAGCACGACAGGCCTCAGGTTGCAGACTGCATGATTCCACATGCAACAAAATGGCCAAGAAAAGGAAATTATGGAGGAATCTGTGTCAAACTGTACAGTCCCCAAAGTACAAATAATAGACACAAGAAAAGTATTTGAGAATGCTGGAAAAATAACAAGTGACACTCATATGAAAATGTGTATGATGGGTAAGAGAAACAACCAGGGCTTGAAGAAAATATGAAGAGTGAAGACCAAGTGACCCCAGTGGTGGAAGGACAGAACGGCTCCTGCAGATGCAAGAAATAATGTGCAGGAGCTTCAGAAAAGATTTAAGGACTGCAAAGATACTGTGCAGAATCTGCATTCTCAGCAGCTTGCAATATTTTCAAAGTATGAACAGTCTGAACGTGGCTTGTCACGCCTGCTTCCTTTTCCTTTCTCTCAACCTTCCATTTGACGAAGCAGTAAAGTGTCAACGGGTGAACTTAAGAGAAGATAGTTTCTCAAGCCTTGACTACAACACTCGTTATATAGTGATGACAACTGGTCCATTTCTAGTGCTTGTTATGTACTTTTTTCAACCCCCCAAAAGTGACAGGATAATGAAGGCTGAAATGATTTCACTACTTTGCTAAAATAATAAAGCATCAATAGAAAACAAGTCTAGTCTACCAGCCTGTCCACACGGGACATGCTTCAGTTGTGTTCATGTCTCTCACACACATCTAACACTGCTTAAACTCCAAACCAACACAATAGTAAACACCTGCCACTGAACTGGCTGCATGTCAGATGCACTTCACGTACTTTCCAAGGATGTACTTGTGTGTTGTGAGTGTGTATTTGGCTGTTAGCACTAGACAAACACTTCTGAGTGCACAGCCATGTTGTGGCTCAGTAGAGTATGAGGCTCGTACACTGATGTTTAATATCACATCGATCACAATGAAAGCTCATCTCTTCAGTCAGATTTCTTTTCTATGACTTATCTGCTTAATTATGTGTGCTTCGGTTTTCCTGGATAAACAAAGCATCAGTGGAAAACTAAAAGCTCCTCCGGAGCTCTATGGAAGTTTGTGTATCCACGACCTTTTACTGAATAATGAAATGTGACATCATGAAAAGAGCCAAAATCCAACTCGCATCAAAATTCAGGATGAAATGTGTCATTTGTAAAAGCAAATGTAGACACAAATTTGTAAAACACAACCACAACAACATTGTGTATTGAATCTTAAGTTGCTGTTGTGGTTGTACGTGGTTCTTATAACTACAACACTTTTCTTTTTTCTTTTTCTACTTTGTGTTCGTGTTGTGTTTGTTGCAGCACAGCCTTTGGATTCCATTAGGACAGGGGATGGGAGGTCCCTGAGGGGAGCTGCTGGACTGCAGAGGCCAACACAGAAATGCTAGACATGTTCCAATAATCTATCAATGGGCCATGTGAGCTGTAAGGGCATTTGTAGTGAAAACACTGTCTGGTCAAACAGACACACACACGCACACACAGTGGACACTGGTAATTTTCCATCATGCTTTGATGCTTTGAGACGAGGTGTCAGGCTTGGCTGGGGAGCCCGGTCCTGCCACTGTGAGTGATGCGCTCTTGTTTCTGTGTTTCTGTCCTCCACTCTCTCTCACACACACTCTCATTGAGTCATTCTTTTCTCTTCATACTCCCATGCTCTTGCTTCCTTCTTCTCTCGGGCTGGCAGTATACCCCAAACCAAATTCAATTTGGCAAATTTGCAAAGACGACTGAACTGCCTTCAAATACACCACTGTGAGCAAAAGCCAGTATGCTCACGGCAGACTGGAGTCTGCTCACTTCATGATGTCCAAGTCAGATGAGCAAACTTTGGAGTTGTGCTGTGAAAAACCAAAATGGAAGTGAAAAAATTCAGAGCCCAAATGATGCATATGCGTAAGTGCATTCCATCACATGACTTAGTCATCAAGTTGTGGGGAACAAGGGTGACAGGCTGGACAGAATGTGCCGAGACCGAGACAAGACCAAGACCCTTAAAAATATGTTTCCTCTGATTTCAAGGTGGCGATAGAAGTTTAACGTTTTCCCAGCCGTCTCAGACAGCGCCGCCTTGCAGAAGCTGAACTCTGCCGAGTGTTTTCTCCTGTATAATCTTTTGCTCATGAATTCTCTGCGATTAAGAGAGCCAAACTTAGACACATCAAAAATCAAACTACAAAGGACTTACTGGCTGAATTTTAAAAAAAAAAAAGTTTTACATCCAATCACAGTCGCTGTTAACAAATCAATCTGTTGCGGTCTTGACTGGTCTTGATTAAAAATCTAGAGTCCACAATGTCCAAGACCGAGACAAGACAAGGTCAAAATGTGTTTGATTCTAGGATGAGGCCGAGACCTTCAAGAAGCGGTCTTGAGACCAAGACAGATCTTGAGCACTACAACACTACAACAAAGTGCCAAATATTGTGGCACTATGGAAAGGTAAGCATTCTGCATTTTGCTCACATGACAGCAGTCAGGATTATAAATCATCTGTTAAAGCTTGTGTTCATGATTTACTACACATGCTGTGTTAAGGTTTGCCAATACGGTTTGTTGCGTACCAATATTTTGTGCTGTAGGTCTGTACTAAACTACTGCAGTAATCTACAACTCTGCTACAACCACATGTGGTACAAAAAAGATTAAACAATGACGACAAAGAACGGCTACGTACGGAAACCCAAAATGGTCATGGTCGCTACTATCTCTTTTCATTCTGCTATCTTGAGATCACAAAATAACAGTCTCGTTATCATGGGATAAAAGCTTTTTACTTTGTGATAACGGGATGAATAAATGCATTATCACACGATAACAAGGCTCGTTTTCCTGTAATACTGAAATAATTATTTTGTGATCTCGAGATAACAAGATGAAAAAGACTGCAGTGACACTGGCTGCCCTCTGCTTCCACAACCAAGCCTCGTGTCCAGAGAGTCTTTTTTTCAATTGTACCTGATGAGGAGAGCGTATCTGCAGCAACGACCATCTAAGGAAAAAGCTCTGCCCAAACTCCCTTTTTAGAGCAACTTTTTGTAAATCTGCTTTGAGTGCTTCTAACTTTTCAGAAAGGTGCTGGTGTTACTGTGGCTCCTTTTCAAGCAAAAATCAAATATAAGACGGGTTGGGACTTATTATCCCTCATCCCAACAACCAAGAAAATGGAGAAAAAGCCTGTTATGGCCATGTCTGTGTATTATGATCTTTATATGTCAGACAGAAATGAAGTAATTGCAGACACAGAAAAGCCTGTTTGTGTATCAAATCAGCCAGACACTGAATGTTGCTGAAGTGTTGTGAGCTTGGTGCTGCCGTATAGAGAGACTACGCCACGCCAGTTCCGGTGGATCCATGGTACCTTATTCCAGAAAAAATATAAACGGTAGTCAATGGAAAGAGAAAAATTACTGTTTGATCCTGTTTAAACTGTACCGCCAATCTCAAATATGATGTTTGTCAATTTAAAAGATCATTTTTCAAGTCAAGAAAGTTTCAGTTTATCACACAACTGCTGAATTATCAGACTTTGAAAATACGCATTTAGAAAGACAACACCTGATTGCGGCGTACGTGACGTCTTAACAACGATCTGTGACAGAAGCGACTAACTCTGTGTTTGCTGAGCTGCAGCTCTCAACATGAACATGTTGGAATGATTTTTACCTCTTTCAATCCATTTTCCCTCGTTCTGAAGGAACCAAAGAAACTGTGCTGAGGTTACAGCCATATTAGCGTTGGCGACGGATATTGTGCGAGACGGAGAGAGACGGAGTTCACTGAGCAGTTTCAAAAAAACTAAGTGGTACTGAACTATCTTCACCACAAACTGACACTTTATTGATTTGTGAAGTTATTTTTTAAAATGAAAAACATCATATTGGAGAATGAAGGCACAATTTAACGGAGTCAAAAAATAATTTGTCTCTGTTCATTGTCTACTGTGCAACATTTTTCCGAAATAACGTCCCATGGACCGGAGGCAGACAGGTGGAGACTCTGTAGTAAGCCCTCTGCTTCCAAATTAACGTTAATGAAACCCACGTGCAGAGTTTGTTATTCTCAGCACTGAAGCACTTTGCTAATGCTTTCTGCCAGAAAAAAAACAACGTATCCACAAGGGATATAAGACTCTGTGACTGAGTTTTCATAACTTCTGCTTTCTCTCTCCGAGACAACCTTGAATCCCAGGAGGATCTCTACTTTCATCACCAAAGAAATGATTCATCTGATGACAATGAGAGCTCGACTGGTATCATAACCAGCACACAGATGTGATTACAGTGAAATGTGGCACTCATTCCGCATTAACATGTCGTTAAGTATGTAATAAACACTACAAATTGGATTTACTTGGAGTACACTGCCAGCTCTCCTCTTTGTCTTGCCACACTTCCAAACAAAGGGGGTGTGGCAGCACATACTGAACAGAACAAGTATGTTGAGCACCTGAATAATACAAAACCAAAGAAACACACCATGTCTTCAGTAGATTATCCTGTTGGTCAAGTGATGAGAACATGGACACCAAAATCATTCAAGTCTCCTCGGTAGATCCTTGGCTCCAGTGCTTCATACCAGTAGGCTCCATGCTGACGCAAACACATAAGCATAGCACTCTGTTGCACGATAGCAGGATCCATGTCATTTTTCCCACGCAGACCCGCCTATACATGAAACAAACCATTGACACACAGGCACCAGAAAATTATTAGTTGGTAAATCTGTCAATCATCACTCTATGCTTGTTGCCATGAAAATAAGACAAGTGTGTGATACTTCGACATTGTAACCTACACTGGGTCTTTCTGTGTAGGACTTTCATACTTTACTAAAATGCATATGAACAGAACTGCAGCAATCCTTTTTTATGCAGTGTGACCCAAAATTCAAGTGATATTCTGCAGTGACTATAAGTAGGCTTTTAACTGTTGGACTTTTAACTTTGTATTGTCCTTAATCATAGGAATCACAACCACAACTGAGATGACTCGACATTTAATCTTTTTGTTTTTTGCACCAATTTCTTCTCTGAGGTTTCAGCTTGGTACTACAAAAGGTTGCCATGTCATTGTTCCGACATCTCATTATTCCGACCACTCAATTGTCCAACAAATGCACCGCTAGTCCAACATCTAACAATACACTAACCAGTCTTAAGGTGTGTTCAGACCAAAAGCGATGAACGTGATGTAATGGCAAGAAATGCCAGTATCGTGTCGTTTGATCATAACTGGATCATATTTTGGATCATCACTTAAATCGCATCATTTGCAAGATATAACAGCTGATTTAATCATCATTTCTACGCTACATCAGTTGTGGAGGTCCCAGACAGGTTGAAAAACTTAACAACGTCATGTCTGGATAATAAAATCATCTGGAGCCTGTTAAATTGTGTCGCACAGCTTCGTGTCAGCAACAGTTAGCGTTAGCTAGTAGCGTCAGGAGGTCATTAATCATGGCCAATTAAATCATCCTTGTTGCACAGTATCAGCTGTGGAAGTCCCAGAAATGTTGGAAAACTTAACAATGGCGTGTCTGCGTTCATAACAAAACCCTGTGGTGTGTAAAGTCGTGTTGTAGGAGCTCCATTACATTCCCACACAGCAACAGTTTTTTTTTTTTTTAACCACTATGTCTGATTTAATGTCCTTTTGGCAAATTCTAACACCATTCATGCCGTCGGGCTGTCATTGATGTTAGGAGGACCTCAACATCGACTGGCTTTTGCAGCACAGCGTCACGCAATGTTAAATTCAATATTTTCAACATTGAGCAATGAGGCGACGAAGGCCATAGACACCACATTGCCTGGTCAGCATTGTGTGTATCACAAGATTCGCATTGCCTGAAGTGACTTCACGTGTAATCGCGTCTTCACATTGACTTTGTATGTAATCTTGTGTCGTTCATCGCTTTCAATCTGAACGCACCTTTAGCCTGATTCTGGATCGAGATTGTGCTTGGTGACTGTTGTCCTTGGTGAGTGTTTTCCTTCTTTAGGGCTTGGAGTTGGTTTGAATGGCCTGTGCCTTGTGCGTACTCGCCACGTGAAAATGTACAAAGTGTTACATCCTATCCTCTTATTGTTTTTCCTAACCTTAACCATGGGGAAAAAGGAAAATACAACATTATAGACTGATGGTATAAAATAAATTTAGGAAAAGGAATGAGAACATAAAATACAACAGCCTACAGAGAACCAAATCATAGGCTGTAGCCTGAAGAAAAGTGAAAAAGACCGATGAATGTACCGTTGGACCAACGGGACGTCGGAGCAGGGGCACTCGTCTGACCACTGAGTGGTTGCAACAATGGGCTGTCGGAAGAATGGGCAGTCCACTAAAAGAGAGCACTGAGCTTGCCTATAGAAAATATTTTTCCCCTACAGCTAATTATTACAAAAGCAGAAAATATTGTTAGAGCAGAGGTATACTGGTGGGAAGACAAAACTCCTTGAACAGACCCTATTGCAAACATTTCAAACATGACATTTTTGGATTATGTTTTTATGTATATTTCCCACACAAAATAATCTGCATGACTCTGATACAGTAGCTATGTTTACATGTGCAAAATTTCTTCAACCAAATTAAAATCAATTAGAGATCCCTACTTCACAGTTTACATGGAATAAATAAAAATAAAGTGATTTGATCATGACGTGTATGTAAATGCATCAAGTGTTTACTCAAAATAAGCAATTTTGGCATGCACAGACTTAGTTTGCTCTCCTGTGAACTGTTTTGCTTATCATGGCTTAGACATAAGCATAATTACCGTGAGTAACGTTAGACGCTTCTTGCCGCCGAGGGAGGACGCTCAGACCCCGGCATGAGCTATACGAAGTGTCGTTACAGACAGAAGAGTGGTAGCTACTTTTCCGCAATCCGTTAAGACTTGGATAAATAAAATTTCTTTACCCATTAAGGAATTACAGGCATTTCTATACATAATCTCCCCATTTTCAGACACTCAAAAGTAATTGGTTACAACTGGAGTTTCCTCCTTGGCAGCGAGAAGCAGGAACTACCACTGTCCTGCGTTACTCACGGTGATAATGCAAATGTCCAAACCATCATGGCAAGCGATACAGTTCACAGGAGAGCAGACGGGAAAACGCCATGAGCCCCCCCGTCTTGGAAACGGAGGGCAGACATGCACCAAGGGTAATTTTACACCAACCAGGGAGACATGATCAGAACAATTGTGTACATGGACACGGGATGAAATAACGATCGGCATAAACCATCCCTCTTGTTGGGAATCAAATTTCTTTCTAAATAGGCCTCATCAGATCAGAATCTTCTGAATGACATGTTTACATGAAACCGTTTTATTCTGATGAGGCTTTTATTCCAATTATTTGTTTCCAGGTAAACATAGCTAGTGACATAAAGGCTAAATAAGGCCTGCTGTTCAAGAAATCTCATGAGACCAATGACTTACAACATCTGTGTCCGGTAAGATAAACCTTAACATAGAATGCACTTACCATTACAAATCTATTTCTAAAGCAACAATCTCCTAAAATTTCTCAGGTTGATTTCACAAACAAGAACTGCCTGATAGGTGTGACTTGAAGCTAACTGTCTGTAGCTAACTAGCAGGATCACACTCCTTTGTATATCTAAGCATGTGACTGTAGATAAAATCACAGGGCTTTGTTGCCTAAAATGCTCTGGTTGAATGATGTACTAAGATATCCAAAGTAAAAGGGGACCTTTATGGAAATATGAAAGACTCCAGAGCCAGACATTATAAAGTCTGAGGTCATTGTTACTTACAGCCTTTGGATTTCTTTTTGTGAGTCTCTTCTAGTTGTCTACAAAAGAGAGGATCATTTTATTTTTTATTTACCTGTATTGAGCAGCATAAAATTTGAATTGAAAGGTTCGTTTTGAATGTAGAAGTTGGCTGTTTTATCCAAACTTTGGGCCTTTGTTGAATGTCTGTTTCACAAAGTGTGAATCAGTTAGTGACAGTCCAGCCATTTCTTTTCATACACAATATGGGGATCATACTGTATTGTAGGACGAGGCTTAGTTTAGAGTGTCCAATATCAGTCTAAATTTCTACTGCATTATTCAGTTACACAAAAAGGTTCATGTATTCAGCATTTTACGTTTTTAAATGCCTAAACTAGGTATCAAAAATGTTCCAGTGAACTAAAGTTGGTCCTCCACTAAAACAGATTTGTTTAACCTATGGGCTGACAACATTTCTAGTACACCTAGTGTCGATATAACAATATGAGGAACAATTCAAGAAAAATTATCTTAATATACCATCTAAAAATCGATGCCCTCCATTTTGAAAGATGTCCCCCAGACAAAACTGGGTCTTACTTTGCAGCAGGCTGTTTAATAGGTCATCGAATGCAGAGTCTTTGGTGCTGAAATGAAGTCTAATGAACATGCATAGTGAATGGAAAATGGAATAAAAAATCCCTTAACCCCTTGACGCCTGAATTTCTATGCAAGTATGTTAAAAAATTAATTATTTGTGTTTTTGCTTTCAAGCAGAGACTAAATTAAGGGGAGATTATTAATTTGACTGTAGCACATAAAATAGTTATAAA
>JAPZDX010000016.1:221685-234165 GCA_029783625.1 Naso annulatus | reverse complement strand
TATTTGGCTTCACTTCCCTTTTCGATGTCAGAGGGGTATGATAAATCTGAATACTTTGGTTGAGGTCATGATGGCTTCAGGATTCCTTTCATCGGCAACACCATCAGTATGTTAGGAAAGATAATCCTCGTTTTGTTGTTAAAAAAGAACAGCAGTGACTTTTGGATTTGACTCAAGTTTTTTGGTTGTTCTCAAAGTACTTCCACACAAAAAGTAACAGTAAAATAGAGACATACAGCTCAAAATAAGGACAACAAAATCAAAGATAAGTAACAATAAACATACATTCAAGTGCAGCCTAAAAAGGGTCTACAATAGTCTATTATGTAGTCTAGTTCAGTCTTGTATGTGTGGAAAATCTCTTTGTTTTGGTCAGTCGTCTGGTTGCAGAATTTTGAACATTTGGCTCAATAGTTAACGCAAGCATGAAAAACTGCAAAGGAAAACCTTCAGCTTAAAACAAATCCATCTTAAATACGGTTGACTGTTCAAATGAATTGTACTTCTTTCATTTTGAATTGTCTGACTGTCCTTCAGAGGGCATTTCCTTAAAAAATGAGCTGCTAACTGAGAAATATCTTTAAAAACGTTTCAAACCTTCAGTTCTCAGTTCTTGACTCTTTTAACAGAGAGGTGGCACAGGTGGAAGTGTCACTCTGTGGTAAAGGCTATAGCTATGACATGATGTGACCAGCTGTCAGTGGTTTCATGTTATTATATTACTTTAAAATTTGCCAATATTCAGTATACATCACCGGTACTATATTGCCCTCTACTGCTCCAGCTGAGTACTGCAGTTTGGAGGATGTGGTGTTTCAAACTCTGCTGCTGCCTATTGCCATAACTATGAATATCTACCTGAGACACATTAAGGATTATGCTGGAATTACAGTCAAACTGAAATTAGAAGTCCACTTTTCATCTACGGGAATGCACATTTTAACGACACAAGATATGTGGTGGATGCTTAATTTTTAAAATAAAGATATTTGTGAAAACACTGAAGCTGAAAACAGCCCATAGCAGCCTCGGAGTCCACAGCTGTGCGTCACGACTGTTCCAAACATTCACTCATTCAAGATCCTAAACGGTCGCGATATCCAGCATTCACAAAACTCCTTCAAGTAAAAAATCATAGAAATTAAAAATAGCTGAATACATAAATAAATAACAGTAAAATAATAAATAAAAAAATAAAGTTAAATAAAAATAAACTAAAACAAATTAAAACAAACAAAAATTAATTAATTAGTGGTATAATTTATACACAAACAATATGGTCGAAGGAAGTCTGCAGTGCAGAAGCACAAACCACAAACCCTGAGCTGATCTATTTACATGAAACCCAAACTAACACAAAAATATGTATATAAGATGCGTTATTCCAAAAAGATGAACAAAGTGAACAAGTGTAGACTGAGATTAAGGGATTCAGGTGTATGAAATGAATAAATAGAATAAAGTGCACAGGACAAAAATAATCCCATAAATCAGCAGGAAGTTCATCTCCATAACAGGAAAACATAAAACGTCTATCCGGGAGTTTAACAGGAAGTAAGGTCATAAATCAAAAAACATTCCACAAAAACACCTTAAAAGGACCTCGTTCATTCCCAAAGGTGCAAAGGCGTCCAGGTCAGTGATCCAATATGCTTCATGTTTCAGGACGCTTCCTAACCTCCTCAGCCACCATCTTTAGTCCCATTGGCAGGTTGATGTTAAGAGAGAGAGAAAAAAACAGCAATAAAAAAGGTACAATATGCAAACGCACAAATAATGAACAATAAACAAGTTGCTCATGACAGACCACAAGTCAGGGGAACCGTAGAAATTTAGGTGTAAAGTGCTAAAGTGCCGAGGTATTAAAGTGCTAGTGTCACTGCACAAGTCTGCAAAGAGCTAGTGTAGACTGTAGATTGAACAAAGCCCATTAATGCCCCTCGTCTGGAAGTCCACTTTCCTCAAACCTGTGTACCTGTATGACATCAGAGGATGTTTCATCTGTGTGAAATGAAGGGCCACTCGACTGTCTTCAGTTTCAGTTTTACTAGCAGAACGGTGTTCTGCCATTCTAGTCTTTAAAGATCTTGTTGTCATGCCGATGCAAACTTCACCATGAGGACACTTGATGACACGCATCACTCCCATGGTTGTGCAGGAAATGGTGAATGGAAGAATTGTGTGCAGTATGAAACCACATTTAAAATTCCTTTCAGTTCGATTTGGTGTGGAGACAGTCAGGACCAAAATGTCTCTGAGATTTCTTCCCCTACGAAAAGTTCTCTTTCAAGGTTCAGGACTAACCCTCCAACCTCGCAGTTTTGTTGTGTGGGGTGGTATGGTGGCTCAGTGGGTGGCACTGTTCCCTCACAGCAAGAGGGTTCTGAGTTTGAGTCCAGGTTCACTCATCTAACATTGAGAGGGTCTTGGGTTCGATACCCGGCTGGCGTAGGACGTGTCTGTGTGGAGTTTGCATGTTCTCCCCTTGTCTGCTTGGGTTTCCTCCAACCATCAAAACATGCATGTTGGTACGGTGGCCCAGAAGTGCCAATCACAAAATAAAAACACAACTGCAAAAAGTTTTTGCAGTTTTAACTTTTTGTCCATCATTGAAAGCTAAATTGTACACTTGCCTGGTCATGAATTCAACATTTTTGTTGTTGTGTTTTTCTTTTTGCAGTTGTGTTTTCATTTTGTTATTATGATTGGCACTTCAGGGCCACCGTACGTTAGGCACATTAGGTTAGGTTGGCCCAAAGTGGCGGCGCGCTCAGTCTCAGCGGATCAGGACTAACCATCCACTCTAACCTCGCCGTTTCGTCTTACAATTCATTGTACAATGACAATAAAGCTGCCGTACCTTTACCTCTGTACACAGATCGCCGGCCTGCGGCTCACTGGCTGGAATATGTCGATGTCTCTTCACAGAATGCTGAATTTACTGTGGCCTGTTTGCAAGAACACACACTGCTGAAGGTTTTGCAGGGGATTTTTCCACTCTTGAATCCCCAAAGACTTTGGTCAAGGTTGTATTTAACTGTTCATCACTTTATCTTTGAACTTGTTATTTTAACACTTGCTGAGTCAGCAGCAGCTTCCTCACATTTGTCAATGGACTTCATTTGAATAGCACTTTTCTAGCTTTTTGACACCTCGAAGCACTTCAGTTTACTATGTAAGTCAGCACTGAACCATTTATTAGCAGGTTCTTCTATACAGAGTATCAGATTCATCACACATGGACTCCCAGATGGAACAGCTATCAGGAGCATTAGAGTTCAGCATGCTTCCTACGGACACTTCAGTATGAATCAAACCACTGAACGTGTTGCCACAGCGACCTGCCTGTTCCTCATATCGGAGAGGGACCCGCGAGTGTTAGCTGCCTCTGTGTTGGGGGGGCCAGGGGGCTGATGGGAAATGACCTGATGAACTGGCTGAAGACGCTACTTGAATCTGAAGTTATATCACAAACTATTTGGTATGCACAGTATTCGTAAGTTCAGCATATTCACTCACTAACATAGTCAACTGGGGCTGTGTGTTGGTCGCACGGAATGGACAGACTATTCATTCATTCATTTCATTTATTCATTTATTCATTTATTCATTCATTTTCCATACCATTTCCTCGCAGGGTCGTGGGGGGGGCTAGTGTGTTGGCAAGACTCTGGTGATACGACACGTATCACAATAAAGGGATTATGATACGATAAATATGATACGTGATATCTGATACGATATTGCATTATTATAAGCAAGGCAAAATACAGCAAATCTTTTAAAAATCACATTTTGGGAAAACTGTCATAGAGTACAGAACACACCACAATATTCATAAAATTTGAGAAAAAAAAACATTCACTGTTTTAATCAATCAGAATATCATGGCAATAGTTTTCGGGGTTTAAAAAAAGCACAAAATGAACCACCACCACGTATCTTTGCTAGAAACTCTATAAAGTGTTTCTGAGAATGGACACAAGATTGCAAAACATAATTTTGTGATATTTAAGCATATTGACATTTTCCTAGTCAGTTAGAGTCAAATGTAGAAGGGTATGTGAGTGCAGAAAGAATATTGACGCAAGTGATTTCATGTAACGTGTAGGTATAAATATTTTCATCCTGACTCTTACGACGATTATGAGATCACTGGTGCCAAATATTGATATTTTAATCAATATATCACGTCTCTGTAAACTGATTTCCCTGTCAGTGTGACTCAGCAGCATCACTACTTCATGTCTCCTAGTGGTGGCGCTTATGACATGGATGTTGGTGATGTGAATGGAAATTAATTGACCGAAGAAGAAGGTGATAGCAGGGCCATGAAGTCTGGACCCAGTTTGGCTTTTACAAATGGGACAAACAAAATCTTTGTTTTCATGTATACAGTGTATGTGTCGTATGTATGTATCCTTCGGTTAGACACACATCGTGATGTTTCATTATGTGATTTTCTTGCAATATATCACTCATTGCAGAATCACTGTATCGTGATTTTATGGTTATCATGGGCCATGAAATGTTATGTATCGTATCATGAGTAACACTTTTTGCCAGACATTTGGTAGACTCTATCAGTTCATCCACTGCAACTTAAAAGTCCTTATCAGCACATCAACAGTGAAATCTAGATGCAGACGTAAAAACAAGCTATTTGTGGGCTAAATAACCTCCTGACTTTTTCCTCTGCGAGAGTAGCCAAAAAGTAGCCAAAAAAATGGGGCGCTGACTTTCGCGTTAACATGTGTGAGCAGTGGTCAGCTCTGACTGAGGCTGTTGTGTCCGGGTCGCTTTTAGTTCTGGTTTCCACTTTTGTTAGTAGGTCGAATCAGTCCCATAAACTCATCCAGGTCAGGATGAATGTCCAGCCCGTGATCTCATCATCTTACTGTTTGGTGACCATTTCAGATGAGAGTCTCCGTTTGCAAGGTTTAAACAGGCCCATGCTAGTGTTGTGAGCTGATCAATGGACAGAAAAATATGGTTAGAGGCCTAAAGATGTAGAACCATCCAGAGAAACCCACAAGCATTTATTATGGCTTACCAACAGTTGACTTTTTGAATTTTTGTTTGTTTTGTTTTGTTATAATTTCTTGATTCTCATCACATTCTTTTTTTATGTAACTAATTTAAACATGTTAGCCTACATATAATTAGTTATAGTTAATATTTCTTATAGTTAATATATATTTTTCTATGTCTTATATAATTAGAAAAAACAAAAATTCAATCTTTATATAATGGAAGCTGGTCAATCATTTTTCAGTGACTGATGGAGAAGGGGTGGGATTTAATACGGTTACACTTCTTCCCACTCCTTTTTGAAAATGTTGTAGGCCTATGTTTAAGTATGTTTGTATGTACATTCTTTCCTTTTTTGGCTTTTTCTTTGCATGATCGCAATAAGAAAGTTTCATTAAATTCAATCAATTTCAATTTTATTTCCTGAATCTTTGCTGCTAAACAAAATTTTCCTCTGTAGTCTACATAAGTAGGCTATGAGCATGCTATCAGGTACAATGCCTGTCAGCGTGTTTTATTAGACATATCTGCCACATAAGCCGTGGACTGTTTGATTTAACATCAAGTATATATTCTATATTTGGTTAGATTGCAAGGAAATGTTTGCATAAAAAAAAAGAAGTGAGAACTTTCACAGAACGATGCTTCCTCCTGAAAAGGACAGTATGTAACGTTAAGCATACAGAAACAGACAAAAATGTCGCTTCAAACAACAAGGAAATCCATTAAAATGAATATGGCAACGCATTGAAAAAACTACCTTTCCCTGAATGCATTGCGAGCTCCAATTTGACAACCAGCCAATCCGCGCCATGACAGCCCAGCACGTGACGTAAGTTGGGTTCCTGCTCTGGCTTGAGAGAAACACATCGACATTCAGCCACGGGAGAAACGCACTTTGCGGGTAAGTTAAGACATTTGGCCGCAGCCAGCCCACCTGAGTCCACGTCAGGTGGGCTTCAGAGGGCCTCACCGAGGCTTCCTGTGCACTGTGCCGCACAAATGGCCTGAATTTCGGCTTGAACAAGCTGTCGTATCGTCTAGGCCTCTGCTATTTCCTGGTGCAACTCCACAGCTGTGCCTGCTGGAATGGCCAAGTTGGAAAAGTTCAGTTCAGTTTAGCGGCTGTTTGGAGAGCTTTGTTCCGCTCCCGTCCGCTTGTTTCCGCTCTCTGTGCTGACGTGTGGCCGTGACCGCCTCACGGTTCTGGTGCGGACTGTATGCGGGCCAGTGAAGCGGGCTGAAAGTGACTGTTTGGCTGAGTTAACGTTCTTCCTCCCTGGAGGTGGATGTCCACACAGCAGACGGCGGCGGAGCTGTCAGGCTTTAATGCTAGCTAACAGAAACGTTACCGCCCTGAGTCACACTGACACTCTGAACTGCCTTCACCGATAATATCAGGATACTGAAGTAAACTAAGCTACTGTTCGTTTCATAAGTCGCTATCCCGATAAATATTCGCGTGAATCTGTGCCCACAGACAGGATCAGACAGCCTGTGTGCAGATCCGGTCTGTTCGGTCAAAGGAAGGTTTTCTGTTCAGGTCTAACGTTCAGTGTTGTATAACAGCAGCTGCAGGTCGCTCAGGTCACAGGCAGCTCCGGTGTGGAAGCACTTCGGCTCTCTAATGAAGCTTGAAGGGCGGCGATGCGTGTTAATATAAATGAACAGTCATGAGCTTTGTAAGTTGTAGGGCTGGGCAGTATTTCAGTATTGTATCGCATCACGATATGAGACAAGATATCGTGACAGATTCTGGATATCGTTGTGTCGTGATATGGTGTAAATGTTTCCTTGTTGAAAAGGCGTCATTACAGTAAAATGATGTGATTTAATGAACTTACCCGACTGTTGTCGCTCTCCCTTGTTTACCTTTACCCACTTGTCCACATTACTGACGATTATTTATCAAACAATGTCATTTGATTAATATTTTGAGAAATCATCTATAGTCATCCTTACAATACTGTGTGAGTGTCGATCTATTTGGTCAAAAATATTGTTTTATTTACTCATTTTATTACCTTAACTGCTCCCATCCCTTAGAGTGCTCAACAAGTCGTCAGTCACGACCTACATGATCAATAATTATTGATATCGACCGATATGAAGCTTCACGATCATGATAGGGTTTTTCAGCTGTATTGCCCGGGCCTAATAAGTTGTTTTACCGCGCAACCTGACTCTGAACGGGGCGATATGAAAATTTCATGTCAGGATTATCCTGTCCAAAACAACTGCAATTGTCGGTAGGTTTAAAAAATGGATTCACGTAGAAATCTAGATTCTCATTCATTTACAAATCCAAAAAATCAATTTTTGATACCATTTTTGAATAATCAACTGTCCGAGAAAGTTGTACTGTCTGTTGTGTATTGTTGCTGAGTCTTTGTGTTTTAAAGGCTTAGCTGGAGACAAGCATGGCAAATTATCTAAAGCTGCAAGTGCAGTGCTGTGTGGCATTGGTTAATGCTACATACTTGTCCCTATGCAAATAAGCTTCAAATAAATAAATGATAAATACCTTAGTTGGCCGATCATTTAATACAACTTGAACTTGTTGTGGACTTTACTGAGAATTTAAAAACTGTTTAAACTTTTTGGTCAAAATGTTTTTATTTGTGCAAGTTAAGCATAAATAAATGTTACCTTTTGTCTAAGGTTTGTCTTTTGTGTGTTTACATTGTGGCAGTTTAAGATTTGATATTTTTTAAAAAAAACCTCCATAATTTTACACACTTCATTCTTCTCTCATGCCAAAATTTGCCACTGTTCAAAACAGACTGAAGTAGATTCTGAAATTATATCCTACTGTATAATCTGAATGGAGAATCTATCTTAAATCGAATCGTGAGATACTAAAAGATTCTCACCCCAGTTATCGGCATTATCCCAATATGAATCAAAATTAGGGCAAACATGCCTTCATGAACGCGATACGTCATCAGTAGTCTCTGGTGGCAGCAGATGCAACATGTTTTTGTCAGAGCTGGACAACACGACTTCATGCACCTCGAGATGATGTTATGAACACAGACACAGTGCAGCACAGGATACAGAGCAGCAATGATGGTTATATCGGCCATAGTTACTGACAGAAAATGGAATGTCCTCCCCTCCTCTGAACAGGCTAATATAAGGGCGCTGTGTGTATTCCCTTCATTCACGTTAGGCTATACGATGACACGTTGGATCTAAATGAACTGTAGCTGTCAGTTATGAAAGAGCATCAAATAGGCTAACAGTACTTGGAACGTTTGTTTGTTAACACCAATGAATGTTTGAAGCCTAAAAAAATGTCATTCAGGCCGGCCACAGTCAAAATATTCTTAAAATCTTCAATGAAAAACTTAAATTGCAATTAAACAAATTGAAATATGTTGTTGGGTAATACATATCAATGGCAACATAGTTAAGACAAACATCTTCTTAAGAATAATAAATAAACATAAATATTAATTTCTTCCTGCATAGTTGCACCTCCCTGTCATTTTTTGTAGTTTTGAATAGCAGTAGTACAATTACATTTGCACACATCTTATTGAACTTGTCTTAGTGGTGGATATAAGATGCAAACCAGCCTCCAACCATTAGACGGTTCAAAATAAATCAGGAAACTAATATGGGACTGTGCATTAGAGTTGGGCGATAGGTTAAAATTTTCCAACCGGCCACCACCAGCCTGTCAGCCGGCGATTGCCAATGTATGTGTGCAGGTGTGTGCCAGCATACGCAGTGTGCAGTCACTGCTATCTATACTGTCCACTGAGTGTTTAATCATGTAACGTTACAGCGTTTTTTCCCTCTCACAAGACAAGCGCTGCATGCCCAAGCTGAGGAGGGATGAACGGATGGATTTGTGCCTGAAAATCCGGATACAAAATGCTGCGATTTGCCTTGTAGCAGTTTTTATTTTTTATAGATGAGCCACATGTTACTTTACAACCTTGCTGATACAACAACAATGCATTAAATCCATGGTGTTTTTTTAAATTTAATTGGGTGAAATCGAAGCAAAGTAACATAGGTCCACTTTCACTGGATGCCCGTACGCTTCCACAGCCAGAGACACACGTCCTGTCAGGGGTAACGTTAACGACCTTTTGTGCCAGCCACTGCTGCTTGACTTCTCTTTAGTCACAAAACTGCAGACTCTGCCCGTTCCAATTTATGCCGCTTAGAGGTTCATTATTTATTGACTGAAATGTTTGAGGAGGCGCACTAATAATTTAGTAAAAATAAAATGTCAAAAATAGACCAAAATATCGATATATTCGTTCAGCCGCCTGACCCTGCTGTCCATTAGTGAGACAGCTTCTTCGAGTCAGTTGTGTGAGATTATTCACGATAATCTCGATAATGAAAATTAACCACGATGAAATTAGTGTAAACCTTTTTTTAAAAATCCCGATTCACTATAATATCAATTATTATAAGGTTTTTGACTGATTATAGTTTGCCTCAAATGTCTGCATGGATCCACTGTATATACGGCTGCATAACAGAACCGTGTTTATTTTGGCTCCTGATTTTGATTTAGTTTTAGCCTTTTGACCAAAATTTATTTTAGTTTTGTTTTTTCAACCATTAGTCATTTGATTGTTAATTTGTTTTAAAATATTTTCTGTTGATTAAGTCATAAGTGGTTTTTAAACTTTTCATGTCAGTGACCTCTAAACTGACAGGAGACAACGGACGCCCAATTTATCCTACTGGATAACATTTTGGTCTGAGGATCCCCATGTGTTAAGAATACTTTTGTACAGAAAGTTTATGAAACCCGTTAACCAATCCAATCATGCATTTTGTTATTGTGTTAATTATGGATGGTGTCATAGTAAACACAAAGTTTTCCCTTTTTGCTGGGGGGCCACAGGACCCCCTGGAGAACCCCCCAGAGTCTTCATAACTGAGAATGATCTTTCATTATCATCTCTGATTGGTCATTAGTTACTATGGAAACAAGTGTTGTTCTTGTCTCTTTTGAGATTATTTGAAGAGATGTTGTTTACTTTCATTTTCCTGAGTGAATCCATTTGTCTCCCAAACTCTGGCTGCTTTGAAAAGAGACTAACGACTGTGTTCCTGTCATTTAATCCTATTGATTAATTAACTGATGTAAACGATTAATTAAAAAATCTAACACAGGTTCATGTAATAAAGTGCAAAATTTAAAAATAAAATCAAGTTTACTTAGACTTCCTCACAGAGAAAAAAAATAGATCTGTGTATTAAACAAAGTGCATTTTTTAAGTCTAACAATGGTGTAAAAAAAAAATCTTTAACAGGTGCACTTTGTAGTTCCCAGCCACCTGCTCCAGAGGAACAGGGGGCAGCATTTCACTCTTAGTTCAAAGTGTAACTAAACCTGTGTGTGTTGTTTCCTAGGCGATGTGTGGGAGGATGTGGGAAAGAGTAATGTTAGCATGACTGGGTGTGTCTCCTCTCGCCACAGTCTTCTGAATGGTGAGCTGTTTGGGGGGGTTTGCAGGGCTCGGTTGGTGTTAAAAGCAACCATCAGACATGTCATGAATCTCCTGATCAACCAAAAGGAAAATTAATTTGTAATAGCCGGGTTTCAACCCGCAGAGGACAGTTGCTACATATTTATAATGGAATATGGAAAAATCATCAAAATTTAGACCTGAATCAATCAAAAACACTACTAAATACTTACTAGCCTCAGTTTTCAGCTGAAAAAAGAACTTTAGGGGTTTAGTTAAGCTTTAATGTGTTTTTTTCTGGCCACTTTCTTCAAGTGAACAGATACTAATAGGTACCTATTACAGCTATGATGCTGCTTCACTGTTTGCTGTTTTGTACTTTAACACAAGCTTACTAAACCCTATGATGTCCTGAAGTTAGGGACGGGAAGTGATAAGGCTTTTTTTTTTATCTATTCCTGATCAGTTTTCTGTGTGGAGAAAAGTCAGACTACACAGCTTCTCAGTATCAACATCACAACTGTTTTCTTGTCACCACTGTGTATCAGTCACAGTTTGCACTGCCTTTGCAGTTGAGCTCTGCCTTCTTCATCTCAGCATCACATGTTTGGCACTGATAAAAGGAACCGATTAGCTTGAAGGTATAAGATTCCGATTCAACTTCCAATTTGTTACTGGTTCTTGATTCCAATCCCTAACCGTACGAGTCATCCAGAGCAGTTTGAGGTTCAGCATGTGGTCAAAGGACATTTAGACTTGAAATTAAAAAAGCCAGGGATTGAGCCAGCAACCTACTGAAGTAGGCGGCTCTGCCTCCTTAGTCACAGCCGCCCTGTAGCTCAAGTTATCACTGTTCAAATTATGGGCGAGGTTGTTCTGAAAGCATTCTTCTGTCTCTGGTATTTTCTCCTGATGAGTCTGTGCTTGCACGGCAGAGTGCTGCAGTGGTTAGCACTGTTGCTTCACAGCAGGAAGGTTCAGGGTTCGAGCCTGTCTCTCTGGAGTTTGAATGTTCTCCTCATGGCTGTGTGGGTTTCTTCCAGAAGCTCCAGCATCCTCCCACAGTCCAAAGACATGCAGGTTTGGGTAAACGACAACTCTAGGCCATCTTTGAGAGTGTGAGCGTGAGGAGTGAGAGGAGTGGTTAAAAGATGGATGGCTGAATATGTGCTTACCTCCGTCTCTCTTTCTCAGCCTGTGGAAGCCCCTCCCTGAGTGATGGCCTCACCCGTCTCCGTCTACAATTCCAACACCTTGGACACACACATCTCCAGTGTAAGTGATTTATGTACCTCTGTTTGTATTGAAATATCTAAATCTTGTATGAGATCTGGGTGGCACTGGTTTTGACCGGTGCTCTGTATAAAATAAAAAAGTCCCATTTTAACTGAGTTTCTTTGTATGGTTATATATTTGTATATAACTGAACGCATCTTCACTTCTAAATTCAGACTTTTTCTGAAGTTCATTGAACTTTTGAGACATTTTCACACAAACAGAGCAGCTGCACAGGAACGTAGCATCATGTGCAAGTAATCACATTCATGAGTAAATAATCAGTGACATCACATGATCATCATCAACACCTGAATTAAATGTGTTTTTTATGAGGACTATTTTGTGTGTTTGTACTATATATATGTGTGTGTGTGTGTGTGTATGTGTGTGTATATATATATGTGTACATATATATATACTTTGACAGAAATCGATTTAGGAATTATTCCTCTTAGACAAGCGGAGTATTACAATACAGACCGTTAATGATAAAATCACAATAAAGCTGAAAAATACATTTCCATCGTGCCCTCTTTCTTAATTATAAAATATTTTAATTAGTGCTGTCAAAATTAACGCGTTAATTGTGGCGATTAAAATGTTTGACGTGTTAAAAAATATTAACGCAATTAACGCAGTTTTGTTTACTTCTGGTGTTGGCTGACCCATAACTTAGCTCACGTGTGCAGTAGTGATGTGTCGTTCGCTAACAAGCCGGCTCTGAGCT
>JAPZDX010000016.1:204149-214151 GCA_029783625.1 Naso annulatus | reverse complement strand
ACCTTTATTTTTTTTTTCTCCTGTTGTCTCTTGATGACACGGGTTTAGTTTCAGCTGCAGCATTAGTGACGTCAGTCTGGCTAAAAATGATAAAAGAAGTGCAGCCACTAACACCTCTGGTGTCTTTTGTTTATTCGAATGCAGTCAGTGCACTGCACATCACATGAATGAAAACACTTTCCCAGTCCACACGAGCAGACGTACGACGTGGGAAGTATGTTTGGGCCTTTACCTCACCACAATTCCTCACATGCTGTGAAAGTGCCGACTCTGGAGTCGGAGCAAAAAAAAAAAAAGTTCTTCAAAACATCGTTCTAAGAACTGTAATAGTTCACGGTTCCTGTGGTGCAGATGCAATAAAACAGGAGTTTGTTAGAGAAATGAAATGGTTCCTGCAGTCTGAAAACACATACTGATGCTGAAATCTAGCAAACATTTTCGTTTTTTCTTCTTATCACGTTGTTGTAGATTATGACTTTCTGCTTAATTTTCTCCTGTTTATTCGATTAATGATTCAAAATGCACTACATTTCACTCTTATCCAAATTGATGCAGCATTTTCTAATGTTGGCATATAAGCAGCCATTCACAGTTTCAATGTTTTGAATGAAATGTGAGGAAAAACAAATTCTTTAACATATAGATGGATCTTTTCCTCTTTCTACTCCATTACAAATGCCTTTGTTGGTTTTCATCAGCTTTGTTGCTTAATGTACCCCGAGCTGTGTATGTGTTAGTAATATATTTGTGTGTGTGTGTGTGTATTTTGTGTATTTCAGCAGCAGAGTCCGGTGGAGCAGCGCTACAAGGAGCTGTTGGCCCTCAGAGACGAGTACTTGAAAAAGCTGGAAGAGCTCCAGCGATCTGACTCCTCCCCTTCTTCACGTTTGGCTAATAGCCCCTCCCCTAATACCTCCTCCTCAACCTCCCCCACACCATCACAGCAATACACACACCTACAAACTCCCCTCTGAGGGCTAGTGACACTCACACACACTCAGATATACTTGTTGACTTGCACTTATGTCGTCTTCACTCTGATTTCTGTCAGTCTCACACACACGCAGGGAATTCATTGGTAGTGTGCAGTCCTAACTGTGGATAACAAAGAATGCTAATAAGAGTTTGATTTGATGGTTTATTCTAACACCAGAGTGGTGATGATGGTGATTTATGCAATATGTCACAGTACAGCCTTGTTCCAGACTTTTCTATACAGACACTCATCATACAGTTAAGCCTTAAAGACATTCAGTGGCTTTCGGTCCAAGGGCTTGAACACACAGGACGAGCAGTGGATGTTCAGGTGTCAAGGCGGCAGAACAGAGCTGAACTTATGTGTGTTTTTCTTTACGTCGCACTCTTATTTGACACAAACTCACCAGGAACACGCTTGTTTTTTTAGTCACATTACCACAGAACCACATAGCAGTAACTATACTGTCGTTTCAGCGAGAAAGGTTAGACTTTACCTCGGGGGTTCCTGTAGTGGCTTGAAAGATCTGCGTACTGACATTTGGCCGTTGAAAGCTCCAGATAAAGAGACTGAGTCTGCCTGAAGTTACAGCAGTTTTGTCATATGAACTGTTGTTTTCTATTAAAGGAACACCACAACATGTCCACTGTCAGCAGTAGCTTATTAGATGTAGCTTAGTCTGCTAGCTTTAGCTTTAGCTTCAGTTAAGACTGGAAGCACAAGGAACCGCTACGCTGGCTCTGTCAAAATCGTCAGAACAGATCCACGTGCAGCTGGCTGCAAAGTTAATCGAGCAGGGAAATGTTGTTTACTATTGTGGTTGGATTCAAGTGTTTAAAATGATTTCTGTAAAATTCTTGATTGTTTATTGAAAGTGAGACCATCAGAGGCCAGTGAGGTCAGTTGTTTATGTCACATTTGGTCTCTTTTTTTCTCCATTTTTGTCGACTTCCAACTATGATTGAATTTCTTTATCAGTGAAACAATCTTAACATTTAAAAGTCGTCCTATGTTAATGTAAAAGTAAATCTACAGTGTAATTATGCCACTTTTTTCATTGTTTGCTGTCCCCAAACTAAACTGTCTTTACTCCTACTAAGAAGCACAATGACCTCAGTCTGTACAGTGTTGCTTTTTCAAGGATGTAAATTTTTTAGCATTTTGTTGTATGAAATACAAGTTCTTATAAGTACTGGTTGTAGGAAGCTCCAGGTTACAGACTTAGGTTCCTGTAGTGTAAAAGTAAGACTCGTTTAAAATCCACCCATAGTAAACACTGAGGCACTTTGTGATGCGAGTGTTAATAAGCTATATAGTTAAGGTGGAGTAATGGGAAACTGACTTCTTTACTTTCAGACATTATACCTGTAAGAACCTGATGTGAGTCATACATGTGCATAAAGGTCCACCATCTTGGACACCTAGCTATAGCTACACCACTTTCAAACCACATGTGGTAATTAAATGCTAATGTTAAATGTTACTGATTAGTTTTCTGTTATTTCCAACTTTAGATTCATGTCAGGATTACAAGTTGAGTTAGTGAAAAAGGCATAGTTTGTTTACAACTGGACGGAAACTGTTGATGAGTAGCCTAATTTTTTTGCCAGTTTAGTTAGGTCAGTGTTAGCAGCTAATGGTATGCTAGCGTCTTCTGGTGCTAGCTAACCACCACAAGCTGAAATTACACCACAAGCCACTGCCAGCGCCAGAGCCGTTTAAATGGCTCATAAACAACTCTGGCTACTGCTAGCCACAAATCCAGTGCTAGCTCTGTCTAAGTAAACAATGGTGTTAGCAACCCCCATTAGCTGGCTAGAGCTAGCATCCTTGCTACCTAGGCAAGCACGAGCTTTACTATGCAGCACGGGTAAAACAGTTTGCATTGTAATATGAAACTCAGATCGTGACATGTGGTTTGTCCAAATGGTGTAGCCGTAGCTAGCTGTCCAAGATGGCAGACCTTGTTGCGCACATAGATGCAGGACGCACATCGGGTACTTGAACTGTAGAAACACTTGTCAGATGTTTCGTTTCACTTTGGGCTGAGCTCAGCTAGCGGTTTCCCTGTTTTCAGTCTGTTTGCTAAGCGAGGCTCACCCACCACGAACCATTGTCTCTCCTAATGAAACTGATGTTGGTATTCTCATCTAATTCTACGAAAGACTGTCCTCTAAATACCTTTCTCTAGGTTAACGAAATGTTTTTAATGATCAAATATTCTGGAGCCTTCAACAGCATAGATGAGCGACAGTCCCCGTAATGCAGTTCAGACATCGCATAAGATTACCCAGTCATTAGTCAAGACACTGGCAGTGAAAAATTGACTATACAAAACAAAACATTTCCTTAGAAACATTTCACAGACTTTAGAGCTGCGAGGTGACACTGAATCTGTTATTGTCCGCCCGGCTCCTGCCTATGTCCTGCCAGACAACTGTTGGTATCTTGTGTCTCAGATGTTTTACTTCTCTCAACTTTCACACTTCTTCATACTTGCTGCACAGCTACTGAGTGTTGACCTGTTCTCTGAGGAACTGAATAGAATTGCTGCAGAGCTCATGTTGTGGAGTTGGAGGTTGAGTGCTTCTACGGTGGATTTTACTGTAAATCAACAATTAAGTGTATATATGGTGTGTCAGATTTGGATGGATTGATGTGGGGTTTGTTTTTATTTGCCTGAGGATGAAAGCTCGAGCTGTCCCTGTCATGTATGTCTCGCCACTGCTATCAGCTAAGCTCACCTAGCAGTATTTCACAGAACTTCCTAAGCTGTGGCACTGAGAGCAAATGCAGTTCGAGCCAAGAAACAGAGTTTGGTCAGAACTAATCAGTAATTTATTTTCATGAATGCAGCTTTGATACAATGTAAAATGTAATTCAGGTGCTTGAGATCATGTAGGGGAATGAAGTGGTGCTGACCTCTGATCCTGGAGAACCTCTTTGCTTTTTGCTCTTACTAAAACAAATCAGCCAGGCCCATGATAGCCTTACCATGCCAAGACGTTTGTAACCAGCGTATGAGCAGAAATAAACCAGTTCACTCTCTTCCCCTTAAATACACTTTGTGTAAATCAGACTGTTTCTGCATTTTATCCACCCTCACTGAAAAGTCCCATGTAAGCGCTTAAATAAAACAAAACAAGTGTGCCTTTTGGACAGGTGTTGGCTGCTTGGAGCCCCCCACCCATCCAAAAAAAAAAAAAAAAAAGCACAGATTTGGAGCCATTTTTACATCAAAGAGACATCAACACTACAAATAAAATTATGTAGGAGAGAGATTTGTATATAATTTTTTTTTAATATATATTTTTTTCTGTTTTTAAATAGGAAATTCAAAGGAGGATATTTTTATAAGTCATAAGAAGTTTTGAAATGTCAAAATTACACTATCAGAGTAACGCACATTTGGTTAATCTGATAGTTACACTATATTTTCTTAAAAGTATCTTTCAATTCTGAATATATGGACATAAAAACTCAGTTTAAAAAAAAAAGATTCATTTTATAATTGCCACTAAATATCGTGATTTTGACTGAATTTTTTTTTTTTTTAACTTCCTTTTCCTTATTACTGCATATTCAAAACCACAACATGTAAAAAGTCTTTTCAGGGGAGAAACAGAACCCCCACAGTGTCTGGGTGCAGTATCACTGTCGTCAATACAAGCTGTGCCATGACCACTCGCCATAGCAACAGCATGTAAACTAGCTTATGTAATCAGAACAGGAGACTGACTGACAACCATAGACAGCTGGCACCAGGCTACATGCTAACAGGATGTGAATGGAATTAAAAGTTCAGAAACTGAATTTTTCTTTTCCACAGAAGCTGAGAGCGGCCATGGTTGTTTTTCATCGTTATCTCATGATTACAGGATAAAGTAACGCATTATCACGAGATAACAAAACTCGGTTTCTCATGATGACAGGCTAACAAAGTCAGTTTTCAAAGTAAAAGGTTGTTTCCTCTTTACTAATAATTGTCATCAGAGATCAGGACTGGAGCTGTAAAGTGTCTCCATGGAGACACTGTGGGCGTCTCACATTGAGACAGGAAACCTCATGGCCTTAATGTCTTTATCGCTGCCATTCTAACAATATCGTCTTTATTTGAGCAGCTGCTGGCTGATGCAGAGATGGGAGTTGGTCAACATCTTTGATGATGTTCTCCTGATGGTCCTCACATCATCTCTGTCTGCTCTAATGGCAGGAAACAAAACGACACATTTACACCTTTATTTCCTGTTCAGTTGAATCCCCCTCTTCTTGAGATACCAGAATGTAAAAGGATAGTGGCAACCATGGCCGCTCTCAGCCTCCGTATACTCTGGCTGACTTTGTTAATAATCTAAATCTAATGATTTGACAACTTTGCTTACATTGCTTAACCCAAGCATGTGCAACTCCACAAGACATAGCAGCCCAGCTTACATTAGCTACTTGCTAACTAAAGAAGTCCAGCTTGGCGTCTCCTCAAAGATTGAATTTATTTATTTTCTCTTGTCTTGCTTCTCGCTCTGTCACTCTCTCGCTTCTCATAATTCTTGTTTTTTTTCGTCAGTGTCCTCTTCCGTATCTTTTCCCCTGCCATGATGTGCGTACTGAAAATATCAAGCTAGTCTATTTTGTAGCTTGTACTGTAGCTTTGTGACGTTGTCTTATAAAGCAAACCTTACGTGTGTGTGTGTGCCTCTCGTTCCTGCCCGGCCAGCCACCAAAAATTTACATACAGCTGGAACAGGCGTTCAGTTCACTGAGTGGGAATGACAGAGGAGCCATTCAGTGAACCATCAAAACGACTTACAAGTTGTTATATTGAAGTAGAAATATTACATATTGTGGATTTAGATGGGCTTCCATAAAACACCTCTAGAAAAAACAAACCTGTCCAAAATGCACATGCTGTAATAGTCGTCTCTTCGGGTTGTGATGCTGTCACGGAGCTGGTGTCTGCAGAGCCAAACTCAGGACATCACATGGACAGTGTGTGTACGTGTGTGGATACAAAAGGACTGTTCGAAACATAGATTAAAATTGGTCGATCATGACAGCAGAATTGAAGGATTTTGAAAAAATGGCCTGGTGTGAGAATTTTGCTTCAAACTAAAAACTCCCTTTTTTGTTTGATTGAACACACTGACACAAAGTCGGATAAAAAATAAGTATTGGCCAGCATGCTGCTAAAACTTTCTATCACAAATGTACTGTATTATTTCTGTCAACAGGATGACAGAGTTGATATTACAATCTCTCTAAATTTAAAATTTTCAGTAATGAATTGTAATGGTTAATCCTTATTTTAACTTGGGCTACTAATAAATGACTAAGGCTTGATTATTAGAGTACTGTAACTTAAGTGTTTGTGAGATCTGCATCATAACCCGTCACAGAGTAATTGCATTGACATCAAATGTTGATTGGTGTTACTTTGGCAGTGCCAGCGGTGAGGTCCTGGTACTGGTAGCAGGTTGGCTTAAACAATGGCTCAGTTCTCAGAAAATTGTGTTCCAACTAATACAGGATAGATACACCTTGAGGTCTACATGGTTCACCACTGTAAATGAAATCCACCTGGCCTGATATAATTAACATTTTATAAAAATTTCTCCTAAATGAATATTTTCTTACAGTTATTTTGTTATGTCTAACTGGAGCCGTTCCAGTGGATTGAAAAGATACCAAAAAAATCTGAATTAGCATTTTGTCGAGTTCATTTTACCTCTGCATTGGGCATTTCTTCAGTTACAGAAGTATTTTTCAATGTGGAAAATATGTGGCTCAAGGCAGACCATGTACTGATAGTTGCAAATACACAGTTGTAATGAAGTAACCTCCTTCACAAATGATTATTGTCTTGCAGTACCTTATTTAGTACCTTTATTATTTGAGAGAAAGCAGAGAGGTCTCCTTCCTTCCTGAGTTTAAAAATACAGGAGAAATGTTCTCTAGGTCACTGTAGTGACTTCACCTCAGTATTCTGCAACATACGCCCCAAACCTACACAGTGACTCATCAGTGGCCTGTCTGAATGGGTTCAGGTATCTCAGTTGTCCTTTCCATTAACCTGCGTTAAACTCAGGTCGGATGCTGTCATGATTTGAACTTGTCGAAAACACAAAGTCTCTCATTTCAATCTGAAAACATCAGTGCAGGCAACAGAATATAAGCTTGCTGATTTGATGCTTCTTACCAAAATTCTTTGTACAATGTACACAGGACAAAAATGAGGACTTTTGGAACCCTTGATACCCCAAATATCTCTTTCCATCTTTCTGCTCTTAAGCAACCTTGAAGGCTTAAGTAAGAACTCTTAAATACGAAGCCTTCCTAGTGAAAGAGTAATTTGCGTCAACTCTGACTCCAAAACATTGTCCCTCATGGTGTGTTCAACTTGTTGGATTTTCAGCGAGTTTGAGCCAACAGTTTATTCAGATGATGCTGTGTTTGTACAGTGTGACAGAGTTTCAGTTGTGGATGAGGTGCAATATGTCATTTTGTGAAGCGTGTCAGGTCATGTTCAGACTTGTGCCTTGATTCTCGTGAGAGTAACCTTCACCTCATTAGAGGGACGCACTCCTGCTATCCAGGGTCATGTTTGAGATTGACTGAAATTGGGAGAATGTCACACTGCTGTTACGGGACTGTGCCAGTTTAAAGTGGGAAGAAATGGGCAGTCAAAGGCAGTGCATGCTTACCAAGGTACCTCTCCATAGGAAGCCTCAGTTATATCCCTTCTAAATTCAAATACATTATGTATAGTAGTTAGAAAAACTACTAATCTGCTGGTCTACTTGTAATAGAGACTGTTTTTCCATTGTTGTCAGAGCTACAGCCTGAAATGTCAGTTTTATCAATGTGTTTAGTACAGAAATTGGAGGTCCATGGTGTACGTATGCACCCTAGCATAGTGCAAGAGCTTCTGTCTGAACTGAAGATGTGTCTGCCGACCGTATCCGAAAGTTTCTAAGACTGGTTTTCCAACATTCGTGCTGTAATCTGCAAGCTGAAAGGTGATAAAGGAGCCAGGGTCTGAACGTCTGAGTCTCTTTCCATCCGTGACACAACTATTTCTGTTACTTTGCATTTGAAAATGTACCCCATTATATCATACTTGCATAATTTTGCAGTTGTGGACATTACTAAAATATCCTCTTGATTTTGAAACAGCTTGAGCAACATGTTGTGCTTAACGTGGCCCATATTCCTTTTAAACCTTTCATACCGGTGTATGTTCAAGGAGTGGTAGGCGTATGTTGTTGAAGCTTTGCTTAAACAACAACAATGAAAAATCTGTCAATCAGTGTAACCACAGCAAATAATCAAAATGAAGTCTTTGTGTTTTTTCCAAAACTTTTAAGAGAGAATCAGATTTGGGCTGCCTGGAAGTTTGTCAAATCTCAAACATGACTCGTGTCTAGGTGGGTCAGAGCGGGCGGTTTTGAGAGTTCAACCTGATGCCTGTGTTCACAGAGAAGTGAATTCATGGGTTCTGCCAAGTGGGTAATCTTGGCCATTGTTTGATACCATTGATGAAAGGTTTGATCTCATGGAGGAGGTTGGTGGGTAAAACAATCAAGGGAAAAATGTTTGACGAGGGTGAAAGTGCAGATTGGGCAGGTGGTTGTGTATTTAGGGATAAACAGATGAAAAATCTATTTTTATTTTTTATTTTTACTTTGTAAAGCATCATGATGTAATTACCTCAATCAAAACCTATTTTACTGCCTAAAGTTCTATTGTAAAATACAATTATTTTATGTAGTGTAAAATCTTACAGTTTTATAAAAAGGAAAGTAATATTGGGTCAGAAATTGTTTGTAAAAATCGTGGATTTCTGCTCCATTTTTTAAAATGTTTTTGTTTTTTGTTTTTTTGTTGGGGTGAGGGGGGGGCATTTTGGTGGTTTGTACTCGCTAATCCAAAATTTAAAGACAGAAGCTCAAAGATTCTGTTTACTTGTCACAAACCTTGACACCTTCCTCTCAGTTCTCTGATGGATCTTTAACTTTTAGATGTTGACTCTGTCGATGAATCTGAAAAGTACACTGTCATTGTTCATTTCAGTTTGACTCATTAATGTAGGGGATTGTACTTTGATGGGTTTTGTGTCATAATATAGCCTACTTATAAATAAATACACATAAAATGTGTTTCAGGATTTCTTTGGCATCGATAAGGGACGGGGAATCACAATGCATTTCAAATATATTCCTTTTAATCATGTTATATCCTCTCCTTAGTTTGTTGAATGGCTCCATTTATGTAAATATTACTGATTAAATTAATTTAAGGATTTCTGACTGGCTCCTTGCATGATTTGTGCACTTTGATGAGACAAGAAAATGAAATCAGCGTGAACGAGACTTTGCAGGTTTAATGTGACAGTAAACTCATGTTTACGGCTCGTCTGGGGCCATATTCACAAAACACCGTAAAGCTAAAAGTAGCTCCTGATGAGCTCATTTGGGAGTAACTATGAAAAAAAAAAGTTCTTGACAACTTAATTTTGAAGATTTCTCAATTTTTCACAAATATTTTAGCACTGAAACCAGCTCCCAAATCAGGAAGAAGTCAGAAGTATTCAAGAAGACTCCCTAAGTCACCAAGAGCAAACCACAAACAGTCTGAAAAAAAAAAATTGTTCTGCCAGCAAAAGCCTTGTTACATACATGGACTGTATAAAAGATGGTCGGAGCCTCCCGCTCTGAGAAATGAAGCCAATGCGGAAGTGCAATAAAGCTGCATTCTACCCAAAGGCCAGCAGGGGTCGCCCCCGCTGCTTGCAAAAAGAAGTCTGTTGTCATTAACACCCATTGTAAAATGCTGAACTTTACAGCAGAAATAATCATATTTACAACCCATTTCAAAAAACGATTTTGGTCTCTGTGGCTAATTTCCTATACCATGTGGATTGGACTTGAATTTTCATGTAAATCATCCCTGTATTTAGATTAGATTAGATTAGATTAGATTATACTTTATTTATCCCACAGCGGGGAAATTTACATGTTACAGCAGCATGA
>JAPZDX010000016.1:151454-162013 GCA_029783625.1 Naso annulatus | reverse complement strand
GATCTAGAAAGCCTTCCTTGAAGCCTTCTTGCTCACTGACTATGAGGCAGAAACTGAAGAACAGTTACGCACCATGGTTCAGGCCCCTACTGAGTGTTTAAGAGACTATGCTTATGATTGCAGAGCTCTGTGTCTCAAGTGACGTCCTGATATGCCAGAAGATGAGGTGATGCATTGTATCCTCAGTGCCTGTGATCCAAGGTTGGCCAGTGGGATGTGTGGAAAAGTATGCACAGTGGAACAGCTGGTCAACACGGGGTCCTTCTTTGAAAGGGACTGGAGCAACACCAAAGAATACTGGTCGCATGTACAGCAGGCCAACTAGGGCTGCCGACTGTCCTGTATTAGCCAGGACATCCCATATATGTGGCTAAATTGGTTTGTCCCATACAGGATGTCCGTTATCCCGTGTGTTGACTGCTGCTCAACTTTAGTCACTAGATGACAGTCTGACTCCACAGATCGCAGATCAGTTACAACAAATCGCGCTGATCACGCGTCAGGTGACAGCTGGCAATCCAATCACAGGTTCCCTCATGCGTACCAGTGCGTATCAAGCGTGCATGTTCTTGTAAATGGAAAGTTTCAGTGTAGTCGGCTTCTGTTGAGTGGATCTGGGATTTGGAAATGTGGATAAACCTGTAATAAAGAGAAGACTGTGCAGCTACAATAAGCAATGGGAGGCAAAAATGACATGGGACAAGCCAGTCAGCAGTGAAGTGACGAAAGCTTTCTACACTTTATGCTGCCGAGAATTCTCTATTGGCCATGAAGGTGAGAATGACCTGACTCAGCACGCCTCCACAGACGAGTGAGTGCAAGTGAGGCCTCATGCGTGCCATACGGTGAAACATGGACTCAGCTACAGCAGCACAGACTGTCGTGTTAAGCTCAGTGGTGATCTATTTAATGATTCAGATGTTATGAAGAAGATACACTTGGGCCAAAAACGAAAGCAGAGATGATCACAATGAATGTGTTGGGACCCAAGACTGTGCGGGATACTTTGGATGATCTGTCAGAAGGTGAGCCTGTGTATTTCTCTGTGGCCACCGATGCCTCAAACAAGGGAAATAGAAAATGTTTCCAGTGCGTGTGAGATATTTCTCTGTGTCTGATGGAGTGCAGTGCAAGTTACTGGACTTTTATGAAGACTGTGATGAAACAGCTGATGGCATTCGTCAAGCACTGATGAACTGTCTGGAGAAGTATGAACTGGATATTGGACACATCTCAGCCTATGCAGCAGATGATGCCAGTGTTAACTTTGGTAAACACTCCGTGTACCGACTGTTCAACAGTGCCAACGATCACATTCTGAAGGCTAATTGTCCAGCTCACATAGCTCATAACACCTGCAAGCATGCATGTGACCAGCTGTCCGTAGACATTGAGACACTTGTCTTAAAGATCTACAACCACTTCTCAGTGTCTGCTTCACGAAGAGAGGACCTGAGGACATTTTTTGACTTTGTTGACATTGAGTGGCACAAAATTTTGCATTACGTTTGCACACGCCGGCTTTCTCTTCGTCCAGCTGTTGACCAAGTCCTGCAAAGCCGGCCCGCTCTCACTGCATACTTCAGGTCACTTGAGGAGACAGGTGGTTCGATTCCTCACCGGAGAATGTAATGGTGAAACTAAAACCTGCTGGACTCTACGAAGAGCTCTCCTTCACTCATCTGGAGCAGGTGGTGACTGCCCTGACGATGACAGAGACCATCAGCATGGATCAACTCCATGAAGAGTTTTGTGCTTGCCAGGAAGAAATACAGAAAGCAAGACATTATACAACAAAAACCACCAGTGAGAAGTGGATGGCAGTTTTCCGAAACGCAGGGAAAATCAATCTGACCATCTTGTTCAGGATGGTCTCATTTGTCCTCAGTGTGCCAGGCTCAAATGCCCTGGTTGAGAGGATTTTCTCTCTGATAACCAATAAATGGTCCGACTCCAGAAACAGATGCAGCACTGAGCTGATCAAAAATGAACTTAAAGCATCTGTGAACTGTGACTTGTCATGCAAGGATTTCTCTCTGGCTGGTGTGAGTCATGAGCAGCAGAAGGTATCCATGGACAATACGGACTTGAGTCATGACTTTTGCATTTGCAATGAGTCTGTCTGTTCATTGCTATAAAGGTCCAAACTGTGACTTATTTGATCATTTATTCTGAGGTTTATTCACACCTCACACATACAACATTAAACCCACTGCTGTCAAAGTTTTAAAATATCAAAATGTCAAAACGCTTGATTCAGTCTCAGCTCTCCTTTTACCAGTATCAATATGTCCACACCAGCTGCATAGATTTAAATACAAATCTAGATTTATGCTCCTTTAATTTTGTGTCAATTTATTTTTTAATGGTTTTATTGAATCAGGTTTTGAGTTTCACTATTTTTCAAAGTATTGTATAAATCTTCCCAAATTCCTGTATGGTGGCACTATATCCACACCGTCGTGGTGGCACCGAGCACGGTCAAAACATTCTGTCCCTTATTTGGTTGTTAGAAAGTTGGCAACCCTATCTGGCACGGTCACTCTGAAGGACAGCTGGGACACTGAGCACAGGGGTGAACGAAGGGAGAACCACTCAGAGGTCTGCCCTTGAAGAGGCGACCTCTCTGAAGACGAGAGACACAGCTGAACATCACGACTGGAGTCTGGCAGCTGGAGTGTGAAGCAAAGACGAGACGGGAGCCCTGCGCTGGAGACCTGTGACAGGACTTCAGAAATGAAGACTGTGGGGCAGCAGAACTGGAAGGTGGCAACGAGGCAGATGAGCTGGAAACAGGTGACAGAGCACAGGACGGGACGCTGGTGACGTGCAAATGAACCAGAGAAACAGAGTGCTGAAACACCTCCACAGACTTTTGCAGCAGAGGAACCAGCCACAGCGGCAGCTCGGCCGAGGGGAACAGAGGATTGCTGCAGGTCAGGAGCAACAGGAGGCTGATGCAGCTGAACAGGAAGTGGAAACAGGTCATCAAATCATCACACTTCTGCCCCGTCCTGTCAGCTCCTCCATTTTCCGAAGACTTAGATTCAGCTCTGTTACGACCTTTGCTGCCGGACACGACACTTGACTTCACAGAACACCATGCTTTGTTTTTTAGAGTGTAAGTTAAATTACAAGACACAGAAAGTTATTGTTTGGCTATAAACAAATGGAGGTCACGTGACTTAAACATCACCACCCCGAGGCATTCAGCTTCTGGTTTGATTTAGCACGTTAACTTTCCTAGACTTTCAAAGATATTACAGATTTTATTCCTTTTTCACATGATGACATTCTGTGACGTATTTTATGCCACAGAACAAAATATCCAAATATCTTTAGCCTGTACAAACTGCAGACCTTATTTCAGCCATTTAACAAAAAACTCATTAAAACAACAGGAGGGAGCAGGAAGTGCCAACATGCTAACTGACTTCCAGGTTGGAGGACTCACTACCTCACCGCTGTATGACACCAGTCGTGACTCCTTTGCATTTGGGATGGTGATATAATATTCTTGGCACTGCCCCATTTAACACGGACGATCCGTCTGCTCAGTGTCGCTCGCTTCAGGTTTTAAATCTGTTTTTTCGAACACTTTATTTGTAGTGGTTTTGTAAACACAATAATAAAAAACAAAAACAGCGTGAGTGATGTACACACACAAGGCACACATATCGAGAAGAGAATTCAAAAGAAATGATGGAAAGAATCCAATGACATCGTTGAATGAATTCAAGATAAATAAGCACATAACCCTGACTGAGCAAGATTTTATTTGTTCCAGTGCCTCATCCCAAGTATCATTGTTATGTACAGTGTTTAACTCATCTTCACATTCTCGCTTTATTGAGGAAACAGATTGAACTCATTTGTCTGAGAAGATACACACAAATTCTGAGACCAAATTTCTTTCCTCTGGGGAACCCAAAAGTAATCTGAATAAAGGTTTGTCCTCAGGCATTGCCTCGAAAGACCGAATATTTTGCCGGACATAGTTTCTTAATTGAACATACCTAAAAAAAATGTGTTTTAGGCAGTGAAAACTTAGATTTCAGTTGTTCAAATGAGGCAAAGTGTTTGTTTATATGCAGGTCCTTTATAGTAATCTTACCTCTCTGGCTCCAGTCCTTACAGGCGATGTCTGACAAAGAAGGCAGAAAAGCATGATTGTGCCAGATTGGAGCGTGTGTAGACGTGTAAGGCAGCTCACAAGATTTTCTGATCTGGCTTCAGATCCTCTGAACGTTGGAAAGGATCCCTCCTAAAGGAAGCCAGAGGCCCAGGTGCTGAGAACAGAAGCGCACGAAGAGAAGAACCAGAGACAAGGTCTCTCTCGATAGTGAGCCAGTGGGGTAAATCATGTCTGTTTATATTTTCATATCCAAACTGCCAGTAAAGCATGGCTCTAAGATTCGCTGCCCAACAGTAATGAAAGAAGCACGCCAGCCCCAGGTCTCCCCTTTCCCTCGGCTTTTGAAGGTGTTCTTTTTGCTTTTCTGTGCGCTTTATTCCCCGTATGAAGGTTTAGGATGGTAGAGTCAGTCAGATTAAAATATGATTTAGGGATAAAAATTGGGATGTTTTAAAATAAATATAAAAACTTGGGAGAGAAAACATTTTAAGCACACTCACCCGGCCAATCAGGGAGATAGGTAACATTCGCCAGGTTTTAAATATGTCATACTGATATTTTGGTGATGTAGTTTGGCCCTGTGTGTTTATGTATGTACGCTATTGTTGAACGGCCCGCTGAACGAACACAAGCAACATCTCCAGTCTGTGCTTTTCCTTTTCAAAACAAGACGCCACACCTGTTAAAGACAACACAAGGCGTGAGACCTGTCACAAAACCACAGTGACCACAAAACACAGAAAACAAAAAGATTCAGCGCTTGAATCGCCTCTTCTGCACTTCTGTTTGCAGCATGGTGGGTTCTCCTCCTCGTGCACATATGAAGGGCTCATTGTAATTTAATGAACACGCAACAATTCTTGTGTTCAGGTGATTTATGCAAGTGATTTGAGCTGTGGCCCGATGATGACTGGTTCTCCAACATGACAATGCACCAACGCACAGCACAAATTTCTTACCCACATTAACACACTCCCTGATGGCTGCATTTGGCTTCTCTCTGTCACAAAAAATGAAGTGCGGCCACCGGGTGGTAGACCTCAGTTTGAGGGCCAGCTTGAAAGAGTGAGAGCACATGTAAAAGTAGACAAAAAAAACAAAAAGCATGTAACTCAGGTCCTGATGATGTAACTTGGGATACTGACTCATGGAAGTTAATGCTTGCACCTGCTACACCTGCACAATACTGCACAGGACTCCGTTTGTTTCCATGATGTCACGCTACCGCATGACATCATCAACAAACAAACAAACGTCTGTTTTCATTGTTTTGAACAAGAGATCATAAATGGTAAATGGATCAAATTTATAAATTTTGACCACTCAAAGCGCTCACGATACAAATCAGCTTTCACTGACATTCATAAAGTGGCAGAGTGTCAGCCTGCTCATCAGGAACACTCGCTCAGACACCAAGTCCAGAGTTATCACAAGGGTTTGTCAATATTTACAAGTAAAACAATACTTACATAAGTATGAGCACTGCGAGCTTCATTCAAAGATCATAGAGAGAATAAGATCGTGTAAAATCATGGCGTCACAGGGAGAATGGTAGACAGTGTTGGTTTCATAAATATTTATGATAAAATAATGAAACCAGTGAACATTAACAGTGGGTGATGATCATTTTGTGAACTGGATACTGAGGGTTTCACATTTTGTATAAGTTTGGAGTCTTTGCAGGTTTCCAACAAAGAATCTTCTCTTTGGAGGACTGAGGATTTTTTCAGAGGGAAGGACAGTAAAAGAAAAAGGCTCTGAATGAGATTATTTTGAATGCATTCGAAAATGTCCCCCAGAAATCAAACATTATGTGTGTTCATATAAAGAGGGAGGCAGGTGTTAACATGGTTGTACAGACTCTAACACTGGTAGTCACGATAAATTACGATCAGATGTTTTGTTAAGGTTTTGGATTCTTGCAGCAAAGTCGAGAACAAGTTGCAGGTTTTGAACAGAAACTGGGAAAGAATGTGCAAAACAAAACTGCAAAAAACAAAAATCCTAAACAAAAGTAAGAAAAAAAAAAGACTGTGACCTTTTCTGTCTCTCAGTTTCAACCAGCAGCACCAAGAACATTATCCCACTGAGAGCTGTGCATGAAGGGGCGCGCAGTGCCTCTACTGGGGAACGCTGGAACAAGCCGTGGAAACTGTCATGGAGGGCAAAAAAAAAGTTCTGACATACTAAACTTTCTGATGTAACGCTGTGAGGGTCGTCAGTCGAGGAGTTAGATGTTGACACAAGAGACAAACGATCAAATGTCACCCCCGGCGATTTTCATTGTCAGTGCAGACATCCGATTGGTCCGGCCAAACCAGCTCAGACATCAGAGAGGTGAGAGGGGAGGGGCTTTCAGATGTCACTCAAGCTGCTGCGGTTCAAATTTACATATCATCATCATCATCATCATCATCATCATCACCATCATCATCTTCAGGTATACCATTAAGTTAAAGAAACTGTGTTTGGCTGGTCCAACAACAAACCTTTAATTTTATTAAAGTTTAACAGTCAAACGTTTGAAGACGTGGATTCACAAAAGTTACGAGCATAACTGTGATTTATCAGCTGAGTGAATTTCTCTTATTTTACAAAATAGAGTGCCGAAGTCACGCCCCTTCTGGTGGACCCCATTAGACCTTTCATTCATTCATTTTCGTAACCACTTGTCCTTTGGAGGGTCACAGGGGGGCTGGAGCCAATCCCAGCTAACACAGGACGAGGGCGGGGTTCACCCTGCAGTTCATCTCAGGACCCCATGGGACCTTAGTGCAAAAAAAATATGAACGTTTGATTGTTTGTTTTGTGCCCTGAATTACACATTTGATGTTTGTCAATTGAAATGATAATTTTCATGTGAAGAAAGTCTGTTTTCTCCCCCTTCGAGTAGCTGCAGCTCTCAACATGAGCCGATTTATAACGGTTTTCACCTCTTTTAAAACTTTTCCCCTCATCCTGGAAGAACGCTGTGAAATCTGCTGAGCTGACAGCCATGTCTGTACTGAAGACGTATATTGTCAGAGACAAGACATGTAGTTCACTGAGCGGTCTCACAAAAAATGTTTTACTTTATATTTTGACTACAAGATTCAGCTTTCTTTACACAAAACACTATCCTTTAAATTGCCAACCAACATCTGTGTAATTCAGGGCACAAGCCAAACGGGAACAAAAAATAATTTGTCCCTCTCCGTTGACTACCGTTCATATTTTTTCTGAATTGAGGTCCCATGGCCTGGAAGTAGGCACTCTATTATACTGAGGGCCAGACTGATGTGCAAAGTTTATCTTCATGGATCTGATTGTATTTTATTTTGCTTTCCTAGAGTTTCTTCAAATTAAGGGATTTTTAAGGTAACTTCTCCAGCACACCATACACAAATACTCACACAGCACTTACATGAGGAATGTCACACCACAACATCAGTGTAGTACCAGGAGTCACAGTGCAAACAGGACAGGAAGTTCTGAGTACCTGTGTTTAAAAAAAACAAAAACAAACAAAAAAACACTGCACTAGGTGGTGATCAGCTGATTGTACCAACTAATTAATAACAGACTTCAGCTAGGCTGAGTAACAACAGTAAACCTGTAACGTAGCGCTTTACTTTGTTGCTTCTGTGGGTAATGTGTTTAAGTCACCTGCAGACTGTTCAACAGCGTGTGAAGCTCCTCCTTCAGTACATTTGGGACTGCAAAAATATTTGTAATGTGTGCAAAGTATGCAGGATTTTGAACATCTTTATCAAGTTTATTTTTCTACTCCTTCACACAATTTCCTCTGTCACTTGTTGTGTTCAACAGAGTGCAGTACCATGAATGAACGGACTGTCTTACAGCGTGTGCTGATGTTTCAATCTGAATCATCATGACGTCTTCCTCCTCTCTCTGTCCACCGGCTTTGGGTCGGCTGGTCAGCAGAGGTATAAACACTTTGTACAAACACCTTCATGACAAACATACTCAGTGTTTAGTTCTGATTAGTTCTTTTTATCTATAGCACATAATAAATGTATACGCCCTGAAACAAAATAATAGATTTTAAACACAGTGTGGTGTCACATTTGGATTCAGGGACAGGGATTCAGTTAAAAATCAAAAGAATATTGGGATTCTTGACTTGGCTCTTCTTTAATCATTACTTTTTCTACAGTGCTCATGTAATATACAATATAGAATATGGAATTTAATTTTCCAACCTACAGTGCAACTAAAAGTCATCTTTCACAGTAATAAAAACATTCACTCAACTATATATCTGACTTCTGCTCTGTTCATGTATGACAGACTGTTGTGAAATGTTTTAGTCTCCTTACTGCCGATTCCATCCTCCATTCCTCTCTCTTCTCCTTTGACCATCATCCTCAGCGGCAGTAGAAGCCCGCCGTGTTGTTGGGTTGTAGTGTTTGCTCCCTGGCAGCAGTGAGCTCCCCCTTTGTCCTTAGTCAGAAAGTACAGGAGGGCGTTGAGCCATGCGTTGAATGACGCTAAAGGCCTTGTGATCTTATAGCACATGGAGACCATGGTCATTGTGTGACAGGGGACACCCTTGGTCACCTTCAGCAGGAGGAATATAGTTCTAGTAACATGAAAGGGGAAGAAACACAGAGCAAAGAGAAGGGTGATGGTGATGATGGTCTTGATGGATTTACGTCTGCGACTGGCATAAGGGGAGCGGGCACCGAGGAAAATGGAAATTCCTTTGTCTCCTTCCAATGACCGTGACATACCATTGCTTCCTCTTCTTCCTCTTCTTCCTCTTCCAACTATTGCGGAGATATTTCTCTCTCTTCTGTCTACTACTTCATGTCCTCTCTCTCTCTGACCTCTGCGGGACGAGGGCTGGGAATGGAGAGTTCTAAATATGGTCAGAACAACGTGAGAGTAACACCAAGCAATTATGGAAAAAGGCACAAAAAAGCCCAGCAGATGGAGAATGATGCCATAGGGTATGTAGTCAGGAAATTCCTTATCAATGGCATCATCCCAACAGTTTTGGTACTCCTCAATGACCCCTCCTGAGTTACCATTTATCAATGATAGCTCAGGGCTTGGGCTCTCAGTACTGCTTGAATTGCTGCTAAGCCCTGCCACTCTTGTCACATGACCAGTCTGGGCAAACCGGAAGATAGGGCAGGTTAAAGCAAACACTACGGTCCAAACCACAACACAAGTGCACTTGACTGCCTTCTTGGTCTCCAGTGTAATAACTTTCATCGGGTGGCAGATACCGAGGTATCTGTGGACAGAGATACATGTGAGGAAGAAGATGGAGCAGTAGAGGTTAAAGTAGAAGAGAAAACGGACCAGACGGCACATGAAGTCCCCAAAGACCCAGCGGTCACGCATGATGTAACTCGCCACAAGGAACGGCAGTGACAGGCCATACATGAAATCTGTAGAGGCCAGGTTGACCATGTAGATCAGTGAAGCATTCCAGCGCTTGGTCCGGCGGAAGGAGCGGTAGAGGATGACAGAGTTTAGAGAAATGCTGAAGATGAAGGTGAAAGAGTAACAGATGGGGAGGAAGATGTACTTGTAGGACTCGTCTATGCTGCAAGAACGAGATGGAGGGGTGGTGGATGCAGAGAGTGAGAGTGAGTCCAAGAAGTCTCTGAGTACTGAGACACTGATGTTGGGAGGAACTCCACCTCTGGACGACATTTTAAGGGATTACGTAGATTTTATGTGAGGGAGAAGTTGGATGAGGCTGTGGCTTGTATGTTTGGGATTCTTTCCAAGTTCCTCTCTGTCATCCTTGTTTTCTGTGCTGTAGAATGTGAGTTTTGTAGGATCCTGTACAATCGATCTCTGATGGTTCCAGATGAGTGGGTGTTTACCTACAGATAGAGAGACAGATTAGTCTTCCAGAATTTTACTTCATCTGATGACAGTGCATGTCAGTTGAAGAGTGAAAACAGTGGTATTTTTCAGACTCTTTGAAGAAAATGACCAAATAAGCAAATAAGCTTTCCGATGGTTTGGATTATTTTGCTTGCACCTGGTTCAGATGTTCGTCAATGGTTTCTGACTACTATTGACTTTTCTACTAAAATGAACTGCAAAACAAACTGAGCTGAAGTGAAACATTCCTCTGAGGAAATGTAAGGTCTACTTGCTTGATATTTTTAACAGTATTTGTGATTGTGCTGTAAATTGTTTTCTTGTAACAGGGCTTCTGATCTCAGTGAGACTTTCTGAACAAATAAAGTCTCTCTAACTAGTTCAGGATTCTAAGTACTGCTGTTCGATGCCAGGCAGCGCTCGATTACTTTATTGGCTGCAGAGAAGATTCTGAACTGTCCACAAAACTTTTCTAAATTTTGATTCTGCAACAGTACAACATCAATGCAGAGTTGGCAATGATGGGCAGAAAAAGATGCCACATGTGGCCATAGTGGCCAAACAAGGCTTTGGTTTG
>JAPZDX010000016.1:137022-149453 GCA_029783625.1 Naso annulatus | reverse complement strand
CGTTGGCGACAGCTGCGCTCGTTTCTGTACGGGAAGTAAAAGCCAAAACTTTATCCACACACCTGATCAACGAGCTTGAAGGTATCATACAATGTTTACACGATATTGGAAAAATAAAAAGTTTGCTCGAAGGCAAAAAATATGTGTAATTGTACAATAAGACATTTTGGAGGCGTTCACGCACCAATGCAGTGACACCATGAAACCGTGATTTTTTTTTTGCCAAAGGTTATCATACTGTGAAAAAATCAGACTGTGACGTGTCTTCATGTGACTGTCGCCGACCAGTGACAGCGGCCCAGAGGTGTGTTTGGCATGAGGAGGGTTAAATGTGAGTCTGACTTCATGCAGCTCGCTCCCCTCGAGGGCCTCAGACTTCTTTAACCTGAAAACGTGACAAACCACCGAACCTTCACCTGTAAGATCAAGAACCAAATTTTAAGTGACCGACATTTTCGGCACTGATGCTCCTCAGACCGTGTGAGGTTGACACAAGGATGCAGTATTTTTATTTCTTGTTAGAGAGGTCATGTTGTACTGATGTGACTGGTGTCAACATGTATGTAGGTTTTCATGCACTTTACACTGATCAGACTGTCACACACATTTATGGAGCTACGTATGCAGCTTGTACCATCTAGAGTGATTTTTCATGTGTGTTTAGTTTATCTTGCACTTTATCCTCATGAGACTGGCGGGCGTCCAGACAGGAAGAGCATTAGAGACTCTGGTTACTGTTTGACTTTGCATTATAAGATGCACACTGAACTGTCTTTGCCTCACGAAAGGTTTTTTACTGTCCTCATACTTGATATTGTGTTTTTTGTGTGTTTTTACTGTCAGGACTACAGACGAAAATGAGCTTTGTGCTAAATCAGATTAAAAGGAAGGAGGGAGGAGGCAGAGGTGAGGAGAAGGAAAGGAGAAGACAGGCCCCGCCCACAGTGATACCGCTCACACCAGTACCGGTAAAGCAGTTTTACTGTCATTGTACAAAGAATCGTACAACAAAATCGTGAGGTCAGAGTGGAGGGTTGGTCCTGAGCCGCTGCGTCTGAGCGCGCCGCCACGCTGGGGCTAAACTAACGTGTTGAGCCTGACATGCATGTTTTTGATGGTGGGAGGAAACCCACACAGACAAACTCCACACAGAAAGGTCCTGCCCCAGCTGGGTATCGAACCCAGGACCTTCTTGCTGTCAGGCAACAGTGCAAACCGCTCAGCACCGTGCTGCCGTACCGGCACAGACACGTTAGAGTTCTGCCACTTTGGGGCTTGAAGCATCCAAAATAATCTGTCACATGAAGTCCTGTCAATCAAACTTCACGCACTTCATTAGGGATGGAACGTATCAAAACTCACAGTACTCAGAGTCCATGGGACAGCATTTATCATGGTATTAAAAAATTTAATTTAAAAAAGACAAATCGAGACTTGGAAAAAGTGCCGCTTATTAATATCCATTTTTTTGTTTCTCTCTGATGTTGCTTCGTGTTCTGTGTAAGCACGTGCAGACAGCTGTCAGATTCTGTCTAAATGACTGAACAACGATTTTCACAATCACAAGTTAACAGTCTGCTTTGACTGACAGTCATTTTCTACCAGTGACATCTCTACGGTCGTTCCATGAGTCAAACGGGCGTTTGCCTTTGATTCGTTCTTCCTGTCAGCTGACTGTGTTTGTCGGCTGAGACGTGACTTTTCACACACAGGTCAGCAGGTCTCTGGCTCGCAGACTTTTATTTCTCTCTTTTCTCAGCGATGCGCTGCCATGCGAACAGAATGTGAAAGTAAACTCCCGTCAGCTTGTTCCTTGATTTCATCAACACATCTGAGTTGAACTGGACACTGAAGTCTGAGAGAACGCGTCGGACATGCGGTCTCTGTCGCTGCAGCTGCCTCTGTGTCGTTACAGAGCGTTACAGTCTGTGTTTCGAGTTGCTTCCCATCGTCAGCGCGTGACGAGGTGTTCGCGGTGGTCGATGGTCTCTGTAGTTTTCAGTTCCCTTCGCTCTGCTCCGCCGCGGCTGAAACAAAACTACACATTCTGCCAGGACGACCTGCTGTTTGATACCATCACACGTCCATGACGACACCGCGGCGCTTTGCTATTCACTTTGCTGAATGAACGATACGGTCACATCCCTACAGCTTCCACATCACGGCTGCTCGCTCTGGCTCGCAGTTTGTGTGTGGAGGATTTCTTTCCCTCTGTTTGTCGAGCGCCATCGGGCACGGATGACGACATTGCAGCTGGTTTGCCGCCATGTTTTGCCTCTGTGTCTATGAACCAGTGACCAAACTTCATTTTGGGGAACAGAGAGAAGTTGCAGGGAACCAAACCCGATGAAAGGGGGCGCTGGGGAGCGATGAACGTGTTGTTGCAGAGAAGAATCTAAAGTGTTTCTGATTTTGCCTTGAGCGGGTGATTGTCACGTTAGGGAGCCCAGCTGCACCACAGGAGACGCCGTCTGAGTGCGTCTCACAGAACGAGTCACTGACAGTCGGACCCTCCGGTATGAATTCCTTGACTGTCAAGGAAAAAACGTCTGTGCTTCTGACAGGACACTACTTTCAAATCTAGATTCAGATTTAGCTCTTCCTGGTATTCTCTCTCTTTGATTCGGACTGAAGGTCTACGCTCAGATGTACTGATGAACTTACCGGGAGGTGAGAGCCAGCACGTGGCTGTTGCAGGCGTCGTCTCCGTCCTCCCAGCTCTCCGCTCTCCTGTATTTGTCCTCTGTGCGGCTCACCGGAGCTCGGCTTCGCTCCAGAGAAACTCCACTCTGAAAAACACAGCCCACCTCCGTTACGCAGAGCGATGCAGCAGCAGAGTGGGACACTAAGAGAAATCGATTTTTCTCATCCACGTGATTATTTTTCTTCTGTTAGAGGAGGTTCGTTTAACTTCTCGCTGAGAGGACAGCCGCTGATCTCGCAACAGATTACTAAAAGCTCATGATAAGTGTTCGACCTTCATCACTGGGTTGGTCAGAATGTGGTACAAGATCAGTTACAGCATGACCAGAGACGACTTGGCATGTTTCGCACTTTGGTTGCTTACCAGCTGTCCGATGACGGCGCAGAGAAGGCTTTACAGAAAACTGCACTTTTTTGGAAATGTAGCAGATTCATCTAAAATCCTGATGTAAGACCAGAACATGGAAGCCTTTCCCTTCCACAGGTCGACAGATACTCGCCCCAGTCTTACACATTCAATGGAGGTGACAGGGAGATGGCCTTAACCGCCGTCTAAAGCCTCGAAACACGTCCAAAAATCTCCGACACGCCCCGTCTACACGCTGTGACCGCGCACGCTCACCATGCCACAGAGACTTGGTCTCTGTGGGAGGAAATACAGAGGAACTAGTTGTCTGGGCGTAGTGACACAGCGCAGTTATGCTCCGAAAAAGACGCAAATAATATTAATTCACAGCGTGGTGAATGTGCAAGAAACCACACAGGTGACTATAATTTTTTTACTTTTTAAAATTTAACGAATTTATTTATTTTCTTTAGTTTTATCAGCTTCCTGCTAAACCCACAAGCTTTTGTCTGCAGTCTTACGTAACTGTTAAGGACGAGGTTTGAACATTAAACATCTGAACAAACACTAAAACAAACATACAAACATCTGGAGTAAACAGGCAGCAGGAGGCTGTGAGCTCTGTGGAACACAGGACACAGAGCAGCGGCTCTTTTTCCTCTTGAACCAGGTGAGGCTGAGTTTCACAGAAGTGTTGCGGAGGTGACGTGGGACTAGTTTCAGGCTCGGGGGACGATCATAGAGTGACTGTTCTGTCCCACATCCAGTCCACAAGGTGGCAGTAATGCACCTAGAAGTTGTTTGCTAACCGCCATTAAAGACCAGAAGAAGAATGACACGTGTCGTGTCCTGCTGGCCGGTGGACGCCCTGAACGTGAACGTGGCTGACTTGAACGAAGTCTGTTTGTCTGTTTGTCTGTGCTTCAGTCAGCGTGACGCGTCACGTCTGATCACAGAAGAAGAACAGCTCCAGCTGAGTACAGGAGTTACCTGTTTACCGCTGGAGTATGTTCCTGCACCCAAAACACGATACTTAACGGTTTGGGGGACGCCACATTATCCGACCGCTCAACGGTCCGACAAATGTCCACTGGTCTGTGGATCGTCTCTCCGACAGCGCGTTGCTTCAACGCCCCGTTGGTCCGACGATACTCGCAGCAGTTTCTTTCACCTGCGGTCGTCTCATTTCATCTCATCACCTTATGTCATGTTTCTGTTCCTTTTGCTTTTGGCTTTACTTATTTTATATCATGACAGTGGATGATGTCAGTTTGTTCCTTTTCCCTCACGGTTAAGGTTGGGAAAAGAGTACAGGGCCATGATGCACAGAAACACTCCGAGTGTTTCACGCAGCAGATCAGGGTCGGGAATCTCCACGACACGATATTATCAGGAAATCGTCTCAGTCAGCATCGTCTGTTTCCTGACACATTTCAGTCGATTCATCTCCCTTTAGGGATTTTTTATTGAATTTATCACCTCACCAGGGAGCATTTAGCACCATCTAGTGGACTGAAGAGTCAACTGATTTCTGTTATTAGATCACCCAAAAAGTTGAGCTTGTGTTTGCAACATTAAGAATTTATTTAATAAAATATTGATACTTGGTGTCTGTGAACTGATAAAACATCATCATGCAAAATACGGTGATACCATGTATCGATTTCTGCCCACAGCCCTGCGGCGGACACAGACAGTCACCTCGCCACGAGGCCTCCCACGCCACGAGAACTGAGTGAACTCAGGTACAGTGCTGTACCTGAGTTCACTCAGATCACTGACCCGCCGTCACAGGCTCGAACCCCGAACCTCGTCCCGCTGTGGCTGGACGAGGCCGACCGCCTGCCGGAGCTTCACAGTTGCTCAACTTTACTGCTAAATGTAAAAAGCACTGCGGCGTGGAACGAACCGCTTCACTGGCTGAGCGCTGCACGTGTGAGCGGCGAGGACGTTCATGTCGCCTCTACTGTCAGAAAACCGGATTTACAACACATCACTGTGACCTCTGACCTTTGCCTTCTTCTCCTCCTCTTGCTTCTCCAGCTCAGCGATGCGCAGGCTCAGTGCTTCCCAGTGCATGATGGGAAGGCCTTGACTGTCCTCCCCACAGCCCTCCTGCCACACCAGCGCTGCGCCCTCTGACCCGGCATCCTCCTCCTCCTCTTCATCGTCAGCGTCGTCATCACTCCTCCTGTCGTCCTCCGCCTCGTTGCTCTCCTTCTCCTCTCGCTGTTGTCGTTGTCGCTCCTTCTCTCCCTCCATCTGCACGGGAGTGAGACCACAGCTGAACCCGCACACAGAGCTCGACTGACATGCAACAGTCGTGACCTCGTTTCACAAAGAAAGTGACGAGCTGAACTCCAGCAGGACGCTCAAACGCTCGACGCTGAGTTCCACGTCTGAGTCACTTCAGTTTTTCTCACAAAACCTAAAAACACAGAGTTGTGTACATTGTTACTGGTGACTGACAGGCTGCTGCTGCAGCTGCTTCTCATGATAAAACTGAACTGAAATAAAGGAATCAATAACACTAATCAGACTGATAGAAAGAATTGATCAGGCATTGGTATCAAACGTGGGTTTTCATCCCTGTTCTGGCTGCCACACCGTGACAAAAGATTTCTGACTTTTTCACAGTCGTGACTATTTTCAGTTCAGGGAAATTTAAAAGTCTGCATCAGTATTTTTTGTTGTACATGTACACAGTGTGTGTAATACTCTAACTTTAGCTTGCATTGTACACACGTGAGTTTTGGCTGCTACTTTTGGGACCATTTTTTATACACATGGTTCTAAAACTTCATAAGTACCATCAGAACAGTCAGAAATGTGTTTTTCCTCCTGAACAGAACCAAAGTGCAGTTCTGTGATTCTGGTGTAATGTGAGAAATCTATAAACCTCACGGATGAAACCACGACGGCTCAGACTTCGTGTTTTCACCGTTTATCTCAGTGAGCGCTCCACTCAGAAATCTACTAGCCCACAGTCTGTTTTCACTTGCCCCCACACAAACACAAACTCCCTGACAGGTATCGAACAACAACGCTGTCATGTGCAACATTTCTTTACATGAATCAAAACCAGGAGGAGCACCAGCGAGGCCAGCGAGAGGGTTGTGACCGTGGTTCTAAACTCAAGAACTTTAACTTTTGTGGAAACAAAAAGTGACACGACAGTTTTAAAATCATTGGGCCGATGAGATAACGTGATAAAACATGCAGTGCGCGGTGAGGGAGGGGGGCCGCCTGTGTGTGTGTGGGGGTCGCGCTGGGCCCCGGCGTCTCTTCTCGCTGCGGCCCTGCCGAAGTTACAGCAAACGGCCTGAAAGTCCGTGAATCTTTGGCTGAGCTCGAATCACCGCCTTCATGTTCCACACAACACTGACGAACGGTCACAAAGCGCCTTACCGTCCGGTCGGCGGTGCGATCACGGCTGTCTCGCGCGGTCGTTGTCAGGGCGGCGGGTGCCACATAGCTCAGGTTAGCTCAGCTCCTTCCTCCGCTCCTCCTAGTTCTCTTCCCTCTTCCTTCCATCAGCGCTCCCGGTCTTCTGCCCCGAAGAGTCCGAACGAGCGGAAACACACACACACACACACACACACACACACACAGTCCTCACAGCTTATATCCGCTCACGTTTCGTCTAAAGACACGAACAAAAGATTCAAACTTGTGGAATTTCACGCACAGAAACTTAAAAAAAACAAGCTTAAAGCAAACAAACAAAAAACTCTCTGGCCTCAAACTTTGGGGCAGATTCGCTGTAAATCTGCTTGTTCGGTGTTTAGGAAACTTTGATGCGTCACACACATTACAGGAGACGCTGCTGCGCGAGCCTCACGCCTCATGTGGGCATGTTTTATTTCCGCTCTGAGAAACTTTTTCTGCTGATATTTGTGGGCCGGTGCCGTCAGATCAGCGCCCCTCTCTGATGACCTCATGATGATGTCATACATGGATCTGTTTCTTCCTGGTGAGCGGGAGTTTTTCCTCACCGCTGTAGCCAAACTCCACACAGCGTCACGAACAAACTCTGACGTGATTTGGCGCTTTCTGAATGAAAAGCTTCTCGCGAGAGGAAACGGACAGTGACGCACTGAACTGGAGGAGTGACGTCAGGTGTTTGGAAAATTTGGGATAGTCTGTAAACGGGCCTTAGTTCAGCTCGTTCACAACCAAACAGCCGGTGCAGGCGTCGGCGCCGCGGCCCTGCGTTACATACTCGCGCTAATGTGAGCGGAAGTTGACTAATGTGAGCTAGTTAGCTCGCCTTCAAAGTAAAAGTCGGCTGTTTCGAAGTGTGTTGGCTTCAGCGGCCAAATTAGAGTTGACATAAACAGCCAAACAAATACACAACAAGAATAATTCATATTTCTTAGGCAGCCGGTTACACTTCCTTCACTTTCTGCTTGTAGACTGGGTCTATTTGAGTCGCCTACTTACAAACGCTAAGCAGTTTCATAGGCTATGTCAAAATCTGACAACTTTTCACAAATTGACAAAACTTAAACATCTTTGTAATGTGGCTCATGAAGTTTCTCCGGGGTTTGGTGTTACGGTTCATCACAGCAAGCATAAATGTTTCTACAAGTTTCATGCCATAGCCAGTTTTTTTTGTGTCCATTTATTCACAATCATGTGTGGAAAATTACAGATAGGCTACTCAAGTTATTTGTATGGTAATTTTTTAAGCTACTGTTGTTTTATTTTGTTGAGTCTTGGCCGCTGCAGACAAAACGCTTCAAAACCCGCAACTTTTAATTTGAAGGCGGGCGATCTTTTTCCTGGCTCGTGATTTTGTATTTTATGCTGCATTCAGGTGATGTCGGAATAATCAGCTCGAGTTTTGTTATTTTTATGAACTTTGAGTAAAGTGGGAACAACACGGAAGATACAGACATTTGTTGCGTTTTAATGAGCGCGTGTAAGAAGTTTAAACAGTTTCCGGTTGATCCGGGACAAAGACTCGATGAAGCTTTATGCTAAAAAATCATGTTTCTAACTAATCTGAGTCACTTTACATGGTCAACATGCCGCGTGCTTGCTTCAGTTAATAGATACACACTAAAATGTGCAACTACTACGAGGTTCTGTGAACAAAGTAATGATTTTTTTTAAACCATCAGTTGCTGGCACTGTTTTAAAGTTTTCCGCCATTTTGGCGGCACTGTAGCGTCACGCAGCTTGGTTATTATCGACATTTACCGATTTACCGCTCGTATTTACGACTGAGGAGGGCTGCTCATGTGCTCCGAACTCGTTAATACAGTAAATTTGATATTTCCGAGGAGCACGTGAAGGCCGCATTTTCATTTTCTGACATTTTGGAACAAGCAGACGCTTTGGGGACATTTTGGTAAAATTACATCGCACAAAAGCGAACTCGCATGTATCAAAAAGAAGTTTTTGTTTTTGTTTGTTTTGTTTTCTCACTAGAAGGAAGTAAATTATTTACAATAAAGATTTTTATTTTCTTTACGTCCCCTTTGCTTGGCAGAAACCATATTCAGCTCTTCTAGATAAGAATGCAGTGTTGCTGAGTTTTCATCGTTGTGACCGCGCACATTTTAAACATCGTCAGTCCCACTGAAAAACAGATGAAACCACCTTCAGCTGCTAGACACCAGGGGCAGCATAACCTCTGCTAACAAGTTTGTCTTTCCTTCCACGTGTCCTTCAGTATCTGAAACAAGTTCATTATTTCTGACAAAAAAGTCGTGATTTCAAAACCATCACAGTTTGACATATTTCATCATTGTAACTGGTTCTGAGTGTTTGTATCTCTGTCAGTCTTTGTGACAGTCTCGTGTAAAAGCATGAACGGCTGCTGAGTCTGCTCGGTCGCTGGATGGACTCACTCACCATCATGACGAACACTTTCTGCTCATGTTGTGTGAGAGGTCAGGATCCGTTCTGATGTGGACCGTGTCTGAAACAACGCAGTGTGACTTTGAAAATGATTCACTGGGTAGAAAAAGCTGTGACTGCATCAGACAGCTGATGTTTGGACTCAGTAACAAGTCGAGGAGGACAGAAGCAGCAGGATGTCTTTATTTCTGTTGCTATAGTTGAACCAAGTCAGCATTCATGATAAACAGAGACATACTGGGAAGCTACAGAAGCCTTGAACACTCACAGGACTGGAGACCGGAACAAACAACGATGAGGCAGAGGACAGAAACTCAGTCAAACAAACAGAAAAACACAAGAAAAAAGATGTATGGCACTCAGTTTTAGTTTTTACTCAGAATAATATTGCTTTGAAAACAGAACCTCTATGTCATCGTTGTTTCACCACATATGTTCACTGAATTTAAATATCAAATATATTTCTTTATGTTATTGCTAACAACAAACATACCTAACAATAGAGATATAGTACTCACGTTAATAATAGTTTTGTTCAAAAGTACAAATTTCACAGAAAATAACAGTCCAAGTTCGGTAGGTGTGTTGGGGATGGACTTGGCTTTGGGACATGCATAAGGATTTCAAAGGCGGGCAAGGGAAGGAGGTGGGGCTTAAGCAGGGACTCCCATTGGACGAGAGGAGCTGGAGGAGCTGTCACTCACACAGCCAGTCACACATGCATTCTCTAGGGATATTTTAGACATCAGGTACAATCCTTTATTCATATTTAGTTCTTTTAAAGCTAAATTACACGACTGGTCCATAAATAAGAGCTTCACATGCCAATAGAAAGTTTGCTTGGACATCCATCAGCCAATCAGAGCGCTGATTCCACTAACTGCAAGTGTCCAGATAAACAATGGTACAGGTGGATTACACACACACACACACACACACACACACACGGACATGGACACAGACACTGAGGATGTAGACATGGACAGACGACACACTGAGTGAAGTGAGAAGGCAACCAAAGTCAGCCTCGATTCCCGGACGGTTATTTTCTCACTGTTTGTTTTTTAATGCACACGCGCACAAGTATTATTAATCAATTATTATTATGCATTTTTAGGGCCTAGACCAAAAAATCTTGCTGTTGCCATGAAAACACTTGTGCACACAGTTCATCATGAGGCATGTCCAAGATTCTCCAAATCCTCTGAGTGGCTTTTGATTTAAAGTCACAGTTCAAATCAGTTTTCTGTTTTTTCCTCAGCAGTCAGCTGTGCCACTGTCAGACTATAAACCATGAAGTCTTGGTTTGTAAAAAATAAAGATCATTGGTTTAATGTCCTGATAACTGTCATTTACAGTTTTTGCATCCTCATTTCAAACGACAGACGGCCTCATGGAATCATGTCCAGTTTTAGGACGGCTACAGCCGACATTTTTGGAAACGCTGGCGGCCCGTTTTAACCCCTGGGATGGTGTTGTAGTCTGGAGGTTTAGAAACAGTGACAGCATGCACCTGCGTCGCATCCTGACCTCCCTGTCGTTCCCTGATTCGTAACGCGTGTTCACACGACCCCCTTTACCGGAAGAAAACCAGTCGACATCATCCGGTGCACATTAGCCAAATGCTGAGTTCACACGCCGGATGAAATTCAGTGGCTGGACGGTAAAATTTGATGAGGCCGTCAAATTTAAAGTATTTTAACTTTACATCATCAAATGGTTTAGAGGTTTTTTGTTTTTTTTTTTAAACTTTTTCCCGTCCTTCTTAACAGAATTCACAGCCGTATGTTACGTTACTCCTCAAATGCCTCACACAAGCAGGAAACAAGGCCCACTTCCTCAATGAGAAGCAGATTATTTTGGTGTAATGATATCCAACGTAACAAATAATTTTATTAAAGACATTTTATTCCACTCTTTGTTAATCATTGAAAATCGCTGCAGGGACAGTTTCTGTTTTCAGTGTGGAGCTGCAGTTGTCAATAACTTGCTGCTACTTTATTCCTGCTGTTTGGGTTTTATGTTTTGTTTATTCCACTTCTGTCGCTTGTCGAACTCAAGAGAAAAAAAAATATCTTTGACCCCCCCCACCCCCCTTTGATTTCGATGGTCAAAATCAGATCATCATTTTGACAGATGTCTGATTAAAAACCGTAGCAGAAATTCTCTCATGCACATGAAGCGTGTCAGGCTCGGGAGTCTCCAAACCAGCGTCGAGTCACAGTGAAGCCATGAACCGCTCAGGTCACCTGAGGCCTGAAATGAGAGAGCGCGGAGCGTAACATATTTTCTCTGCATTTCTCTTTAGTTGTCCTTTTGGAAAAGTGAGTGAATGAAATTAAGTTTTCATGTAAACGTCACAACAGAAATGAGTTGACAAACAGATGCGACCTTTATCTGATATTTAATCAAAACTGTTGGTTTGTTGTGTTACTTCGGAGTCTCTGCTGCCATCTTCCAGCGTCGCTCATGGAGTGTGTGTCCTTGTTCAGATTTGTGTTGGAGTGGGACGTGTCACATCCTGGTTCAGCCCTGAAGCCCAAATCTGAGCAGGACGTCACAGTTTACGACTAAATCAGCCGGTAATGACTGATCATTTCACTTCAGTGAATAACTTTTCAATAAAACTTTTTATTCCATGAGTGTAATTTGTCCTCGGTGAAGAATGTGGAAGCTGGAACTCAAACACATACACTGTTTTTAAGGACTAGAGTTACGTAATGACGTATTTCTCTGACTGTCTTTTCCTCTTTCCATCACATCTCCACCTCTCCATCTGCCTCATCTACTCCGCTCCTCTGTCTCTTTCTCCCTTCGTCATCTCTCTGCCTTTCACATTGCTTTTCCTTTCATCCATCCATCCTGCTGGCCAGAGGCTGAGCCAGCGCTCTGTCACATTAGCCTGCTGCTGAGTGAATTACTCTGCCTCCATTAGACTAACGAGAAAGCAGGAGGATGGAGAGAGATGGGGGAGGGGGCAGGCATCGAGAACACGAGGGAGAGGGGGAGGAGGAATGGGTGCAGTGATGTAACCGCGAGATGGACAGAGATGAAGAAGAGAAAAGTAAGACGGGGTGGGACGAGAAAGAGAAACTACACGAGGGTATGAAGACAGGATAGAAAAAAGGAGATCTGACACGAGTGAGAGGGAGAGGAGGATGAGGAGGAGCACTGCACAGACAGGAAAGTGGGTGGACGCTGATGAGAGATGAAAATGAAGATGACAGGCAAAGTGGAGAGGAAGATTAAGGAAGAGGATGGAGGACAGGCAGAATGCAGGGCAAAGGGCCGGACAACAGGACGATTACGAAGAGGAAGGAACAGACGCAGGTGGAGACGAAGAAGAGAGAGGAGATGAAGGAGGAGGAAGAGAGGAGAGGGCAGCCAATGGAAAAATAAACGAAATGAGACGGCGAGAGTTAGAGTAAAATGTAAGATCGGAAAAGAAGAGCAGAGAAATGAGAGGACGGAGACGAAGAACATCACAGCTGCACACGACACTGAGAGGACGACG
>JAPZDX010000016.1:125990-136228 GCA_029783625.1 Naso annulatus | reverse complement strand
ACGACACTGAGAGGACGACGAGACGTTACACACACACACACACACACACACACACACGCACACACATGCACACACACACACACACACACTCACACACTCACACACACACACACACTCACACACACAGTATTTTGAATTTAAAGGATTATTTTGATGATGTTGACATTTTTGGGGGACAAATGAATGAAGAGACAGTTCGAGCGATGTCTTCCTTCACTGTCACTGCAGACTGTAACACAAACAAAAACTGAACCCTGAAATCATTTATTCACTGATGATGTCACCGAAGAAGTCTTGCAGTTCATACAGCACATACTGACATATGGTGAAGTAGCACAAAGGTGGATACGATCACGTCATAATGGATTCAGGACATCATGAATGTGGAGCAGTTGTGTCATGGTGAGACATTTTAGAGAGAGATCCTGGTACTTTAAAAAAATTAATTATCATCCAGTCCACAAGCTAAAAATTGATCAAATTTGTTTGAGTCCTTTAAAAACAAAATCGCCAAGACTTGATTTAAGTTTCTCAAATGTTAGAATTTGATGCCAAAGTGAATTTAATAGTTTGTTTTGGACGGCGTCAGAGATTTTTCTGGTTCAACCGTCGAGTTGATTTTAACTGAACTTCTGAATTGTAACGTAAGTTTGGTACCAACCATTTGGGCTAAATGTCGTCACCACTCTACAGACGGAGAACGTACATCACAAATCCACACGTCACCTTAACACGAGCACACAGTGGAGGATGTCTGCATGAAGCCTTTTCACACCGGAGCCATGGACGTCATCCATCAAACGGCTTCAGCAGATAAATACAACCTGAACACAGCAGCTGACAGGAATAGTGGTCGTAGTAGAAGTAAAGAACATGGATACAACCGACAGAAACAAACAGTGATGCTGACGATGAAAAACACAAACCTGATATGTTGGAAAGAAGGAATCCTCCGAAAAATCAAACCGACGTTAATAAGAACGACAGAAAGACGAGTGAGTCGATACGAAACCAGCAATGAGAGTGCAGTGGTATGGACCTGTCGAGATTCGAGCTAAATAACACACACGCACACACACACTCACTCACACGCACAGACACACACCAGAGGTAATGACACATCTGACATTTCCAATATACCTCCACATTAATGACAAGTTCCCTCCATAGCCCCACATTTCTCACAGACACACGAGTCTGAAAAACAACACATAAATAAATAGTATAAATAATATAAATAAGATCAACAGTGCCTGTGTCTGTGTATGTAGTGAAACAGAAAACTTAAAAAAAAAACACAGAATGAAGTCACACTTCACTGAGGGGCTACGGAGGAAAGCTCGTTCTCGCCGCCTCGCCCCTTCCCATCACTCTCTCGTCCGTCCTCGAGGCTCTCAGAGGTCAGTGCAGCGCTCCTGCTTGCTGTAGTGGTCGAACTGGCTCTTCCAGTGCATCATGTAGGAGGACCAGCGGTGGAACTCCACCTTCCACTGACGCTCCGCCTCGTCGATGTTGTCTGGCGGGAGAAACACAGACATGTGGAAAAACCGTTGAGCTTTGACAACAAACTGGAGTCGCACGATTGCAGTCTTGCTGCTTCTGCAATAATCACAGGATGTGTTCCAACCGCTGAAGCTGAGGTCGGCAACGTCTGGAAATCTAGCTCGCTGTAACATGAGACTGTTCCTCCCTCCCTGTTTCCGCTCCGGCTCGTGTTTTATTCCGTTTGTTGTCTCTCTCTCTTACGTCCAGTCTGAACTGAGACCTGCAGGGAAAGTTGCAGCAGTGTAAACTGCTCCGTCTCAGCTCGACTCACGCCGGCTGACGGTGTGGCTGCAGCTCAGCTCGTCAAGTCGCCAGAGGCCAGTCTGAGAACCTACAGCACGTCACCTGTCTCAACAGCCAATCAGCTTGTAGTGACATCACCTGTTGCTAAGTGACATTACCTGTTGGCAGGTTCTGGCTGTTCTTTCAGACCAGCTCAATTACAAAATGCTGAAAGGTTATTATGCGCTGAGGTAGCAGCCGTCAATATTATTCCAGAAATGTCCTGCGACAGCATCCTTATTTATTTCACAAAATATTGACACAATTCACGGATTGACAACATATTAATTATTAGTCCACTAAAGTTGTTGACTCAACTTTGGGTGTTTTCGTGAAGAGCGGCGTAGTCGCCTCCCCTTACACGATAAAATCAGATAATCCTTTACGAGTCCAGTGACGGAAAAAATCACAATGCAACAGCCGGTCACAGCAGCTGTCGTCTTACTTTTCTTGTTTTGGTCTTTGTCTTTAGTTTTGGACCTGTCTCTACTTTACGCTCTGTGAATCCTAAGTGCTTAAGTGTTTGTTCACTTGTTTGCATGATTGTGATTTTTCATTTCAGGTCTAAGTTAGTTGTGGTCATATTCAAAAAGCTTCCTAAATTCTAAGAAATTTCTACTTCTTCTTTTCCTCAGAATTTCTTTTCTAAGCGACACTAGAGTATTTTAGCTCTTGCGAGAACTCTCACATTAAAAAAAATGTTGGGAGCTGCAAAGAGGATGTTTACGAACTTCTGAAGCAGCAGAGAAATGAAATAATATCCTCCAAACACTGACAGTAAGTTTATGAAATGAAATAATAACTTATTCTATGGCACAGCACTTTGATTTCAGTGTCTACCCGATGTATCTGACACTGCAATTTTACTGTGAGTTTTTATTTGATTGACCAATGAGGTCTTTGAAAAGAATCTGTCATACAAAGCAACAGAGTCAGCCAAACCTCCTCACTAAAACAACAACAAAAAAAGTTTGAGTGTGTTTTGCTCACAGAACTTTCCTAAATCTCTCCTCAGCTGGGACTCTGTGCTGGAATTTCCTGGGCTACATTCTCTGTGAGTTTTTCCCGAGTGTTCCTGAACACAGCCTCTGCAGACTGTGGCTGCCGGCGCCGGATTACTGACACAAAGCAGCAGAACTACACAGATACTGTTGCCATGGCAGAAGAGCCAGTGGAAGTTTAAAGAGGAGACTGACACAGAACACAAGCACAGAAAAACTGAATTTAATCCAGTGATTGTCGTGGGACTGATGGGACTGTGAGGTCCCCTGCTCCTCAGAGAAGGACTTTCATCGTCACTGGGTAGTTGTGCACACGCTCAATAAAACTTGTGTTTCTGGTTTCCTCGTTTCTCTCCTTCACATGTTTCATCAGAGACAATAACTTTTCCTAAATTTCAAATATACTGATTAAGACTCACTGTTTGAAGGGGTTACACTAGTTTTTGCTGATCGTCTGTTCCATGGGTTTATTTTGCCTGAATGAGTTGGATTTGTCATTTTGACTCGGGATGTGCATTTATCAATGATTGATAACTGATCGCTAAGGATTTTGTCCATCAGGTGACATTTCTATCTAAATGTGACGTGACATAAATACAGGTAGTGATGCAGAGTCAGTGTTCTTTTCATTGACGAAAACTGTGACGAAAATTATTCGTAAACGGCCCTTTTTTCCTGACGAAGATGAGACGAAGAGGAGCTAAAAACAGATGTGTGATGATACAAACTGTGACATAATATATGTTGTGATTTGGTTGACAAGACGCAACGAGATGATAATGTAAGTTATAAATAACAGGACAAGCAAAAAAGGACTGATTTTTCCTTATACCGTGCATCCTGTCTGCCTGTCAAACCCTTAACAGTGCATCCTGGTCTTTGATTGCTCATCAAATGCTCATGTGACGTGCACGTGATACCTGGACCACCTCAACTGGCTCCTTTCAATGCAAAGAAACAGCAGCTCTACTGCAAGTTCTTCACAGATGACTGAACTTCTCACATTATCCCTTAGGGAGACACCAGCCACCTTCCCGAGGAAGCAAATTTCAGCGGCTTGTATCCATGATCTCATTGTTTCGGTCATGATCCATCCTTCATGACCAAAGCTGAGCGAAGGAACGAAGACTCACAGGTAGATCGGGAACTTTGCCTTTTGGCTCAGCTCTCTTTTTGTCACAATGCTGCAATCAAGCAAGCGCAAAACCGCTCCCGCTGCACCAGTTCTCCTGCTAATTTCCTGCTCCATAGTCTCCTCACTCGTGAATAAGACCCCAAGATACTTGAACTCCTTCACTGGGGGTAAGGACTCATTCTCTACTCAGAGTGGACAGTCCACTGGTTTCCTGCTGAGAACCATGGCCTCAGATTTAGAGGTGCTGATCCTCATCCCAGCTGCTTCACACTCTGCTGCAAACCGATCCAGTGAGTGCTGAAGGTCAGACTGATGATGCCATCAAGACCACATCATCTGCAAAAAGCAGTGACGAGATCCTCAGCCCACCAAACTCAAACCCAACAACCGCACCTCGAGATCCTGTCCATGAAAATAACAGACGGGACTTGAGATGAGGCACAGCCCTGGTGGAGGCCAACCCCACCGGGAAAGAGTTCAACTTGCTGTCGCAAACCCGAACAAAGCTCTCGCATTGGGAATACAGAGACTGAATTGAGCAGTGACCCCCTCACCCCATACTCAGCACCTACCACAGGGAACCCGGTCACATGCCTTCTCCAGATCCACAACGTACATGTAGACTGGTTGGGCAAACTCTCGGGCCCCTTCCAAGATTCAAGACACGATTGTTGCGCGACCAGGACAAAATCTGCATTGTTCCTCTTCAGTCTGAGGTTCATTTAACGGCCGTTTGTACGTTCATTGCAGCATTTATTTGAGAATTAACAGTAGGAGGCTACTCAGGCCGGTGATGTTGTGTGGTATGACTGTGCCATAAGTTTTATTCTGTTAGAAGACTAATGAGCCGATCACACTGAGAAGCACCACCAGCAAATCCATTGTTCTCCTCTGGCACAGCGTGCCTGTCGGCCGCTCCTCTCTTACTGATGTGTGACACGTTTTTTCAAGCATTTTTTAGCACTTAAAATGTAAAACAATTTCAACTTTTCAGCTGCTTATCAGTATTACTTCTGGCAAAAGCAGCCAGTTGAATGAAGTAGAAGGCGGGCTCTACGACTCACCATGTCCCTCCTGTTTTGTTGCCAGGGGAACGGTAGCAAAAACAACATGATAATGGCAAACACGGATGACATATTTATACTTGGTGTATTTTCCTACAGATGTGCTTCCAAGGTGTTTTGGAGCGACAGTTCTCGATGTGATCAGCCCTTCGTGCAGCTCTTCACTACAAATGTCATGTGTTGAACGGTTGAGTAGAAGCAGGAAGTGGTCAGAGGAGGCATTTACCGGTGATGTTAAGGAGGCGTGGCAGGAAGCGGTTCCAGAAAGCACACATCTGGATCCTCAGACCTCTGTATATCTTCAGCGGTTCAGTGTTGAGTCCAACATGTTTCTGCTCGCTGATGGTGAACTGAGGCCAGCGCCTCTTGCTTTCAACAACGCCATCATGGTTCACATTGGGATTTCTGAGAGAGAGGAGAGAGAGCACGGGTTAAAGGAGACACGCTCAGAACAACGAGTGATGCTCAGCCTAAAAACAGACACAGAGAAGTGAAAAAATATTTGGAAAAATCTCCCGCCACTCAGTTGTCACGTTCTAAGGTCCGCTTAACTCAAGCAAAAGAAGTCAACTAGAACAGCTCGACAGTGAAGCAACATCAGTTCTTTTTCGCCAGCAGTGCTTCAACACACGGACCTGACCCGGAGGAAACACACACTAAGAGATTAATGAGTGAAACATAATTATCAGTGATAACAATCGTTAAATGGAGTCATTGTGGTATCAAATTTTGAAATTTTTAATGCATAAAACATTTGTATATTTTGCTTTTCATGTGTGCTGTGTTATTTATGGTTAACCTTACATAAAAAAGGCTAACAAAAAAAAGCAGAGATAACTGTAATGATTATTTTTATTATTAATAGTTTAAGTGTGACTTTTGTTTGGAAACACCTTCTCACGTTGTTCACGTTGCCTAACTCGCTAGAACTTGAGACGTACAGTAGAGTGACGAGACGTCCTGGAAAATCTGGGAGACAACACTGCCAGCTGACGTCTTCGGTGTCACCCTGCAGCTGGCTCTGCTTTGGCTGCTGCACTTTGTTTCTGACATGAACTCTGGCTGTTGATTACTTCTCAGCTGCACAACAGTGCCGCTACTGCGAGGGCGGCTTTATGACTTTGTTTACTTTTGAAAGATTACGGAGGGAAATGAAACCATCTGTCACTGATACGGAGGCTGGTGTCCCAGGCCCTGATGAACATGCAGTCAAAACGCAGAAACGTTACTGCAGGTACGAGGAGGAGTGGGGAGGGAAGAACAAGACTGCTGCTCTACGAGATCCAGAAAGTGTTTTTGTCTGCCAATAGACGGCTGAATTTATGAATAATAATAATTATAGTATTGAGTTTTGGCTGTCATGTGTTTAACTGTTCATCACCAACGTGACCACACCCACATCCAACTCCCCTGACCTGACCTGAGGCACATGTGTACATCCAACACATACATCGTGGTTTTGTTGAGTTTGTGTACTTCGTTCTTAGTTTTATATTTGTTGCCTTTTGTTCCTCACTTTGAAAACCTTACTGTGTCTGACTGGGATCATCAGATGACTGATGAAATGATGAAGTTTACCTCTGATAGGTTTTACTTTGCCCCTTTAATATCTCCATGTTGAGCTCTATAGAGACCTCTCTCTGAGAACAGACCAAGAACAGAAACTACAGGCTCTGTTCTGACCATCTGTGGTGCAGTCTGAGTCTGAGGCGCACGGCCAGACTTCAGCAGGGGTCCAAGTCCACTTCACTCTTAGGACAGGCAGAATCTGGGCACAACAGAGACACATTTAGTCCCTTAATTCAGTGATGCTCAAACTAGGGGTCCTGACCCTCACGTGGGTTGCGAGATAATTTGTGGGGGTCACCGGATGGTTGTGAAGAAAAAAAATGTAAAAAATAAAATGACATATTTCAGACTGCGGGAGTTTTTACACTAAAGAGTTTGTAGCAGTGACATAATCTTCTTTATGGCAAACTGTGACGCAGAGAAACATCGAACTACCCGTCTCAGGAGAGGCGTTAAAGAACCAGGTGTGTAGCCACAGGTGAGCCCAGATGAGCTTGTGCCAAAGAGATCTACAGCTGCACAGTCAGCAAAATCCTCAAGCAGTAAATAAAAAAATCTTAACACTGTTAGTATTTCTCCTCAGAAATGACTTTTCTGTTAAGAAGCTGCAGAGCTGAACGCTCTGAGCGACTGCTCACTGATTCAACAGTTCATCTGACAGAGACGCTGAATTATCACGACATGAAGCTGTTTGAGACGACGTCACCGCGCACTGTCATACTCAGCCTGTCTTACATGTTCCCCTAGCTCTTTGTTTGATCACACACTGCCCGGTAACACAGCTGCTCTCCTCTCTCGTGTGCAGCGAGCCGGAGAGCGGATGTTATGAATTTTGGAAATGATTACCTCCGTTCCTTCTCAATAAACGTGCACTTTTACAGGTATCAACAATGAAAACTATGGCATGTTCTGATCAACCTGAAACTGTTCAGCTGTAGTGTTCAATACTTCTGCATCTCTCATTACAAGGGCAGACACACTAATAATCTTTTTCAGTAATTTCTTAATAGGCCTGCTTAACTCCTGGGAAGTTTGCAGATGTAGTACATCATCTTGTCTGTGGAAAATATTCAACTTATATCTTGGTTGTGAGGAGGCCGAGCATCTTTGTGTCAGTACTTGCAGATTCACTGAGGGACACTGCTCGGTCCTGACTGCATCATTGTCGTGTCACAGTGAGAGCACAGCCTCTCCTTTCATACTGTTTGAATTTGATCTCAAAATAAAAAGAGATTGACTGTTGGCTTGATCCTCATTTCATTTTTTGCTTATTGGACAATTCTTAGTCTCACAGGCTCACATGGATGAATATTTCTGCACATGATCAGCTGTTTCCGATCACAGCTTGAGCAGTTTGGGAACACTGCCTTCATTAATCATAAGGTTTGTTTTGGGTGTAAAATGGATTAAACAATCAGTGTCTCATCTCCTTCAAAAGCCAGATGCACTTGAACATGGCGAGTCGTATTTTAGATGACGGAGGCGTTCAGTCACAGCAGTGAAACAGATGTGCGTGTGTGTGAGGTCAACATGTGTGAGCTGATCATCCGTAGGTGCAGCCGTCATCTCAATAATCTGGTTATCATAAACTCCATGATTCCACTGCAGACAGTTACGCACCAACAGCTTATTTGACTGATTCTGACGACTCCCGCCGTGTGTCCGTGTGAAGACGAGCAGAGGGTAACAGTGCGCCCTCTAAAAAGCAGGACAACGCCGTGCTGACTTTAGACGAGGTTTAACAAGGCACCAACGATGCACCAGATCTCACCTCATTTGAATACCAACACACCCATGGGTGACATGGGCGCCGGGCGTGAAATTACAAGTGTGTGGGATGGAAACCAGAAACGACTCTGTTGCTGCGCTGTGTAAAGCTTTGCTCATGGTGAGATTATTTCTTATTACGATTATTTTAATTGGGAAATCGTTGAGGGCTGAACCTCATTTACAGTGAAGGAGAGCGGCAGGTAGAGTCTACAGTCAGGTAAGTACCTTTCTGACACAGCGAGGCTTTGGACTCAGTGCTTACACACTAACGGTTACTGAATGTTTTCACAGGATCAGTGTCAACTTTCACCTGCTGGAGATAAAAAGGTCACAGAATGAGTTATCAGACATGACATTTAGGGCGCCATCCAAGGTGCAAATACAGGGGGTCTTGGGAGGTCTGAGACCCGTTAACAGGTCAGACCCCTTAAAAGCCTCCACTTCAAAATTCTGGGAGGTCTGAAGAAAAAGGTCTTTTCACTAGCAATAAAAGGTGCATGTTGTCCAGGATTTGTTATTTAATTTAAACACCAAAACTTTTATTCAGAAATATGAATACATTGTTGTGGTGTTTCCGTGGTTACCCAGTTGTTTGTAAGTGGTGGGTTTTTTTCCTGCTTTAGTATTGGCTCACTCATGGACTAAACATGGCAACGAGAAAACAAAACTCCTTACTAACCAACTTTGAATTTGCTTCTAAAACACGTAACCAGGACAAAGAAAATGTCGGGGAGGAAGCTGGTTCAGCTGACGTTCATGCTGCTCCATCGTCTGACTCTGCTTGTATACGGCCCGAGCCGGAGCCGGGCCGGGCTGAGACTGAGACTGTAGCCCGCTGGCTGTAAGACTCCAGCATGAAACTGGAGCTCTGGTCAGGGGGAGAGCCCTGAATGCCACGGGGTTCACACACTGGCGCCATCGATACCTGTACCAAATTCATGGTGACTGACTTTGTAGTTATTTACACAGTATATATTACATATCTACAAATATTTAGATACAGCATCACAATCTCTGACTTTTGGCCTTATGGTGGCACAGAGGTGAGGTCAGAGAATCACTAAAGCCGCCGGGCTTTCACCTCTGGGGACAATAAACGTTTGTTCCAAGATTTGTGTCGATCAATTTGGTGAATATCGTAATTTAGAAAGTTGTTGTTTGTTCTGTCCAGTCAATCATTTTTGAGATATTTCAGCGTGGACCAACGACCAGCCGGCGCCGTGCTGTTTCCATCACAGCTGGGAGTGTCCAGATTTAACCGGATGAACTGACAAAGACAAAAAAACCCAACAAGAAACTCTCGCCTATCTAACCGAACTGCAGCTTGTTTTAACACAGATGTATTCGGTTAGCCAGCAGACCTTTGGTTTGTCACAGCCTCCTCGTCTGTTTCGCAGCTAATCGTTTTAATGAAGATGAACGTAGTGGCTGCTGCTCTCTGCTCCCTCTGCAGTCCATTAAGATTCGCCCTTTCCGCTCTGTGCTGTCTCACCCGCTTCGTGCAAAGTTGGCCCAGTATCTCATCATGCGTTTGCTCAGTTTCTCCTCCTCAAGAGTGTAGTTGAGCCTCTTCTCCAACGGCAGGCCGAAGACAAACTCAATCTCATAGCCGTGGATGACACCCATCCACTCCGGCCAGGCCAGGTTGGACGCTCGGTGGTCAAACAGGTAGAGGTAGACGCCCCCTTGAGAAACAGAGAGAGAATTATGTTTATTATGAGCTGAGCAACTTTTAAATGAAAACGTCATCTGGTGTTCAGCGTTTAATGCAGAAAAATGGACTTTTGAAAGTCCAGAGTAGACCCAAGTGAACTGGTCAAAGTTTTATTGACATGTACAGTAAGGTGAGTGAGGATGAGAAGTATCTGCAGA
>JAPZDX010000016.1:24089-35410 GCA_029783625.1 Naso annulatus | reverse complement strand
CATCTTCAAAAAGCAATATTTTTAATGCAAATATACATAAACATGCAGAGACTGAACTCTCACCGATGGTCTGTCGCATCATTTCTCATCTACTTTTAAAATTCTCTGTCTTAATCTGTAACTTCTTTTTTTTTTTTCATAAAAAACCCAAATCATTAAAAAGTACAAAAAGCCTGATTTCACTCTGTTGAGTAATTTACCTTGACAATAAAGATGTAGAGATATGTTCATCCCTTTGCAGCAGCCACAGAGCTCAACAATCCAAACAAGAGTGCAACTCTCTCCCTGGTGTCCAGTGACGTATTTTATAAAGAAGGAAACAGTATGAAACAAATGTTTAATCTTAAATCACAGGGTGGTCTTCATTTAGCTTAAGAAAAAGCTGAAATTCAGGGGGATTGTAGTTGCTGCAATGCAACCTTACAGGGTATTTTTGAAAAGATATACTGATTTTTTTTTTTTTTTCATCAGAAATATACATGTTAACCAATTTATCCAACTCATACAAGCCTGGTTTATCTGATGACTGTGCATCACTGGGCTCCATTGCTGTATAGAAACTGTTAAAACACATTAGTGAGCCACACTGTGACACTGGGTGAGAAGTTTCTTTACCAGAGACAGACAGCTTAAAATTCACTTCATAATTAATGTTAATGTTAATTAAATAACATTTTTCTTCTTGTCCAGCTTGTGCACAAAAGGAAGAACATCATTACAGAAAACTGCTAATCCAAGCAACAAATAACTGCTACAGGTAGGTAACAGGACATCCGGCCAGTTCTTTCTTAACATAGCTACAGCACAATGTTTGTTCTCTGTCATTCAATATAATTTAGCCCAAACAAAAATGAACATATCGCCCTCCTGACTGCTTCTAACGTCCCACAGATTTAGGAGCCTGTTTCAGATCCTAAACACTTCCTGAAATACTCTTGGTCCAGAAATTTAGGAGTTCCAATATTAGGATTGACACCCATTTTTTAAAGGGTTGTGGTAAAATTTATTTGGACACTGTCCTCTGAGTATTTTGCTGTATAATAGTTGATCATGTTCAACAAAGATTCATGAAAAGGTTAACTAACAGAGTTGTGGAGCCACATTGTGGAATGTCAGCTGACATGTTGTTGAAATGTTACTCGATAAACTATCCGTAGGGGGACTATCCAAATAAAATGTTACCAGAGTTTCTCCTAAATCAGCAAATTTCAGCTTTCAGCTTTGTGTTTTGTGAATTTGGCCCTGAGATTCACAAGCTCACAACTCAGTGAATCAAAATTATTTCAGCCAAACTCGAGGTGGTGAATGTTGGAACAGTGGAAAAACAGACAAAGATGGTTTTGGTAAGTTTTATATTGTCTCTGTTTGTTTGAAGTGTGTTGAAGCTTTCTGTAGTTTGGTAAAAGAGAAAACTTAATTCTGAAGAGGCGCGGTTGTATTTTCAATTTAACAAGTGAAGTAATTGTGAGCGTATTTCCTTTCTTGATATTTTGTGACGTTATTTTGTTAATTTATTAGACTAAAACACTGAGAGCTTGTGAAAAGAAGCACATGTGCTGCACACGTACACGTCAGCAGAAACTTTGAGGGACGACGTCATCAGACTGACATCTCACATCGAGCGGCTCGATGGTTACTGAGCTCATTTGTTTTTGAAGTGGAACCGCCACCTGGAAGGGCTTTTAACCAGCCACGTATATTCGTATGTAAGAGATCATGTAGCCTGGTCTGACATTAATATATGGTCATATTTGCAGTCCTCAGTTTTGTATTTAACTTGTGTTGATATCAAAAAATAATCTATTCTCGAATATGTTCTTTGTATACTGGAGTGGCAAAAGTATTCTATATTATTTGGGTTCTGTTCCCGCCGTACTTCAGATCAGCTTAAATCTTCCATAAAGTTTTCCTCTCTCTAGCATGAGATGTATCTGAACCAGCAGACTTATCTTTCATTGAGTTGGAAGCCACGTTAAAATCATCCCCTATCAAGAAACTGCCTGCGTCTATAGGGTCAAAAATAAACGTTCAAAAAATCCAGGGATGTCCTCATTGGGTCCGTTTACGTTCACTAAGTTACGTTTCTCTTCTCACACTAGGCAACCTGGAGAATAATGTATCTACCCTTAGGATCGATTATTTAGTTTGCCACTTGAAATGGGATTTTTTTAATGAATTAAAATTTGGACTCCTCTGGCAATGGGAACTACAGGAGTCTAAGAATATTAACCCCTGCCACCTTTTTTTAATTTTAGACATATCACATGGCATCACGAGATTCTTGAAGAAAAATTATGTGTGACTGTTTCTGTTTCAATCTGCGGAATACTTGTTTTATTTTAGTCAGTTTACCGAAACCTGCAGCTCCAAGACGTAACTTAAAGCTTCATAGTTCCATCTTAAACTTTTTTCTCTTTGCAGTTTGCAATCCGTTACTAGCTGTCTGTGTCACAGCACACCGACATCTTTGTGTCTAATGTGAGTTCTTTTCAGACTGTTTTATCTGAAATTCTGGCAGTGAAGTCATGGGATTTGTTGACAATAAACTAATAACACCATCATCATGAATAAGATCAGCCCTGTCCTTTAAAATGCACAAGTAAGAGACAGTGTAGAAGACAGAGCAGCATTCCTCTCCCGCTGCAGCCTCCTCTGAAGGTGCTCGAACAGAATGCCATATAGAGTTCAGCCATGGTTTGGCACCATAGCAACAAGGTAATTGAAATTATGCAAAAGGATGAGTCATCCATTACAGCGGTGTAAGTGTGTGGCATCCACAACCCTGTTATGAAATATGTTTTTTGGTGCTTTACATTTCATCATAAAGACATTTAGTGGGTGTAAAGTATTTATAATAAATATCTGCTGTGCTGCATTTCATACAAATAACAAGAAAACAGCAGCGACCTCAACCCCAAGTGTCGGACCTCTCTAATGCTCGTTGGACAGAATGAAAAAAATGCAGCCACGTCTCAATATCTAATGGAGAGTCTTGAACCAGAACAGAGGAGGCTCTCATAACGGCACATACGTGTTCATGGTTTGGAATCACATGTTCATCTGTCACACGAGTGGCATGTCGGGGGTCGTCCCACTTCTAGCTGAAGAAGCGTTTGTCATTTCTGAGAGATTCTGCTGATTAAAATATCTTTAATCTTCTCTGCCTGAGATACTTTTTCCCCTCACTGCCTACAATTCATCCAACTCTCACTGTCTGATTCTGAAAAAAGACTTTTTTAAAAATTGTAAAAACAACAAATTTAAGCATACCCCTTCCTCTGCATTTGCAAAACATTAAAATGGAGAATGTGTCTTGGATAAAAAGTTCTGGCATAATACAAATTCACATCATGCTTTCCAACTGACCAGTTTCCCTCCTTCACAGCAAAATGAAGATGTGTCTTTCATGTCCACATCCCCATTTTATCCAGACTAGCTCTGGAAAAAGTCCTTTGTGATGTCCAAAGAACGACAAATCAAAAAACATGAAACATATGTGAAACAAAAGAGAACAGCAGCAGAACTAAATCATAGAGAAGTACAGTCTTTTCTGCTCGACACTACTCATCTCCGTTCTTCCTGTATTCGTTCTGCTCTCGTCCACCGTTCAGTCTGATGTCGGCGGTCTCTTCATGAGTATCTTCTGGATGTAATCCTCCAGATCGTCGTAGTTACTGGTTAGTGGTTCATGTCCAGCCACATAATAATTGTCACTTCTTGTCACTGCAGGTGCGCGGCCTGAGTAGTAAAACTGCCTCTGCTGACGTGGGATGACAGGCACTCGGGGAGGGGGACGGGGTTTGGAGACGGGCACCGGCTGAAAGGTCTGCGAGTACAGCGACAGGGGGTAGCTCCTGTAGTAATGACTCTGCTGGAGGCCTGTGTGGGGGTTTCTGAGCTGGGACTGGACCCAGCCGTAGTGACGTTTGGGAGGTAAGGTGTAGGAGTCCTCCATGGAATTTTCCAGGAAGTTGCTGAGTGTGTACGAGGATTTTGGGACAAAGTAACGAGGTCTGGGTCCGAGGGGAGGAGGAAAATAGATGGAGTGGTCTGGATAGGGCCTCCTTTGGTAGTAAGATGGGTGTGTGTACGGGTAAAACTGGTATCCAGTCCAAACAGACTTGGGTGATTTGAGCCAGAGATTCTGTTTGACTGACAGAGGCTTCTGAGGTTTGGCCCAAAGATTCTGATTGGCTAGCAGAGGCTTTGCAAGTTTGCTCCAAAGGCCATGTGATTCGGTTGGCCCCTTCTCCTGAAACCATGTTTTGAGGAGATTTATGGCTGGAGACGGCTGTTTAGAGAGGGCAAAGCTGTTCTGATTGGTTGAAATCTGTGATGCTGGTAAAGCCTTTGTAGATGAGAATGACGATGACAGCGGAGTTAGTGGCTGTTGCCAACGAGATGTCCCCTCTGATGGCACGTCTTTCTTCTTCTTCTTCTCCACATCACTGATGATGTCCACCACGTCGTCGGCTGGGAGGTGAAGCTTGCTGGAGATCTCGATCAGCTTGTCGATGGTCTGAGGATCGATGTCTTCTTCCTCTGTCACTTCATGTTCCTCGTTTGACCTCTTGTCCTCCATGGCATTGGACAGAGACGAGCTGTACTTCTTGTTGCTGTTGTTCTGTTTGACCATGTAGCGCAGCAGCATGTCTGAGGCGATGTCAGCCAGTTTCTCCTCCTCCATCTTGGCTCTCTGTGCCTCCGCCGCCTGCCTTCTCATCTCCTCCTGCTCGGCTTTAGCCTGAGCCTCCTCCTCTTCAGGACTTAACACCTCCTCCTCTTCTTGGTCTGGTTCATCCTCGTCCATCATCTCCTGCTCGAGAGGAGGCTGGCTGTGTGCTGCGTTACCGCCGGCATCATTCCTGTCCTCAAAGTCATCCATAAAATTCCCCCTGAACGTGGGAAAGTTCAGGGCCTTCTGCGTCTCCTCCTGCCATTTGAGTTTCTTCTTGGACATGGCGAGGTTGCTGCCTTTGTTCATCGGTATGATTTCATTGTAGCTGCTGTAACCTCTGCTCTCTCTCTGGTTCGGCTCTGAATCTCCCTCCCTCTTGACTGTGTTCAGACGAGGAAACTCTTTCATCATGGTTTCGAGGCTCTTTAGCTCTTCGGGGTTGAGCTGCTCCTCCTCCTCCTCACTGCCTCCTTGTTCGGTGTTTGGCCCCTGCTGTGGAGGAGCATCCTGCGCCCTCTCTCCTCCTCCGTCTGGACCCATGGGCTTCTGCTCTGTCTGGACCTGGGCGCTCTGGCTTGTGGTATGACTGGTCACCTTCTCAGTCATCTTCTCCTCTTCTTCCTGAGCTTTCTTCTTCTCCTGTTCCTCCTCTCTCTGCCATTCCTTTCCCTGTGCAGCCATCAGCAGCTCTAACTCCTCTTGTTCATCTCTGTTTCTGTCTGCTCCCTTCATCATTCTCACTTCTCTGTATGCTTCCTCTTTTTGAACCTCCTCGGCCTCAGCCTTCATTCCTTCTTCAGACCCATGGTGCTCCTCTCCCTCACTCCTTCTCTCCACTTGTGAGCGATTTAGGGCCTCCAGCAAAACTGCTGCAAGTGTTTTGGGGTCCACATCTTTAAAGAGTTCCTCTTCTTCATCTACTTTCTGCATTGTTCGTCTCTCCTCGTCATCTCCCTGCTCGTCCTCTGACATTGCCAGCTGAGGAAGAGTAACTCCTCGTGGGTTATTGACATTTCCATGCGTGCTGATCGGATTGGGTGTGGACAGATGAAGGAAGGAAGCCACTGTCACCAGGAACAGCAGGGTAAGGGCACTTAAGGCATTGTGGCAACCAATCATGGCCGCTCAGAACTGTGAGCCAGAGGTGGGATCAGATATACAGTACCTGCAGGAGACAGAGAAACACAGTCAGCTTTAATAACTCTCTGACTTCTGACTTCTTAGCACCAAATCATGGCACAGTATCATAGAAAATTGATTTTTGGTAAACAGTCCTGAGTCTCTAGATGTCACCGCACAAACGCCAGTGCAGGAAGCTGCGGATGATAAATGAGTGAGTCAAATGTTTGAACCTCGTGTGAAAATAAAAAAGGCTTAAATTCATTTAACTTCAATACAAAGGTTTTAAGCTGGGCACACACTGTACAATTTTATAAATGTTGTGGTTTAATTCGAACTCACACCGCTCGAGTAAATCGGCCGCAGTGTAAAGCCAAAGCTCATGATTCATGTGCTCACACTGTACGGTCCGATCATCAGCCATGACCTGAGTGCTCACACTGTACATGCAAGACTGGCCCGTCGGCCCCCATGGGCCGTCCTGGCTATTGACAATTGTCGGTAAAGATTTGTTTGAAAGCTCAGAGGCAGGTTTGTTTGCTAGCAACAATATTACAAAGGCAGAAGCGTGCAGCCTCGATCATTTGTACTGTCCTGTGAGCCGAAACCTCTAGAAACAAAAGATATGCAGGCACATGTGGACACGCTGACGGTTTGGAGCACATGGACAGTAATGTTATGGCTTTTAGATTTTCACAGATAATTTGAGGTGAGTTGGCTTCTTCTACTGTTGTGAACTTGATATCTAACATTAGCTATGTTCTGATTACTGTAGCACTCCTTTTTTTTCCCTGATGTGCAGTTGTGTGTCACCATGGTGTTCAGATGTTCTGTTTGCCACTTCAGGCAGGTGCAGTAACTAAAAAGGCACTGACGTCAGGGAATCAAGTCATTGCTCTGTTTCAAATGCATGAGAGTCTGAGTCGGCTGACCAAAATTTCTGACATGCCAGAAATTCATCCGATCGTCTGATGTCTGTCTGAGAGCGGATGATCGGCCCTCGCTCCGCTGTACACTGCACAGCAAATGACGCCTGACGAAGCTGAAATTCGAAATGACTCTAAAATAAGTCATGCGGCTCAAAAATTGGGTCAAAACAGCCTAAATCTCACAGAGTATGCCCAACTTTAGACAGAAATTGAAAATTAATGATATCTGATCAGAAGGAAAACTGGTTTAGGTCAGGGATACCTCATGGGGAGTTGAAAAACAGGAAACACGACAAAATACATGGACATAAAAAATGCAAAACAGACTACAGACAGGTGACATCTCAGACTACAGGTAAGATGAGTAAAAACTGACTTATGCTACTTTTTTGTGTGTTTCAGCAAGATATAAAATAAGAGAGTTGATCATCGTGGAAGCTGGATTTGAAGGTGTCAGGAGGCAGGAAGCAGCTCCACAGGTCGTCAGTCTACTACAGGACCAACGGACGTAGACAGACAAGCACCTACAATCAGTCTCCAGTAATTCTGATCTGTACGTTTGGATTGTGAGAAGAAAACAAAAAAGCTGCTCAGTGTTTCCTCACTTTCGCTTCATTTGTTCACTCAAAAAAGGGTTTTTACGGAAGAACTGGTTTATATCTGATGACCTGCATTATGAGGCAGTGCCTGTTTTCAGCCTTTCCACTATTTAACAACACGAGCCAGTATTGACACACTGACAGCAGGGGGTGTTTCTACAAAGTGCCAACGTGCTGCCCAGGAATTCATGCGAATGATGATACACACACTCACACACTGACTCGGTTTCGTTCATGTCAACATGCAGACCGAACGAGTGTGGGACTGAACCAGCGACGGTCTGACACGTGGACGACGTGCTTTCTCTCCTAAACCACAGCTGTACGGAAACATGCTGCTCATTTGAACACACAGCCTCATGATTTATGATTTAAATGAGTTTGTGTCAGAACGTTACAGTGATGAATGATGCGTTTGGCTCGGTGAAAAAGACAAAATCAATCAATAGAAACCGTGCATCGCTGGTTCTTAAACATGTTTGTGAGGGAAACTTTGAATTCGTGACATGCGGCACCACGTCACCTTTACGATGGCCACGTTTGTTTTTTCAGAAGCTCCACATGAAGGCAGCTGTGACTCATCACACACAACAAAAAACTGTGACATCACGTGACAAACGTTACTGTCAGAGAGGCACAGGCGTGTTGAACGTGTCAGACGTCAGAATCCATGACAGAATACATTTCGTGTGTGTTTTCAAAACCCAGAAGAAAAGTTTGAGGCAATAACTTTATGTGGCCAGGTGAGAGCAGAGCAGGTGAGTGTCTGATAACTGAAGCTTTGAGTCATTTCAGCTCTGCACCAATCACAGCTCAGCCTGAAAGCACGCGCGACAAAACGGCCTCAGCGCAACAGGTAAACTAAACAAACAGTGACATCATCAGCTTCTCTTTCTGAACCAGGCCGCACCACGTGGTTCACCGTTCCCCACAAACACACAACCACACCGCTGTATGTGTGACGTCATAAACCTGTTGCGCGTTCACGGGACGCTGCAGCAGAAACGTTTCAGTTACTTTCACTTTCACACTTCTTCTGTTCCGGAACTTCTCTGTGACGCAAACCCGGCAACAGCGCAAATGAACCGCGCGCAGTCTGTAGCGGATGTCTGATGCGTGATGTGCATGCGCAGCCAATGATAGGCTACAGAAAAGCGCGAGCGCATCTGACCATCGATCGGCTCGCGTGTATCGGTCTCATTCCTCCAGCAGGAGGTGAATAAACACACACACACACACACACACACACACAGTTTATAGGGACGTTTTGCTGTCGTCGCACCTGAAGCGCGCGTGCACAAAGCTTCAGTCTACTTTAGTATCAGCCTGGTTATTTTTGGCAGGTGAGTCACGGTGATGGTGATGATGATGATGATGGGAGGATGAAACAAAGCTGAAGGCTGCAGCAGTTCAGCACAAGAGAGCCGCCGACTGTGGAAGTGATAATTTAAGTGATAATTTAAGTGATTATTGAAGTGATTACTGATTTAAAGAAAAAAAAAAACGGACTGTTTTGCCTCCGTGTCATTCCTCGTGACTTCATCCAACCCGCTCCCACCGGATCATCCTCCGGTTGTTTCATTAACGGATCGTCGCCCGGGCGGTCGGTTCTTACCTGCCGTTCAGATGCAGCACGGGGGATTCCGGCTTCCTCTCGTGATGGCGTCACACCTGCTGTCGGCCAGAAAGCCCGCTGCGCGCGCCGTGCGGCTGCCGCTCGTGCTCCGCCGTTAATCTCGGTTCTGTCGGTGCTCGCTGCGGAGCCGCCTCCACGTTTCTGCGCCTCGGCTCGACTGTCTGCAGGCGGCTGCGGCTCTCTCACCTCCGCCCTCCAGAGCCACGTGAGTCATGCGTCAAGCGGTCCCCATTGACGTCACCAGACTGGATTTCATTCATAAGACGCCCCCCCCCCCCACGAGCTGCAGAGTCTGGATGCTGAAGAGCAGAAGCTGTTCACGGCTGCTGTGCATCCGTCAGGGCTTCACCTGACACCTGCATGACGTCACATGACCCCCAGCACAGCTCACACATGATGACATCACTGTAACGTTGATGACAGAAGAGGTTTCGGCTGCAGGTCTACAGCTCAGCTCAGTTTAACTTTCAGAGACTGAATGATGCAAATTAAAGTTCATCATCAGAAAAGTTTGGACTGAAAAAACAAACATCTCGGTTCGTTCAGACATTTGAAGCACCGCGCCTGATCAGCCTGTACGTGATATGCAGAAGAATGTGGATGACAAGTCAAACACGCCGTCTGGTTTTCTGCTTCATGATCCTGTTCAGTTCGTCTGGTTTCCTCCAGGCTGTGACGACACGTGGATTTATTTTCAAACTCCATCGATGGGAAACAGCAAGTCGTCCTTCCAGTGCGACGTCAATCGATCATTTTTCAAAGCGCAAATCGATTGCATCCATACTGAGAAGCAGCGCCTTGTTACCACCCGTGTATGGTGAGACACGCTTCGTGGTTAAATCGGGTGGTTTGGGCTCTGCGGTTCCTTGGCGGCGTGCTGTAGATGAGCTGTAGTTTCTCTGTCCTGACAGCGACGACGGCAGAGCAGCTTGTTCGGAAACTTCACCGGCCGAGTTTTGTCCTCCTGTCTGCCGCTGGTTACAGACACATGGATTTATTAATGTTCATTAGTCAACTCAAGTTTTATTTCTGTAGCATCAAATCACAACAGAGTTGTCTCGAGACGCGTCACATACAGAGCAGGTCCAGACACAGGCTCAGGCGACAGAAGCACTTCACTAACTTCAGAGCACATCCACACTCAGAGGAACTGAGATGATGAACGAGATGAGTTACACCAGAGGTCAACAGTCCAACCAGCTACACTGTGTGTGTGTGTGCGTGTGTGTGTGTGTTTCCTTCACACATGATTACAGTCAGCTCCGAACACTGACTGCTGCCGACGGTCCAAACCTGTGCAGTAACTCGACTTCTCTGGCTGTAAAGTGTTTTCATTACAATCATAAATGAATAAAATAGGATTATATGTGCAGATGGGTGATTTTCTGTGCGTGCCTTGTGAAACACTGTGAGATCTCTAACACATTAAACCTTAATTGCACAACATGGGACTGTAGCATTCAAACTATTTTTAAATGTGACTGTTACACACAGAGCGTAAGGATGTCCTGCAAAACACAAACACCGTGTTCATGGCCAGAGCTAAGAGTCAGTCTTTGATTGGGCTGACTTCCTGTCATGATGTCACAGCGGTCGGCGAGCAGCAGTGGCTGCTCTGGTGTGAGTGATATCAGAGAGTCGAGATCAGCTCAGAGAAAAACTTGAACGGCATAAATTGAGCTGCTGTTGGTGATTTATTCTACTCGTCTGTCTTCACCTGGATGAGCCTGAAGTGAGCTCCTCCGCAAATCTGTGGAAGAGTTACAGAGAAATTATAAAAGTAAGCTAATCGGCTGGAGATAAATAAAATTTTATTCTTTACAAATATGAAAACAATACTGTGTATTAAAGCAACTGTATGTAACTTTGATGGCGACCTGCAGCTTCGAAAAATGAAACTTAACTTTGCACGTTCATACGTCGCTCAAAAACGGCAATTTTAGTGAAACCGCGTCATGTTTTACAGAGAGAATGTCCTCTGGTTTTCCCTCTGATGTCCTACGACTGCTCTGCCTCGATGCTGTGATTCACGGAGGTTCCTGAAAGCAGCATGTCGGCTGCCTGCAGACTGAAGCTGCAGCTGCAGCTGCAGCAGCGGGTCGTTGTTGGTGACACCTCCACTGAATGAAAGGCTGCAGACAGACAGAGCAGTCGTGGGACATCAGAGGGAAAACCAGAGGACATTCTCTCTGTAATATGACCCAGCTTCACTAACGTTGCTGTTTTGGGAAATGTATTAACGTGCATCGATACGTTTTGCTTTTCAAAGCCGTGGGTCGCAGTCAAAGTTACGTTTTGTTGCCTTAAGTAGAACCACGAGTGAATTCATGTCAAACAAACAAACAGACTGCCATGAAAAC
>JAPZDX010000015.1:20945845-20956741 GCA_029783625.1 Naso annulatus | reverse complement strand
AAAAATATCAAAACAACACTGAAAAGTTTTGAAAGATTCTATTCTGAAAGTCACAGTTTTGACCATCCAGTCATTTGGACTTATTCAACTACAACATCTTAATTTCGTAAAGAAAATAAAAAGACATTGTGTGTCATGTTTCTGTCTGTTGCATGAAACTGTGAATATTTTGTGTGTCAAACTTGTGATTTATGACAGCAGCCGCATCCTGTAACATGAAGTAAAATGTGAACGTTTGTGGGATTCCCAACATCGGTGGAAGTTGGCGGAAAACTTGTTTTCAGCTGATTCTTATTTTAAATTTTTCTGTCAGTAAAAACTCAGTCGTCCTGGCAGCTGCATGAAAACGTCACTCTGTACAAACTCCTCTGTAGCGTTCCTTTGTATCAAAACTTGCTCACAGTTTGTTCTGTGCTGTGAAAGTTCAGGTTTCCTTCCATGTTCATTTTTTAATCAGCTGATGAGAATGAAACGAGGTTCCATCAGATCTTTGCAGAATCATGTAGCAGCAGAACGTGGCGGCGCACTGATGACTGGTCTACTGATGTCGACCAGCTGAGTCCCAGCATCAGTGCAGCTTTCTCATGGATGATGATGCTGACAGTGATGACGGGAAAACACGTGTTAAATTTAATATGCAAAGCTATCTGAAAGGTCTCGTGTCATAGCAGGAAATTTCTGTATTCTCCGCGGAGCCCTGACAAACGCTCGCTGTAGCAGCTCAGTGTTGCATGTTAGATTTAGCGAAGCAGCACTTTTGCATGAAATTAAACGAGTGTATTCAGGTGCTATAGCAGCTGTAGGTGGCGCTGTCTGACTTCGACAGTGGTAGCATAAACACCATAACACAATTCTTCCATTCGGTATTTAGACTGTTCTATTTTTGTAGCAAAAAGTTAACGAAGTCTCAAAATCTTTTTATTGTCTGCCATCCTCAGAGCCTCATGTTTCAGATAGACATCAGTTTCATCTCTGTGTTCACTGCAGAGACAGGACATTGCTAACTTAGCTTAGCACAAAGATGGAGGAGCTGCTGGTCTAGAATCATCGTCCAACAGCTCCGAGTCTGACTGACTGGCATGCTGGAGGATGAGAAAGACAAATGTATGGAGGAGACAGTTTGGATTTAGTAGCAGTTAGCATCACAGCTTTATTTTTTATCTCTAACCGTTGCTATGCCACCAGTTTCCCCTTGTTATGCTAAGCTAAGCTAAGCTAGTCCTCAGACACAGAGGTGGAACGAAACCCGTGTGACTCTGGGGAAAAGGCACAGAGAACAAGATGGTTTCTTACAAACTCTTCCAATGTCTCGTCGCTGTTGCTCGTGTGTTAGCTTGTCTGTTAGCTTATGCGTTATCTCGTGTGTTAGCTTGTGTGGGTCGCTGTCAGGTATCACAGTGAAGCGGCATGTCGTCATCTGGCTGCTGTCTGTTCTGCTTCTCTTCTCAGTGACGGACTCCTCTGTCCTCCTCCTGAACTCTTCTGTGTATTAATGTTTCTGCACAACATGAACTTCTGTTTGGGTTTTTATTATTTGTGATGACTTTGTGAAAAGGCTCTGTACATTTTGTAAATGAACTGACAAATAAAAACTATTGATCCTTGTCTTTGCTGTTCTATGTTTCTATGAACCTTCTTCACGTCTGCTGTGATCAGATGATGAAGTTGCGCGTCACAGTTTGAATCAGAGTTGTTCTGGATCTGATCCTTCATAAACTCTCTTTGAAAGGCTGAGACGTTCCAACCTGGGAGAGAAACTTTGCCTCCAGCTGGCAGCTTGTTCTCTTTTCAACACAATTTCAGAAAGTTATTAGCTCCAACCTAACTGATGATGATGATGATGATGATGATACGGATACTTTCACAGTGAGTCTGTTTTTGAATGTGGCTCCATCAGAGAGAAAACATCTGCATGAACGCTCTCTAAAATTCGTCTGTCAGACACCTGCTGTTTCTTAGGGATTTGGATGATGTCACTATGACATCATCAGGGCCACACATCATACAGCTGTTTATTTTTTAGTAATTTTTACTGGCTTTCAGTCTTCTGTCTTCATTGGCATGTTGCTATGTTTCTTGGTGCTTTATTGCCACCAAATGTCCAACCTTGGATTAACCGAAATCACATCTGAGCTCACAAACATCATACGAACATCATGTAAAAACTGCTCCACAGCGCCACCAGTGGTCAAAAACTCCACAGTGTAACTTTAAAAGTACCTTTTCAATTCATTAATTTTTTTCCTGGACAGCCCTTTAAAACATCTTCATTACATCATTACTGAACAAATTATTGTGATGTGAACGTGCAAAACTGACACAGTTGCTTTCATCATCAAGAAGAATCAATAAACAACCAGGATTCAGTTTTGGTCGATTAGGCAGCGCGGTGAAGCAACACGGTGATGTAACTCAGAAGACAAAATTTAAATTACAGACGTTTGACTGAAAAGTTTCATGTTAATACATTAAAAAAAGTTTAAATTCACAGAAAATCTGACAAATTTTGTTTTAGTCTGGAGGGATTCCTGCTCTTGTCTCAATCTGACACAGTAATCGGATTGGCTCCCCTTTGGTGACGTCATGGCCCCGCTTCACACCACTTAATGAGGAGCTTTTTACAAACGGGCCTCTGGTGACTCTCTCAGGTTTGAGGTTTCTAAAAATACCCGGAGGTGTCACTGCGGAGCCCCGGGTCCTGCGAAGGGGGGGGTCCAACCTGACCCCGCCCCGCTGCCCCGCTGCCCCGCCGCCACCCAATGAGCTGCGGCCTCCGTATCTCTGCCGGATTAGAGGATGCCGGGCTGTCGTTGTATATGGTCATTGCTGGGACATTCCTGGGAGTCCAGCAGAGTGACGCCGAGCTCTTTAAACTTCTGATCCGCTTCTCCTCCAGCCGCAGCCCCGACTCTGTCCAGGCCGACACGCCGCCGTCTGCGCCCCGTAGTCCGGACACAGGCGCGAGTCTGTCCGGAGAAAAAAAAAACACAGTTTTCCTACTCCTCTTTCCTCTTTTTGTTACTTTCCGTCACATTTGGGTCCCGCAACAGCCGATGACACCTCCCGGGCTGGACTGAGTGACCGTGGATCAGCGCTGTGACGGAGCGCACGCTTTCACGCCTGTGCGCGAACTTTGGTGAGGTGTGTCACTCCCAGCAGGCTTGGCGCTGCCCCTCCAGCACCACTGCTGCCGCTTTTTTCTGCCTTTTCCTCTCGTCCCACTCTGCTTTGTGCTATAAAAGGGGCCACGATGATGAGCAACAGCAGCTACTTTGAGCCGCAGCAGCTGCCGCCGCAGTTCTACCAGAGCACCGAGGACATCGGCGAGGAGGAGGAGGAGATGCCGGCCACCGAGAAGGACCTGGCCGAGGACGCTCCGTGGAAGAAGATCCAGCAGAACACCTTCACCAGGTGGTGCAACGAGCACCTCAAGTGCATCAACAAGCGGATCAACGACTTGCAGAAGGACCTGAGCGACGGGCTGAAGCTCATCGGGCTGCTGGAGGTGCTGAGCCAGAAGAAGATGTACCGGAAGTACCACTCCAGACCGAACTTCAGACAGATGAAGCTGGAGAACGTCTCCGTCGCCCTGGAGTTCCTGGAGAGAGAACACATCAAACTGGTTTCTATTGGTGAGTGGCGCAAAACACACGCATGCCGAGTTTGGAGAGATTTTACGCAAACTTTACGCATAACACAAGTTGTGCGCTTAAAAGAGCGTGCGCGAGCTGAAGAGTTGAGGTTGCAGTGATGAAGATGATGTTGAAGGTTTTAATGCTGTACTGAGTTCAGAACATCAGCCTGCGCGTGCGGATAGGACTCACACGCGTTCACGCGCATGAAGAGATTGATCAGTGAACATGAAAACAAACTGAAATATGAACCAAACAACTTTTCCCAAACCGTTAAGACAAAGTTTAACATTTCAAACTAAACAGTGACGTCATCACAGATTGGGAATCTGTCAAAGCACGCGCAGTCACCAGTTTGGAGCCAAACGAATCGATCAGTGTGATCAGGTCAGGTTCGATCAGCTCAGTCTGTCACAGAAACTCTCGGATGTTTCAGAGTTTCTGACAAAAAGCAACAAAATGTTTTTTACTTCAGCTGTGAAAACGTGTTCAAAGAATCTGAAGGTTTCCTCTGATTGGATGATGTCACTCAGGTGTGATGAGGTACGTTTACTGCACTGAAAAAAATCCGACATTCACACACTAAATGAAACGATTGTTTGTTGCAGTTGGTTTTTGTGTTTGTTGAGTTTTCTGTCTGAGTCGGACACTTTGTTGTTGTTGTTGTTGTTGTCGATGATGATGATTTTGGTCTCAGGTGTGTTTGGAGCTTCACCTGATTGGTTCTCTCACCTCGTGACTGTGTGTTTGTAGAGGTTTGTTCAATACATCAGATGGAAATAGTTTAAAGTCAGGTGGTGAGAATCTGTTTGTGTTGTGTTGTTTACTGTGTGACAAAACAAACAAGTGTTTTTAGTAAACAGGAAGTGATTCTGACTGCAGCTGGAAGTTTGAACTCCAGTTTCCTCTGAGTTCTGAACTAGTTTCTCTTCCACAATCTGAACAGGTATCTTCACTTCTGAAGAATCCAGTCAGACTGGTTCGTACTGGGTTTATACTGGGTTCATACTGGGTTTAAAATGGGTTTATAATGGGTTAATACTGGGTTCATACTGGGTTCATACTGGGTTTAAAATTGGTTTAGAATGGGTTTATACTGGGTTTATACTTGGTTCATACTGGGCTCATACTGGGTTTATACTCAGTCATACTGGGTTCATAATGGGTTTGTACTGGGTTTATACTGGGTTCATACTGGATTTATACTGGGTTTATAATCGGTTTATACTGGTTTCATATTGGGTTTAAACTGGATCATACTGGGTCTTTCTGGGTTCATACTGGGTTTATACTGGGATCATACTGGGTCATACTGGGTTTATACTGGGTTCATACTGGGTTTATACTGGGATCATACTGGGTCATACTGGGTTTATACTGGGTTCATACTGGGTTGATACTGGGGTGATACTGGCTTGATGCTGGATTTATTCACTGAGTTTGCATTGGGTTTAAACTGGGATCATACTGGGTTCATACTGGGAATGTTTGGCTCTGATGTGGTTGTGCTGGTGCAAACCGAGTTCCCATGGAGTTTTGTGCCCATCATAACTGAAGACTGGATTCATTTTTGATTTTCTGAAGATTTTTTATGAAATTAGCTGCATTTTAGTTTCATTTAGGTGAAAAGTTGACCGCTGGGATTTTTATGTGATTCAAAGCTGTAGTTCCAAATAATAAAACTGGAGCTGCTGTTCATCATCAGAAGGAATAAATAAAAATGTTTGGTAGCGACTGAAACACTCTGAGAGAAATGAATGAAAGAAGGTCTGCAGTGTGAGCGGCTGGTTTGTCCACATGTTGTGACTCTCTGTGAGGCCTGGAGGGGGTCACAGTCTCGTGGGGGGTGAGTGAGTATGAGTTGATTGATGGCAGGACAGCTGAGCTCTGCTCTGCCTCCACCAACAGCTGCTGAAAATAGACCCGAGACACTCGCAGAGCAAACCATGAACTGAGATCTTCTTCAGTCCAGCGTGCTCAGCGTGACTCCTTCACTTTGTTTCATGTTGGTATGGTGACGAGTTTCACACTGAGACTGAAACAACATGTGGGGAAAATAAACATGTTTAATCTTTGTCTTTGCCAGCAGATGAACTCAACGTTCATGGTCAATAAATAGCAGAAGAATCTGTGTGAATGAAGCAGAAGAAGAAAACGGATGTTTTTCTCACTAACTTGCTTCTCTTCACATTGACTTCACATTCAACTGATTCTGGATCAGTTTTTGATTAACTCTTTAACCATAGCAACAAATATTGTTTATGAGCTCAATGATGAAGTGTTCCGAAGTCACACCTCTGGCTGGCTTCCTCTCCATGGCAACGGCAGCTGAGGCTCATGGGTATTGTTGTATTTAGACACAAAGTAGCAGATGAGTCAGAAGCAAAGTGTCACTGATTCAAAGTAGCTTCTCACAGTAATCTGATTACATCATGTATGTATCGATTACAAACAGGTGATGATTCAGCACTTTGTAGCCTATTGTTAGAGATGGAACAAGGTGTCAGTGTGTGTTTATTTGAAACATTTCAGATTAAACTCATAAAGATTATTGGAGCGATCTGAAGGCTGGCGTCGGCGGGATGACTCATGGGATTGTGTTCCTGCCGCTACGCTTCGTCCCGTTGCTTCAGTCGCCGTCTGTTTGGTTGCACACAAACTGAAGCATCATTCTGCTGAACTTTGTTTTTTACGGCTGCTCTCTCAGTTTGGCTCAACTCAGGTTTTTTGGTTGTTGTAACTCTGACCTTCTCTGCGACTGCAGACACTTGAGCTGTGAGTTCACTCAGTGAACACATGAAACAAACAGTGTTACCTGCAAAAGTGTGAGGCGTCAGCTCACCTCAGTCACATGTTTCCTGTCTGGGAAATGTGTGTCAGTGTGAACGCACACTCTGCTGCTGTCACTCTCTCTCTGTCTCTCTCTCTCAGGCTGTAATGGTTTCCATGTGTTGTAGCAGTCAGCACACAGGAATGCCCCTCTGAAGCCAGGAACAGCCCCCCCTCAACACACACACACACACACACACACACACACACACACACACATTCTCATACTAATGCACTACACACATTTTGTCTTCTTGTCTTCCATCCGCGCGTGTGTGTGTGTTTGGATCATTTTAACCTTACATTAACTCATCCTGCCTCCGTTCATCAGTTAGCTCCGTGTGTGTGTGTGTGTGTGTGTGTGTGTGTGTGTGTGTGTGTGGTGCGCATGTTTGAGAACTCTCAGGCTCTTTGAAAATGAATTGATTTGATTGAATTTGAGGATGTTTGATGGATGATGTGAATGTGTAGAATTTAGTTTCTCAGTGATGGTAGATTTGATTCGGAATGTTTTTAAAAATGTTCGTTGAATGTAAAGGTGACGTAGTTTCGCTCACGGTGGTGGAACAGTTGTGTTGTTGAATGTCACTCAATATGTTGTTGAAATGTTACAAACACTTTCTAAACTATCTGCAGGCAGACTGTTCCTTTCCGTCTTCAGCATCAGATCCTGTCGCAGCATCGCACACATCAGCTGCTGACTCACAGGAACTAACCGGTGACCTTCACGTGTCCTGATTTTATTGATCATTGATCAGCTGCTGATTGATCGGGACATGAGAACGATTTGTCAGGTTCACTGTATTTGAACGACAGACAGCATCTGATTGTGACATCCGAGGTGAATTTGCTTTTGAATGATGTTTGTTTCCATGGTGACAGTGATTGACAGATCTCAGGACGAGTTTGCTGGGTGAAACGTGGCTCTCAGGGTGTTTCTGGATTTTCTGATACAATCTTTGGAACATCAGTCAGTTTGCTTCATCTCGACTCCATCTGACCTCATGATGATGATGATGATGATGATGATGATGTTTACAGAGCGTTTGCTGCTCTCCAGAGGATGAACCTGTAAACTTTAATGGCTCCATGATGTTCAAGAGACTCCAGAGAAACTAACACATCAGTTTGTTGGTTGTCAGGTCACCAAAACTTTAACCTGTTGTTTATTTTCTTCATCCTAAAAGTCAGGAAGAAGTGAAAAACACTAACCAGAAGATTTACACAACAACATTAAACTGAAACAGTGTAATTACTCCAGATTAGTAACTTGTGTAAAACAGTATTTAAAATGTGTGAGACGTGGTGTTAAAGTGTCTCATTCTTTCCAACCAACAGATTCAGTTAAAAAACACTTCAACTGGCACATATTCACATTTGAGAGGCTGAATTTTTTTATTTTCTGTTCATAAAATGAGGCTCCGTGATGGAAAAGCTCTGGAAAAAAACTGTAATTTGTGATTTCAGGTTGGAGTAAATGAACCAGCAGTGTGGAGAGCAGAGACTCACTGCTGTCTTCATGATGCAGACCAGTGTTCAACTGTCAGTGTCTGTCTGTCTGTTGTAATGCTGCCTGCAGATCAGCAGGAGGGTTTCCACATCTGACCCCCCCCCCCGCTCAGACCGTGATGAGCTCATGTTTCCTGCAGCAGAAGCCATGAGGCTCTGAGGATTATCAGCCAGGAGGAGGACATGTTTGTTCTCATGAGACACAACGAGCCGTCTGGATCAGGAAAAAGCTCTAAAGCAACAAAAACCTGAAGCATCGACTCAAATAAAATGTTCTGCACAAAAGCTTCAACGATCAGCAGCCGACGACGTGAAACCCGCCGCCAGGTAACAACAGTTCCTGACTGTAGAGGCAGTTTGAGTCTAAAAACAAGCGAGCTCCGACCATGTCCTCCGCCTGCAGGCGTTCACCTGTTGTCTTCCCAAAGAGCTGTGTCTGTGTACACACACACACACACACACACACACACACACACACACACACACACTGAGAGCATTCTGTACCTGTGCTCACCTGAACGTATCACCAGAGACCAGCTGCACACGCTTCATGTTCTGATGCAGCAGGACTGAGTGTGTAGTGAAACCGAGGCAGCCAAGTCTTAACCAGCGAGCAGCTCAGAGGTCAGAGGTCAGAGGTCAGGTTCACAATGTCTCCAGCAGCACATGAGGCGAGCTTTAACATGGCGACAGTCGTCTGGAGGAAAAAAGCAGAACTGAAGTTATGTCGGCGCTCTGGAGGAGTTCGGGTGACAGAGCATCCACTGACAACAGTTTTACAGTCTTTTATTTTTGGTAAATGGACGACATTTTTAAGTGCCTACATCACTATGACATCATCAGAGTTAGCTTCTCTTCCAGAGAAACCCAAAATATTAATATTATTATTCAAAGTTAAAAAGAATTTTATGTTTAAAATGAGATTTTCTTTGACTCTCAACTCTAAAATCATCAGTTTTCTTTTTGGAGCTCTGATGTCAAACTGTCAGTGAAGGGATCTGCTGACTGTCTCTCTCTCTCTCTCACACACACACACACACACACACACACCCACACATACACACACACATCATCACACGTCATGTGGTCTGTCCCAGCCCGGGGGGGTGGATGAATGCAGTCTGTGTGTGGGAGTAAAAGTGAGGAGGATGGTCAACAAACTGTGTGTGTGTGTGTGTGTGTGTGTCAGCTGTCGTCACAGTTGGTCTGAAACATTTCAGCCAACAGCTGGATGGTCAACAAATCCTCTACAGGCCGACACACCAGCAATGAAAGTAACTGAGTACATTTACTCAAGTACTTCAGTTCTGACATGTTTGTACCACATGTGACTCCAACGAGAGACTCTGAGGGACAGATGATGATGATGATGATGGTGTGTGTGTGTGTGTGTGTGTGTGTGTTACTGTTTGTATCCTGAGGATCTCGACCCTCCAGCTGTTGGCTGGAAACACACACTTAAGGTTTTTTATAGGTCACAGGTGTGTGTGTGTGTGTGTGTGTGTGTGTCTTTAAATATTCTCTGTAAAGTTGAGCACTCTTGGGGTTCTTCAGGATAAACAACAACACACACATTTATTCAGCTGCTGTCCACCTGCTCTGTGTGTACGTGTGTGTGTGTGTGTGTGTGTGTGTGAGACCTGTACTCGATGGTTTCCTCGAGCAGCAGAGTTCAGACTGTTAATCTGCTCTTAATTCTTTCCCTCCATCGTCATCCTTCATCCTCCTCTTCCTCGCTCCGCATCACTTCCTGTTTCTCCCCGTAAACTCTTTCTGTTTAAATGTCACATTACACAGTTTCTCCGTTGCCCTGCGGCCTGAACACACAGTCTTTCTATCAGGACTCTATTGTTTCTCTGCAGCAGGGCAACCTTTAGCTTGTTTGTTTGGTAACCGTGGCGACGGCGAATGTTGCCGCTCGCTGCTGTGACTGTCGGCTTGAGTCGGACGTTAACGAACAGGCCGGCTTGTGTTCCACACAGACGTGTTGTTGTGCAGCACAGAAGGTGTTTGGCAGATCGCCAGAGTCCATTCCTGCTGCACAGCACAGTACGGTGTCTCTGCAGGAACAAAAGTCACAGTTTTTATGTCTAAATTTAAGAGTCAGCTGATCTTTGCTGCTTCTTCCTGCGTCTGATAAAGTCCAGACAGAGATGTGTTTGTGTGCAGGGTGCAGTGAAGCTCTGTCACTTCTCACTGCTGCTTTTCTTCCTCCGTTAAATCAGTTTGAAGCAGTTTTTAACTAGAATCAAATTAAATTTGATCCAAGTTTACTTTAGTCCTGCTGCGAGGCGTCTTTCTCAAGTTTTTGAAATATTTGGTGGGATTTCTTTGCCTCATAAGGTTTTTGATGTTGACTCGAGTCAGTCATGAATCAGACATATGATGATGTCAGCATGATGTCATCAGTTCAGTCTGTGTACTGTGGTGTTTGACTGATGAGTGTGGAGTGAATCCCAGCAGTGGAGCAGTTTCTCCACAAACCTTTTCAAAGCCGAGCTGCTCTTCTGAAACATTTCCGCCCACTGATGCACGAACACGTTCATCACTTGACAGGCGTTTGCCCGTGTGCTGTAATTCTGAGTGTATGTGACTGTCATTGACTATAGTCCTGTTGATTACTGTTATTTTCTCTAGTGGTTGTTTTACTGTTATGTATTTTGTGCAGCACTTTGTGAGTCTTCTCTGTGAGAAGTGCTGTAGGGTTTGTGGAAACATCACGAGTGCGTCTGAAGAACAAAAAGCTTCAGGGAATCAGTTCAGAACAAACAAAGTGAGCTGCTCCTGTTTCCTGGGGAAAGATTACAGCGACGCTCCGAACACGACGTTTCCTCCCTGAACACCACAGACAACTAATCTGTGGGCACGAGCTTCCTGACAGTGTGTGTGTGTGTGTGTGTGTGTGTGTGTGTGTGTGTGTGTGATT
>JAPZDX010000015.1:20902788-20915117 GCA_029783625.1 Naso annulatus | reverse complement strand
GAGGGGTGTGGCCTTTTAGAGACAATCCTTAATTACAGCGCCACCATGTGGCCAATTGGGTTCATATTTCTTCAGAAATTTCAGTTTCGTCTTTCTGGCTCTTTCCAGCTCACGGGAATTTGAGCAAATACAGCAGAAAAATAATAAACCGGGTGAATCTTAGTTAGGGTTCTACCCCTTCGGGGTTTGAACCCTAACTAATAGATTGTGTATTGATCATGTTGTGTCAATAAGCAATCAGCGAGTCAGGTGTGTAACACTGCTGAAACACATGCAGAACAGCATCCCTTCTTCACTTTATTGTGACGTTTTCACGACTTTCATTTCGGGACCAGTTTTATTTTCTTCTCCTCTGTCACGCAGAGTTCAATTTCATATTTTGCAGACGACATGCAGCTTATTCTTACTTCTTTTGTTCTCCAGGCGATGAGTCCATAAGGACGTCTCAGCTAAACGTCGGCACAGCAACAGATGTTTCCTTGAAAATCACAGAAACGGACCTGAGCAGTCTGACGGCGAGCATCAGAGCGCCGTCTGGAAATGAGGAGCCGTGTCTGCTAAAGAGGCTTCCTAACAGACACATCGGTCAGTTTTTACTGCTCAGGTTTTACTCGAAGGTCATGTGTTGGTTGAGGTGATGCCTCAAACTGGAGCTTTACGTTCAATAAAGTAAATTCTGTTTTTTTACAGTTTATTTGCAGGAGGTTTTTCTTTGTGAAAGGGAATCAGAGTAGATTTACCTAAACCTTAAAATACAAAACACAGACAACAGAAAGAAAACCTGAGACATCATCACTGATTTTATGAGTCCATACATTTTTGTTGCTTCACCATTTGAAAAGCAAATTTAAAACTTGGACTCGATTTTAGTCAAAGACTTCTGTGTCTTTAAAGGAAATCTCAGGTAAATTTTCAAGTAAAACTTGAAGCATCTGTCTGTAAAACATCAAGCAAATAATCAAATTAAAGAATATGAAAGATTTTCACGTCATGTTCCTGAAATGGTTCCTCTGCCTGCAGGGATCTCGTTCACACCGAAGGAAGTGGGCGAGCACGTGGTCAGCGTGAAGAAGAATGGCAAACATGTGACCAACAGTCCGTTTAAGATCATGGTTGGACAGTCTGAGATCGGAGACGCCTCGAGGGTGAAGGTTTACGGTCAGGGTTTGGTGGAGGGTCAGACCTTTGAGGTGGCCGAGTTCATGGTGGACACGAGGAACGCAGGTGAGATCTGCATTTACACAGGAAGGCACACTGTAAAGCAGACAGGCGTGGCAGACGATTCATACTCAAAGCACTTTGAGAATTTTTTTTTTTCCATTTTGACATAAAAAAATTAAATCAGCCTTCAGTATTTAATGCTGCTGAATGTTTCGTCTCAGTATCATGAACAGCTATTCAAAAAGTTTTTTAGTTTTTTCATGAAAAGTCATCACATTTTAAATTACGAAGCTGTGTTTATCTTTAATACATCAATGACTGAACAAAACAAAATATATATTTTTTAATATTTCTTTTTGTACCTCATGGATAAACATTTCAATCATTTGCCTTTTGATTATTTAATTTTTAACAATAGAAAAAAAATCTCATTCTCTCATTTTAGGTTAGTTAATGATAAAATATCGAATAAGATTCTTAAACTTGTTTTATTCACGGAGGAAAAAGTTTAGACTGAGATGAGTTATTCAGAGTATTTGTAACAAAAAGTCTGACTAGTTTTAAACATTTAAAGCTTGTCTGTGATTGGACGACAGTGTTTGTGTTTTCATGGATTTCTCATATTGTTTTGTTGCTCTCAGGTTATGGAGGTCTGGGTCTGTCCATCGAGGGTCCCAGTAAAGTGGACATTAACTGTGAAGACGTGGAGGATGGGACGTGTAAAGTCACCTACTGTCCAACTGAACCAGGAAATTACATCATCAACATCAAGTTCGCTGACCAACATGTTCCAGGTACAAACTGACTGAAGTACTACTTTTCTGAAGTGAACGATTGTGGTAATACTGCAGTGATAACGTATTCTGTTGCATGTACAATGTTTCTGTAATGTCTTGATATTTGTGTCTGAACAGGAAGTCCGTTCACAGTGAAGGTGTTTGGAGACGGCAGGATGAAGGAGAGCATCACCAGGAAACGTCAGGCTCCCTCCATTGCCACTGTGGGCAGCACCTGTGACCTCAACCTCAAAATACCAGGTGAGCTGTGACATCACAGTCTCCTCCCCCTGTGTCCACCGGTCCTCTCTGCTTCCTCCTCTTCATCTCCTTCTCTTTGTCCCTCATCTTCCTCCTTCCTCCCTGCTCCTCCCTGCTGGCTTTAGGGAACTGGTTTCACATGGTTTCAGCTCAGGAGCGTCTGACTCGCACGTTCACGCGCAGCAGTCACACCTACACTCGCACCGAGCGAACAGAGATCAGCAAGACTCGAGGAGGAGAGACGAAGAGGGAGGTCCGTGTGGAGGAGAGCACACAGGTGGGAGGAGAGCCCTTCAGAGACGTTTTCGGAGACTTCCTGGGACGTGAGAGTCTGAGTGGATTCAACGGCATGCCGGCAGGCAGCCGACCGCCGCTGCAGGACGGTGTGTGTGTGTGTGTGTGTGTGTGTGCTCTTGTGTCTAACTTTAATGATGCTGAGACAGGTTTCCACTGTGTGTGTGTGTGTGTGCTGTAACACACTGCAGAGTCAAACAAACGCCTCTGTCCTGTCTAACCTGATGAAGCGTGTTGGTGGTTTTGATGCACTGAGGGTTCCTGTTGTCTCAAAACATTTTTGCATTTGAGTTTCTATGGTAGAAGTATTCAGACTCTTTACTGAAGTTAAACATACTAATACTACACTGTGGAAATACTCGACTGCAAGTAAAAGTCTTGTTTCCATAACCTTCCTGAAGTATAACTATGTAAGTGTTTTCAGTGAAATGTGTTCATGGGATATTAACTACAATGAAAGACTTCCTGCTGCATGTTCATCAAACACTCACAGACTCGTAATCTTAACTTTCAGCAGAGTCCAACAGCACAAATCATCTGATCCATTTCCCTCCCGCCTCCTCTCTCTGCCTTCTCCTCCTCCTCTTCCTCCTCCTCCTTCTCAGGTGAGGCAGGTAATCAGGAGATGACGGCTCAGGTGACGAGTCCTGGAGGAAAGACCGAGGATGCAGAGATCATCAAAGGAGAGGACAGCACCTACAGCGTCCGCTTCATCCCTCAGGAGATGGGAGCTCACACTGTCAATGTTAAATATCGGGGCCAACACGTCCCTGGGAGCCCCTTCCAGTTTACTGTGGGGCCCCTGGGAGAAGGAGGAGCCCACAAGGTTCGAGCAGGAGGAACCGGCCTGGACCGAGGAGTGGCAGGAGTCCCAGGTGAGCTGTAAAAACATTTCTCTCTTTCCTTCTTCATCTTCCTCTCTGTCCTCCTCCTTCTCCCTTCCTGCTGCTTCCTCCTCTTCTTCCTCACAGAACATTATTGATGATGTGAGACTCAGTTTACAGCTATGTGTATGTTGTTGCTGCTCATCCACTACATGTGGGTGGAACTGTGAAAGTCTTTGTTGTTAATCAGCTGAGTTCAGCATCTGGACCCGAGAGGCCGGAGCTGGAGGTCTGTCCATCGCTGTGGAGGGACCGAGCAAGGCCGAGATCACCTTTGAAGACAGGAAGGATGGATCCTGTGGAGTTGCCTATGTGGTGCAGGAGCCCGGTGAGATACCAACCAATCAGATATTATTACTAATGCAGATGTTTTAAAATTACCAAAATCCTAAATCTTAAAATATCACAAGCTGGACCCCATGTGGAGTACCACAGGGCTCTAATCTGGCTCCACTGCTCATTTACAGTTCAGAACTTTTCTTTTTTTTTAAAAGATATTTTTTGGGGCTTTTTGTGCCTTTATTAGGACAGGACAGCTGAAGAGCGGACAGGAAACAGGGGAGAGAGAGGGGGAATGACACGAAGCAAAGGGCCACAGGTGGAATCGAACCCGGGTCCACTGTGGCGAGGACATAGTCTCTGTATATGGGGTGCCTGCTCTACCGACTGAGCCACCGGGCGCCCCACAGTTCAGAACTTTTCTATCACATCCTGTATATTAAAAACATCAGTGGGCCGAGAGGGAGCCTCTGAAGAACTCCACAGTTTAGTTGCAGAGAATCAGGACATTTCTTTATGTGATGTAGTAACATTAATAACTGAATTTGCTCGTGTTCCTTCTCTCCAGGTGACTATGAAGTTTCCATTAAGTTCAACGATGAGCACATCCCAGACTCTCCGTTCATCGTCCCCATCGCCACCCTGTCTGATGATGCTCGCCGCCTCACCATCACCAGCCTGCAGGTGAGAACACGTCATATGAAACTTCCTCAGCTTTATGAACAGTTTCTACAGATGCAGGTGACATATGAGGAGTCTCCGTGTTGAAGTGTGTGGTGTGTCATCTGCTGTGTTAAGTTACAGTTTGATGTATTCTAACCAGCTGCTCTACACTCACACACTGTGTTTCTGTATTTAAGTGTGTGAATGTGTCTCTGCTATCTTCCTCTTTTAACTGCTGTATATTTGGTCTCTGACCTTCATGCTACAAACAGCTTCAAGTCTCATGACCTCATGCAGCGTTTTCAGCTGAGCTGCTTTTTGCATGTCTGATTGTCAGAAATGATCTTCACAGTTCATTTATAGTCAGTGGTTTTATGATGATGATGACAACATGAGCAAAAATAGCAGCTTGTTGAAAGGTCCTCATGCAGAGTCAGAGACAGAAGGCCTGTTTTATATATGTGTAAAATCATCCAATTTTTTTTAACATTTACACCAAATGAATTAACTCGCATCATGTGATCCAATGGTTGCTTGTGTGGATGGAAGTGGTTGGACAGTGGTGTCTATTTGTGACATTTACAGCATGCAGAGAAGCAAAGGTTTAACTCCCTCTTTCTTCTCTCTTTCTTCATCGTTTCTTATCAGGAGATGGGTCTGAAAGTTGGGCAGGAGGCCTCATTCGCTGTGCAGCTGAATGGAGCCAGAGGTTTGGTTGATGCCAAGATCCACACACCATCAGGAGCCATAGAAGAGTGTTACATCACTGAGCTGGACAGCGGTACGAGCTGCAGCTCATCACCGGGATTTCCTGTCAGGACACACCAGTTATACCACCACCAGTTTATGAGAGAAAGTAGCCCTCACATTCACAAGCAGGCCCACAAAGCTCAGATCTGCATCCGCTGCCGTTCAGTTTGTCTGGTCATGATGTGCCGACGACACGCAGCTGTTGTTCCTGAAGAGTCAAACCTTCATTCCTGCCGTGAAAACTAAGAGATCGACTTTATACACGTGACTCACAACTTATACTGATGCCTCGTCCACACATGCACACTTATTTTCTAAACACGTAGCTTCTCCGTGCGGTTCCTCTGTTCATCCACACACAAACACAAACAGCAAGTTGAGGTCACCGTTAATGAAGCTTAAGGAAACTCCTGCCAGGGTGTTATGTCTGAGGCAGCGCCATTTCTCCGCTTTGTTTACTTGCAAGATCAGTGTAACGGTGGATGAATCCGTAACAGAGCTGCTTTTAACTCTAACAGGGCTTCTGACATGTTAACACAGAAATGTAAAGTTACTCCTGCTGAGGAACTGAGGAGCTGACTGTGCTATGGAGGTCACTGCTGTGACTTGCTGTTTTTATTGTTGTTGGTACATTACTGACTTTATTCAGGCTTCTGATTGGCCAACATGGCTTCAGCGTCAAGATCATGTTGCCTCCTGTTGGCTTTGCATTCACTAACAGCGCTTCACAGCATGTTTTGCGATTTACTTCAAAAGACTTGTGTGGATGTGTTTTTTTTTATTTTAATGAAAGAGGTAAAACCCTGTTTTAAAAATAAACCTTGTGTACGCGTTGGCAGGGCTAAATCGTGACAAAACAGAGAAGCTCATAGACAATCATCAGAGTCACACACAGTCAGAATCACTCATGTGTCTCTGTTTTCTACAGACCAACATGCTATTAGATTCATTCCGAGGGAAAACGGAGTTCATTCTATTGACGTTCGGTTCAACGGTAGCCACGTTCCTGGAAGTCCCTTCAAGATCCGAGTGGGAGAACCAGGACAGGTCGGAGATCCCGGCATGGTGTCTGCCTTCGGACCTGGACTGGAGGGAGGAACCACTGGTATGCATGAGAAGAAACAACTTGATTTCAAGCCCTTTGTGAAAAATGTAGATTTTAATGTTGGTCATGTGTCTCCCTCTCAGGCGTGGCCTCAGAGTTTATTGTGAACACGTGTAACGCCGGCTCAGGAGCTCTGTCCGTGACCATCGATGGACCATCCAAGGTGAAGATGGACTGTCAGGACTGTCCTGAAGGCTACAAGGTCTCCTACACTCCCATGGCTCCTGGAAGCTACCTGATCTCCATCAAGTACGGAGGACCGCAGCACATCGTAGGCAGCCCCTTCAAGGCCAAAGTCTCAGGTAGGTCGGTGGACCACAGACCTGCTCTTGTCTTCATGTGACGAATGTGGTCATTGCTTGAGTCGGGCCGTTCTTACTGGAGTTTACAGTCGTCGGCTGCAAACCGGGAAAATAAAGCCTGATCTTTATTTCTCCTTGACCAAACCTTCCAGTCCTCACTTTACCTTCCGGCAGGTAGTTTCCCGCTGGAGCAAACCAAAGCCAGACTGTGAGGTGTGACTGCAGACGAGATGTTTCCTTGCTGCTCAGCGAAGCGGGTTAGCTGACTTCTCTTTGAATCTCCCTGCAGGACCTCGTCTGTCCGGTGGCCACAGTCTGCATGAGACATCATCTGTTCTCGTGGAAACTGTCAGCAAGTCATCAGCGATGGGAGGGGCCTTTGCCTCCTTACCCAAATTCTCCTCAGATGCCAGTAAAGTCATCTCGAGAGGTGCCGGCCTATCAAAGGCCTTTGTTGGTCAGAAGAACACGTTCACAGTCGACTGCAGCAAAGCAGGTGAGGAATCAAACTCACGGACAGGAGGGATTTGTTCTCTGTCTCCATCCGGGGGGGGAAGCATCATTTTAAGGCTGACAGATGTGAGTGTTGTCGCCTCTGCAGGTACCAACATGTTGATGGTGGGTGTCCATGGGCCGAAGACGCCCTGCGAGGAGGTCTACGTCAAACACATGGGCAACAGGATGTACAACGTCACCTACACTGTCAAAGAGCAAGGCAGCTACATCCTCATCGTCAAATGGGGGGATGAGAATGTCCCCGGCAGCCCCTTCCATGTCACCGTCCCTTAAAGCTAAACTCTTCATCTCTCTGTTTATCTCTGTGCTCCTCATCCTCCTCATGCTGATGCACTGAAAGCACAATAGTGATGCACTTCCTGTTGACGTGGACAGTTTTCTCGCTCAGCGCCGCTTTTTCTTTCGGTTCACTCTTTCACTTGCCGCCTGCAACCAGTTGTGTATTTGTTGCTTGAATTATGACACAACGCAGACGCTTCACGTCTCTGTTCTGCAGTTTTACTTTGAAAAGAAACGAGTTTTGAGAGCAGTGAACATGACTGTAAACTCCATGAGCCGCTCTGTCACAGCAGCATTTAAACACAAGACTGATCACAACCAGCATCAACGGTGCCTGACAACAGATTCTTTCGTGTAAGCACAAAATGCTGCGCGCTCACCTTTGCACAAACAAATGATCCTCAATCTGATGTGTTAAAGTCAGTGTGTCGTTCACACACCTTCACACCTGTGGACAAAATGCTGACATCACATAATAAAAACTGATGAAGACGAAAATCAGCCACGTTTAGTTTGAAGGAGGAGCTGACCGGAGCTGCGTCCCAACCTGCTTCTGACCCGTTTCTCTGATTCAGATAAAGTGAAAGACAAGCTGACCTTCGTGATGATGATGATGATGAAGATTAAGGATGAAACCACTGAGCAGATCAAACACTATGGATGTGACTGTGAGCTTTGAACAGAGGAACTCTGTTGTGTGTGTCAGCGCGCGCGCGCGTGTGTGTCAGCGTGTGTGTGTGTGTGTGTGTATGTGTGTGTATTGTTGTGTCGTGTGCAGGAAGCTGGCGTGATGACGGAGCATCGGGACGAGCTGTGCTGTGACTTTTTATTTATTCTCAGACCTTTTTCCCCCTCACTATATTTTCTTTGACAGAAAACCGTCTTATTGTTGAAGATTTGCTCGTCACATCGACGTTGTTTCCTGTTTTTGTTTTTGTTTTTTGTTTTTTTACGACAGGAAGAAGTCGCTTTGATGGGTTTATTATGTGAGTGTTGGAAGAACACAGGTGATGATGCAATGACAACATTACAGCAAGACATTTTATAGTGATTTTGTATGTTTCTGAAGCAGATGAATGAAATGAATTTTACCTGTTTGGTATGTTAACCTTTAGTCTGGCAAGATTGTGCAGGCATAATAAAAGTTTATTCACTAACTTGCCACGAAGAAGCCGTGCTGAGCGTCTCCTGTGTTCTTTCGTTGAGTTTCATGAAGCTGGAACAACTGCTGCGACTCTGAACTTGCGACCTGCCGCTGCTTCACGCCGGCGTCTGTTCGTGCTGCTGTGAAGAGAACAGCCGTCCATCCGAAAACCCTAAGAGCCCAGTGGCAGCAGCACGAAGGCCAGGTGATGGAAGGAGAGCAAATGAGAATAAGTGCCACTAGAGGTCTCTCCCTGTAACAAGTAAAAACCAAAGACGTAGTTCGATGACGTCATGAAGCAGTGTGGGATCATGGGATTTTTTTCTTTCATTGTTAAACAGATGTAAATCTGTGTGAGTGACTCGGGCAGAAATGTTCACAGACAAGGTGATGTGTTAACGTTTGATTCCCATCACATTTTGCCACATTTGCAGACTTTCTTCCTGGCTTTCTGACTGCTGTTACCCCAGAAGTTAGAGACTGGAGACTAAATAAAACGTTAGCTTGGAGAAAATTAGGAATGCACAGTAACTACTGTCCCGACATTACTAAGTATGGCATCATTTTTATTGTCCAGACAACAGAGCAGAGGATGAATTCAGCTCCATACTGCAGGGCTCCGGTTTCAAATCATGCACCGAGCGACTGACACTTCGATCCAAGTAGCTTTTTTTCAGACTGAGTCTTTGAATCTTAGGAAGAGCAGTTTGGCTCAGATGTCACTCACTTGGTCTAATAATAAAACCAGAGCTCTTTTGCTTTTCCGTCTTTTCTGACCTATAAATGTTGTTACAGTGTCAGATACTCGCTCAGCATGTTGTTGTATTTTGTTTTGTTGTGTTTGCTTTGGACTCTGCAGGTACAAAAAGAATAAAAATACATTAACAGAGATCAGACAAACACATAATACATCCTGTAACAGCAGCAGTTCATGAAACAGTTTTCCACATTTATATAAACGCCCTCTGACAGCAGTAACACGTTGACATGTTGCACGGCCCCTCTGCTCGTCCTGCCTCACCTGTTCTTCAGTATCTTAATGGGCACAAATGGATGTTTTCAGCGGTTCAGTCTGGTCTGGTATTTTTGAACTCCCATGATTTTCAAAGCAGACTGCACAAGACGAGTTATCTGTGATTTCAACTGCACAGACAGGTGACCACAGCAAGCTGTTATCCTGTATCTCATAATGCTTCAGAAAACAGCAGCATAACCGTCTGCTGAACTCCACACGTCTTTGTAAAAGGTACATTTATCAGCATGGATCCTCCTGCAGAGTGTGCTGTCAGTATGAGCGCTGAGGTACAGATGCAGATCTGTGTAACGGGTTCATTGTGGACCACCACAGGCCGGTGATCACCTTGGAATCAAACATCATTTCCTCACTTTTTAACATTCAACAAAAGATTGTTTTTATCACACCAGAGCACAAATCTTCCTACACACAATTCACATAAAGCTCTCAGAGTCCACAACATGGAGAACACAGATAAAGTTATCTGAATGTGGCAGTGTTACACATGTAAGTGCAGTTCTTTGGATTTATGATATAGTTTCAAGTCTGAAAGTCAAAACTTGACTTTCTTTGTCAAAATTAAAAGTAATCCAGTATTTTTTTCTCAATATTTTCAAGTGTTTTCTTGTGTTTTCTGGTTGAAGTGTTTTATGTTTAAAGCCCCCCCATATATATATAAAGTTACCTGCTTGCTGTAAATTATTTTTGACCTAAAGAAAAACTTTTTAAAAGGATTTTGAAACTTTGGATCTTTTCACTCTTGTGCTGTCGGAGGTCACAGCTGCAAGGAGACTCATCAGCACAAACTGGCCGCGGCTGTGACTCTTCCTCGGCTGAAGACGGTCAGCTGCTCGGACGTTTCATCTGTTTCCTATGTTTCCTGCTCTGTCTGGCTGAGTGGGTGCAGAGTGGACACCATCAGCTGACTGTCTGTGTGTTTAGATCGAGCATTGAAAGTGTGTTTGTCCTTTAAAGTTGCCTAAAAACTTGCAAACGTGAAAATAAAAAGAGGAAGAATTTGGATTCCATTGAAATGAAAACGCTGAACAGCTGTGAAAGATGAAGAAAACAGACCTTTTATGAAGGAAACAAGCTCCACAAAGTTTAAAAACTCATGAAAATTATCATTAGTTGTTGAGGTGCCTCAGGAAATGAAATACGGCAGAAAATGAAGAGAACTTTAACTAAACGACCGTAAGACAGATAATCAATAGAAGCTTCTTAAATAATTATGAGGAACCATTAATCATTTCATTCATTACAACAGAAACACACTGTTTATATTTTATTGTGATTTAGAGGATGAATGGAGCTGTGCAGTGCTGCAGGTGGCCAGCAGGTGGCAGCAGAGATGCACCACTGTGACAGCTTGAAACGCAGCAGTGAAACAGTCAGAGAAGCTGAGATTTAAACTTTAATGTGAAAACGTCAAATATGATCCACAACATGTAAACAGAGCTTCCAGATTTTATTCAGCTGAAGAAGAAAAAACTTCATCTAAAACATCAACACAACTGCACACACACAGTCTCACTTGGACATGAGCTGAAAAGTAACAAGCAACTAAAGCTGTCTCACAAATGTAATGGAGTAAAAGTGTAATGGAGCAGTGAAACAGAAATACTCAAGTACTTGAGCAGCTTGACTTGTACCCGACTGTACAGTACTTGAGTAAATGCATTTACTTAGATGATGCAGAGGATGATGATGATGATGATGATATGGATATGTGTGTTCATGTTGTCTCAGGATGCCCCTCCTCCTCCTCCTCCTCCTCCTCCTCCTCCTCCTCCTCCTCCTGCTGCAGCATTAGTGAGGGTATTATTAGTCTGAGTGGACGGCTGTAATTAATGCCTCTGGGGGTGGGTGGGGGTGAGGCCTGTTGGGGTGGGGGGGTGGGGGGGTGGCTAAAGCTAAAAATACCTCTTCCGAATTTAACCAGCCGGATCTCTAATCCAGGAGACGGTGACTCCTCCCCCACCCTCCTCCTCCTCGTCGTCCTCCTCCTCGTGTCAGTTGCTTTTTAGGGGCCGGTCCCCTGAAGTCATCTTGAATCTTTCAGAACGTTTCCATCATCAGTGCAGAGTCGGTTCTTACCTGCCAAGAGCAAAGACACTCATTCCTTCAAAGCCTCCGTCCTGTTCTGTGAGTTCAGCCTGGAAACTGATTTGACCTGCAGGTGACCTGAATGAAGTGACTTCAGGTGTGGTGACCACGCCCCTCATTGATGATCAGAGAGATGAGCAGCATTTCCGTTGGTCAAATGTCCATGACGGTAACATGATTGATCGTGTCACATGTTACATAAGTTCAAAACGGGTACCAGAGATTCATCACATCTCCCTGTTTTCTACGTGATGAGGGACAAATTGAGAAAACTAAATTAATGGCACAAGTCTGAAATTTGCTAACATGAAACCAGACTCACATAAAACCTTCAGTCGACGTGCGGCTGAAGAGGGATGTGACTCTGTTGGAGTCTGAGGGCGTGAGTTTGCATCCTGGCCGAAGCTGAAGTCACATGTTTCAGTGTTTTTTCTCTGAACTTCCTTCAGCTTCATGATGAGCAGGTTGAACTCAAGTCCTCAACAAACTTACAAAATAAAAGCCTTTGCTTTAGCAGAACAACTTCATGCTCAGGAAACAAAGTCCACATGTGGTGAAATGCTCGTGTCTGATTGGTTGTTCTGTTTGTCTGATATTACAGCTCAGTCTCACCTCAAAGGTCCATTCAGGTTAAAGCTTTTGATCGTATCATGTGACCCTCCTCAGAGCGCTCAGTGGTCCATCAGTAAACCTTCTCACCACTTGGATGATTTTGAGGATTTAAAGGAACAGTGTGTAAGAAATGTACAGCAAGTAATCATAAAATCATTCCATATGTCACCAGAGACTAAGGA
>JAPZDX010000015.1:20805836-20817253 GCA_029783625.1 Naso annulatus | reverse complement strand
TGTGTGTGTGTGTGTGTGTGTGTGTGTGTGTGTGTGTGAGAGAAAGAGAGAGAGAGAAAGAGGCCTGAAACAGATTTTCATGTGTTTTACGTTACGTTGAATTTGACTGTAAGGATGTGAAACACACACAGAAGTTACTTTGCATTTTTCGTTGTTGTTTACGAGACAAACATTTGTTGACGTCGGTTCTTCCCGTCTGCTGCGTCTTCGTGTTTTTGCATCAGCAGCCATGTTTTATGTCTCTGAGTCTCTCTGTTTCTTCTTCTTTTTCATGTTGTTTCAGGCCTCACCTGTTCTCTCTGATCTACCTGTAGGGCTCATCTAGCCTCATAAAGAGAGTAGGTGTTCACTGCTCCTGCTGTGGGGTCAGTGGGGCCCCTGATGGGGCCCCTGGAGAACAGTGAGGCCATTGATGCAGTGTGGCGACGGCTCTTTGAAGTTCAGTCATGAAAGCGGCTGCTGTGTGCTGCAGATTCAGCCAGCAGGTGCTGAACTTTAACATCCTGCAAACTTTTAGAGTTCGGTTTGGTGTTCAAGTCAACCAGCACTGAGGGGAGGAGCTACTTTAGTGACAGAGTAGGCGGAGTTTGTGTAATGACTCTCACTAACAGGACGGGAGATAACAGTGTCACACTGCAGATCAGAACAACATCGGACTACTTTGAATGATTTTGTTCAACAAAACAGAAAAATATTTTTCAGTTTAAAAAGAGTTGAAATTCAGATTTTGTGTTGATGTGTGTATCACTGTGAGGACTTAAAACGTGAAATATGGACCACAGTGAGAAAAGACAATGAGTGTGAAACGCGTCCTTGTTCCTGTTGCTGTGACTCTTCTTCACAGACTCAGTGTGAACTTTTCAAACATCTTGTGCCAACACAAGCGAAACCCCGGTCATTCTGCGTGCATGAAAAATCAAATCACTGCATGGTGGCTGCTGTTGCCATGGCAGCTCTAAGTGTGCAGAGAGGTTAATGAGGCGTGGTTTCCATGGTGAACCTGAAGGCCTTTTAACAAACAGCATGTCACAAATACAGTAAGTGAAAATATGTAAAAGTATTTTCACTTATCACTTATCACTTATCACTTCACTTAGTGAAAATATGTAAAAGTATTTTCACTTATCACAACACGACTTTAACACAAAAAGAGTCAAAGTCTTTGAACACAACTTGACTTCATCACAAACATTTGAAGTTCAGAGGCAGTCGGAGCCGCACAGCCAATAAAAGAGCCTGTAATTTAGTTTCCACAGTTGTGAGCAGGCAGAATACAACGTGTGCAAACAGAAGCATCATGTGATGTGCACCAGTTTATGTTGGTGGGTTTTTTGTTTAGTGTGCCTGATGATCACAGAGCTTATTATTGCCAAATTAACCTTATTTTATAAATACAACTTAAAACATTGTGCTCTTGAATAAATGATTTGTTACATGAATTAACAGACCATAATATCAAACAATCTTCAGTGTGAAAAATAAGCTGGTAAACCAGCTAAATATGATGTTCAGCTAATAATACACAGCTGCTGGTGCTCAGTTTACATTTGCATTTTTAATTTGGTGATTAAATACAGAGCAGGCCAGTCTGCTGCTCGAACTCACTGCCCCTGAACACTTTTCTGTTCCAAGTTATTTAAACCAGCTGAGTTCTTTCAAAGGTAAGTTAGTTTTTAATGGAGCTAAACATTTCTCCCTGTCACTCTGCAGCTGCACAAGCTGCTCTGCGTGTGGATCAGTCCTCAGCGACAGCATTCGTCTGTTTCCTCAACCTCTGAATTCTGATCTAATCTCTGCTGATGATCCAAATGGATCAGATCCAGGACCTGAGGTGGCTTCAGCTTCATCATTTACCCCAAAAAACTCTGTTCGCACTGACCTCAGCTGCTTACAGCTTGCTGCACATTAGCGTCAGACGCTGACAGATTCACAGAGCTACAACCTTCGACGCCTTTTCAGGTGAAATAACAATTATTTTGTTAACCTTCAACAGCTACAAATAAAAACGCTAATGACAGTTAAGTGCAACCGCGCCTGTTGGCTGAAATGAGGAATAGAAGAACACCAGCAGCAGAACAAAAGAGAGAAAGACGAGAGAAGCTTCTAGCATTTAGCCACGGCTTTAAGCTGCGTTTGCATCAAATACACTTAGATAACATTTTACAGTGTTTGTGTCTGCTCAGAACATTAAACGGTTTGTTTGCATGAGATTAGATGATGGCATTTTAAAAATGAGTTAAAGCAGCGTGGAGACTTTCAGCTGAAGACTTTTGTTACGTCTCTGTCCTCCTTTCATACAGAAAAGTGTTGGTGCTGGTTTGAAATGTGATGGCTCGACTGTGTCAGTGTTCACACACATTCATTGTTTACTCAGTTTCATTAAAAGTCTAAGGCAAATGGCTTGTTGGTAAAAGTCACTGTAAAATTTCAGCTTTAACTCAACAACCGACACACCTGAATAATGTTGGAGTTGTGAAGTTCAGGCTCGTCTGGTATTTCAGATTACAACGAATCCTCACACGTGTACTTTCTGCTGTGCAGCTGACAGTGTGTTAAAACAGGAATCCTCCTTCAGTCACGAACATTAAAACTCCACCAGGAGAGTCAGAGAAAACACCTTCACAGTGTTCCTCAGTCAAATCCAGCACACACACGCCATGTGTTTGCAATCAGGCAGAAAGAATCTGAACTCTGTTATTTAACAAGCAACTACAACTGCACTACCTACACTTAGACATTATAAAATAGTTCTCTGATGTGGATCTACTGGAGGCCACAGCGACAACAACTGACAGCACAACAAATTGTTTCATTTTATTTTAAAATCTTAAAAAGACTTGAGATCAAAAAGACAAACACGTCCTCACGAACTGGCAGCTTTAAGTAGTGTCCTCATTAACCACCCACGTCCTCACGATTAACCACCTGTGTCCTCGTTATTAACCACTCGGGTCCTCATTATTAACCATCCATGTCCTCATTATTAAGCACTCCGGTCCTTATTATTAACCACTCGGGTCCTCATTATTAACCACCCATGTCCTCATTATTTACCAGACAGTATCCTCATCAACTACCTGTGTCTTCATAATCAACCACCTGTGTCCTCATTAACCACCCATGTCCTCATTATTAACCAAACAGTGTCCTCCTTAACCACCTGTGTCCTCATTATTAACCACTGGTGTCCTCATTATTAACTACCTGTGTCCTTATTATTAACCACTCGGGTCCTCATTATTAACCACCCGTGTCCTCATTATTAACCACCCGTGTCCTCATTATTAACCACTCGGGTCCTCATTATTAACCACCCGTGTCCTCATTAACCACTCGGGTCCTCATTATTAACGGCCTGTGTCCTCATTAACCACTCGGGTCCTCATTATTAACCACCCGTGTTCTCATTATTAACCACCTGTGTCCTCATTATCAACCACCCGTGTCCTCATTATCACGTCCCGTGTCCTCATTGTTAACCACCTGTGTCGTCATTATTAACTCACTTGGGTCCTCATTATTAACCACCCATGTCCTCATTATTTACCAACTGTATCCTCATTATTAACCCCCTGTGTCCTCATTATTTATCAAACAGTGACCTCATTAACCACCCATGTCCTCATTATTAACCACTCGGGTCCTCATTGTTAACCACTCGGGTCCTCATTGTTAACCATCTGTGTCCTCATTACTAACCAAACAGTGTCCTCATTATAAACCATCCGTGTCCTCATTTTTTACCAAACAGAATCCTCATCAACCACCCGTGTCCTCATTAGTAAACAACTGTGTACTCATTATTAACACTGTCCTCAAAAACCTGCGGTTATCTTTTGAATTGAAGTTTCCACCAACCTGTTGGTTATTTTTAACATTTAATTCTGTTTTTTTTTCCTTCCATTTTAAAAAGAAAACTTGTCTCTCTCATCAGAGGTTTTTGTGATCTGAGTCTGCGTGTCCCAATAAGGCAGCAGCAGTTCATATGATCTGATGAGTTGATCCGGATTATCAGTTTTATTAGATTAGATGCTGTCTTTGATAAAACAGAGGATTATTTTTCTGTTTCTGTTAGAAATGATGTATTAACTTTAGAGAAAATTTTCCTGTCTTGAATTACATTAGTTTTTTCTGTAATTTCCTACAAATTTTACATTGTGTAAAAGCCATGTTTATAAAGTCTAACATCATTAATCCAGCACAGCAAAAATCCCATCAGGCTTCACAACTTCAGCTTTTCAAAAACAAATCAAACAAACCAGAAACAAAGAAAGAAAGAACAAGAGAAAACACCACCACTCACTTATACACATCAGAAACACTAAAACATCACATGTAAAACCATACATATATCACAAACTCTGACAACTATGGTTAGAATATTTAGACTTCTACAATAAATACAAAATATTGTAATTAAAAAACAGACTAAATAAACATCAGCACAGTTTTACTGTTTTATCTTTCAGCAGAGTGAAATAAATTTTGTTTTAAAAGAGTCATACATTGATTTACATTTTTTTTAAATCTAATTTATTATTGAATAGAAAATCACCCTAAACTGCACTGTGAGAAAACATATGAGATACAATCCTGACCTCAACCAAAAATCAGCTGATAATAATGAATGTAAAATTAACTAATGAATAAAAGAAAACACAGTTAAACAGTTGGATTAAATGAAATCAGTAAACTCACATAAACCTACAAACATCAGTTTACATTTTGTTTGTCTAAAAAAATAAATATGAGCACACATCAAAACTCACCTTCATATTTAAAATAAAACCATTGACTCAAACAAACAACAGTGTTCAGCCTCAAATCGTCTTGGTATCAGCTTCTCAACCCAAACATCAAGTTTGATCACAATAACAACAGTTATCGTTTTTGTCCGTTTTTCAAAATATGAGCTTTAATAAGATGCTGTGAAACGTTCCTCTGTGTCTGTGAAGGAATCATCATCATGAAAATGAAGTTTACAGATATCGTCATACAGAAACACCCAAGTGATCACGTGGTTTGGCCTGTTTTTCAGACTGTGTGTATGTTGTGTGTGTGTGTGTGTTTGGTTGTTTACTGGAGGATTCAGGTTATTTTTATGTTTACTGAACAGCAGAGACTCACATGCTCGACCAGCAGACCTCAGTGGCAGAAAGACAAAAGGTTTCCATTCGCCGACGTGGCAGTGAGCTCTGAGACGCTGCTTGCTGCTGGATGAAAGGCGGTAGCGGTGTTTTTTATCTTTTTCAGTTGATGTCTGTGTGCTTTTGCGGTCAGCGACAGCTGTTCTCAGACCAGCATCCCGTCTGTTTGAGCATTTACACTGAGTTCAGGTACGAACAAGAAAATCCCTGTTAAGTTTTCTTGTTGCACTTTGTTGTGAGCTGCGACGCTGCAGTGTGGAATGTGACGCCACCACGACAAGACCTGCAGCAGTAGAAGAGTGTATGTTTGTGAGGACGTGTGTGTGTGTGCATGATTGCGGCGGCTCTGAAGAAGAAGCCAGACGTGGCGGCTCTCACGGGGCCTCTGAGCTGAACCCGAGTTTATTTGACCTCTGACCTGCAAGTCCAGGAGAGGCTGATGAGACGATACTTGAGGCTGTGACACAAAAGAGAAGAAGAAGAAGAAGAGGAAGAAGACTTTGATTTGAGAGTGAACACATCACTATTTTAGAATAATGAGGTGAATGAAGTGGTGAGTGAGGTGATGAGTGAGGTGAATGAAGTGGTGAATAATGAGGTGAATGAAGTGGTCTTGAACCTCCCTGCTCTGCTCTGCTCTGTGTCTCAGGACTGTGGGTTGCAGGTGGAGCCCAGTCGCTCCTGTGGTCTTCAGCCATTCACCAAGTCGCAAAGTTCACTTCAGGCCTGCAGCTCTGGACACGTAGCAGGTCTGATGTCACTTCCTGTGTGTCAGCTCTTATGATATAGCAATAGATCAGTCGATCAGAGATAATACTCAAGTATATTTGCATGTAAATGTGCATATTTAACTTTTTGAGAATTCAACAAATAACAGCTGCCTTATTAAATGTAGTTTTTCCTGTTTGTGTTTTAACTAAACAAATAACATCTGTTCAGGTGATTTTAATCCGTTCTCTTCTCAGAACTCTCTTTCTTAATGCTAAGCTGGGCTAACAATAGCCTGACTCCAGCCCTGAACTTAAGAAGACAAATCTCCCAAAATGCTGCACTGCTCATTTAAGACATTACAACATATGTGACATCACTTCTCACCTGTCTCAGGTCAGTGGGTGGTTCCCTGTCTCAGCTGCTCTGACAACAGGACGTGCGATTGGAGGGAGGTTGCCTGGCAACCAGACGACTGTTATCACCCGCTAGTGGAGAAACCACTGCTGCAGGACTGTATGACAGACAGGAAGGTGAGGTCATGCGATCACAAGATCACAGCTGATGTCCAGACCACAGCAGATGGTCAACAGCTTTTCTTTCCTTACTTCCTGTCTGTCTCTCCACTGTTTGGTTGGAAAAGATGAATGAAGTTGTTGGCAGGAAACAGTGAAACACGTCTCTTCAGTCTCTAAGGATGGTTGTGCAAATCGTCCCGTCTCTCCTCAGGTGTTGTTTATTGGCGACTCAACCAATCGCGGGATGATGTACTTCCTGATGGAGAGAGTGAACTCCAGTCTGGAGGACTGGGGGAAGGCTCATGACATGCTGGTCTACAGAAACCTGAACGGAGGACGAACGCTGGTCAGCTACTCGTATTATCCTCAGTTCTGGTTGGAGCAGAAGCTGAGACCCACGTTCAGACAGGCCCTGCTGCAGCTGCTCAGCAGGTGACAGAACACTCACTGATGCAGGCTCACGGTGTGTAATTAACAAGAGGTCATGTGATGCTGATGCTGATTATTATTGTCTCTAAAGGTCACAACCTCTGATGAACTCCAACCGCACAGTTCTGGTGGTGGGAGGAGTCCAGTGGCTCAACACTGATCACCTGAGGAGCATCAGAGAGGTGCTGAACAGGTGAGCAGATACACTCCACAATGACATCACGCCACCACGTTTACACTCTCATACATCTGAGTACAATTTAGAATGAATATGGTCTTATTTCCACTTTTCTACACAGATGATACCTCACTGACTTCTGATCCAGAACATTCCAGATGTGTTTTGGTGCACAGCTCGAGTGTTTTATTGATTTTTCCGTTAACTTTTTCAAAGGAATGTGAGCAAAGGCTCCTGAAACACAAATGTTGTATCTTTGACAACTCATGCAGATTCTAAAGTATTATGTCTATTTAAACTCATGGCCAGACTTTAACACGGTGATCTAGCAGGGATAACGTTTACCATGTTCACCATCTTAGTTTAGCATGTTAGCATGCTAACATTAGCTACGTAGCAGTAACCACAGAGTCCAGCTGAGGCTGATGACAACATCATCAGTTCAGCATAAACCAAAGTCTTGGATGTGTTTAAATGTTGACCTGATGATGGCGCTAGATAATCAGTCAGAGAATCACCAAAGTTATTTTAGTTCATCCTGAGGGGAAAGTGAATGTTTGAGCACATTGTATCACAATCCATCCCACTGTTGTTGAGATGTTTCAGTCTGGAACATATTGGTGGACACACAGATGTTGCCATGAATAAAATCTCAAAGCTAAATAAAACCCAGAGGCTTCAACATGCTGCTGATGAGTCATCGATCTCTCCACAGCATCTAAAAGCTTTACAAGAAGCAGCTTTGCTGCTCATGTTTCATCAGCATCCAGGTTTATGGGTCACAGTTAGTACTGGAACCTTCGTCAGGTTTGTGGTTACCATGACAACACACTTAACTCTTCTCACTGCATCCTCCCTCTTAGAGAGTCTCTTGGTGATATCCTGGTGGTGGTGAAATCATTGGGGATGGGTTTCCATCTTCCTGTGGACGGAGTCCGATCTCTCAGTCTGGTATGTTGCTGTTGGTTTGTGTGTGTATGTGTGTGTGTGTGTGTGTGTGTGTGTGTGTGTCTGTGTGTGTGTGTGTGTGTCTGTGTGTCTGTGTGTGTACAGAAGGCTGTGCTGCAACAGGACTTTAACTTGCTCAGGTTTCACTTAGGAAGTCTCCTGATGACGAAGTCTGACCAGAGAAACTGGTGTTAAACGGTGCTGTGACGGTGAATGAGCACTACATGCACCACAGTGTTTTGTCTGCAGTGAATGACCTCATTCACTTCAGTCAGATTCAGCAACGCAATCACCAAATATCAAAAGTAATAAAACTTTTAAGAGACAGGTGGTTTGGGCCTATATACAGGAAATAAAAAAAAAATCAACTTTAGATTTTTTTCTCTTAACTCGTGACTTTAGTCTCACAGAATTTGCAAGTTTTTTTCTCCTAAATGTTTGACTTCAATTTTTTAATCTTGACCCTGGGATTCTACTGGGTACATGTGTTCCGGAACGGCTCTGCTGCGTGTTTGCTCCGTGCCCCGCCATCCGTCAACACCTACTGACTGTGTTCAGGCTGCGTTTCAGAGCGCAACAGAGCCAGACAGCTGGAGTCGCAAGACTACAAGATTTTGCAGTGATGACAGAATCAAGTGCGACTGCGGCCTGATCTGTTGACTTCTGGCCTGGCTCTGCACATAATGACAGTTTATTTATAAAGTTAAGTGAAATATAATTTGAGTGTTTTATTCTGAAATGAACCGGATGCTGTAATGTTGTATCTGTCTGACTTCCTGTCCTGCACGATCTGCTTTTGCTGAATTTCTGTGTTGTGCTCTGTCATCCAGCAAAACTAAAAGCCTTGTGTATCTGCTGCGGAGGGCTCCAGATCAGCGGAGCTGTGACGGAGTAGGAACTGAGCGTAGCAGAGCCAGCGGAAGCACACACACTGACTAGAGTTGAAACGTATCAGCTCCACTGCTGTTGCGGGTTAGCCATAATTCATCGTCTTAGTACAGACACATTCAATATTCTGAATTTAAATATGTGTAAACAACTGCACAGGGTAACATCAAGTTGACCACAAGGTTTAAACATGTAGCGTCAGCTGCCATGGCAACATCACTCATGTAAAACTTATTCACCTTACATAGTGCGGGTTGATTAGGAAGTTACTCCGGACATCACAAAGTGGCCTGGATGAGCCAGTGAGTTTTCTTTGTCATCCAGCTCCCTGACTTAGACGCGTGTTGCTGCTGATGAATGTGAAAGCTGTTTCCTTTTCTCCCTCTGTCCACACTGAGACTGCTTCTGTTCTCACAAATCCCTGTTTGTTTGTTTTTGCTGATCAATCTTCCAGAGAGAGATCCAGGAGCTCTACAAAGAGAACCAAAACATCATCGCCACAGGAAATCATCATGGGTATGAGGTGATCGACACATTCAGTATCACGATGGGGCGATACAAAGAGTTCCTGCAGGGACGGTGTGCCTGCCACTTTCATGAGGTAACACAACTGCATGGATTAGTAAAAAATATTTTCATTGATCCCATAATTGTGCGAGGAATCAGACATGACGTAGAGTTCCTCAAAGTTTGGCTCTCGGTCCACTTCAGTTCAGCCAAGTATTCAATATGATTCTAAAAGACTCAGCTATTCAGACAGTTTCCAGTTTACAACAGACGGTTTCCAGTTTAACCAGTGAGGCATCAGCTTTCATCTCGTTATCCAACATTCATTTAGCATGAACCTGGTCACAGATGACCTGGACAGGGTCAGAGAAAGTGTTATGTTTCTTTAACCAGCTGTTAATTTTTTCTGTCTTCCTTCACAGGTAGAGAAGTTTTGGTCCTCCAGACTTTCAGATGACAACACGTCCACAATCAACAGAACCAGACCTGGACTCTGCAGCCAATCAGCTGTGCTGGACACAGAGCAGGGGGCGTGGCCTAAAGCTTTGACCTATCATGTGAGAGGGCCAGTGAACCAGGTGTACTCTGAGATCCTGCTGAGCCGCCTGTGTCCCAAAACCAGAAACTAAACTTTGTGTGTGTGTGTATGTGTGTGTGTGTGTACTGGTTTTTGTTACCCATTAAGGACCTTTTCTGGAACACATACTGACCATGTGAGGACCAGTAGTCCTCACTGGGACTAAAGACTGGTCCTAATGCGGCATGACTTGATTCCTGAGGTCCTGGTTCAGTTCAGGGGAAGGTTAAGGTTAGGTTTAAGGTTTAGGTTAAGGCATAAACTGGTTAAGGTTAGGCTGTACAAATGAATGGAAGTCAATGTAAAGTCCTAACAAGAATATCTGCAAAAACCTGTGTGTGTGTGTGTGTGTGTGTGTGTGTTTGTGTCTGTGTGTGCGTGTGCAGACTCACATTCACCTGCAGCAGGCCTGGTGTGGCTCAGTAGGGTCTCTGGTGGTGGGAGGATAAATGATCATCACTGACATATGAATAAAAGCGTAAAAATCAATCATGTGGAAAGAAAAATACTGAAATCTAAACGTTCTCCACTTTTTCCTCAAGAACTCAACAGACAACATGAAACGAGCTCTTTAACTGCAGAAAAGAAAGAGCTAAACTTCCAGAGCTGAAGGTCCCAAATTCAGTGTCTTAATGCAAAACAGCTGAAGGAGCAACCTGAAACTTCTTCTCATGTGAGTTTGAGAATAAAGATGAGCAGAATTTACTAAACACTAAGTAGTCTCTGATAACCAGGGGAAACTTTTCATGTGGTTTCACGCAGCAGAAGTTTTTCAGTGTGATCTGCACTGACTGATTTCCAGCCTGTTTCTGATGAGCACCTGCTAGCTGCTGATGGTAATGCAGCTAATGCTGAGTGTTAGCTTCAAATGCTCATTTTAACGCGAATCAGCTGCTTCTGTTTTTAACTCAGTTCAGCCTCTTTGTGTCTTTGTCATATTTATATACCTCAGTCACTCACTTTGTGTATGAGCTCACATTCAAAACCAAAGACTCCATGATAACTGTTTATCATGTGAACAGATGTCTTATTTGACTCTCTGCTTATATTTTTCTTATTTTTCTACAGATGTATATTGTGCCTTTATCTCTAAACATGTTTACATGCTGGAAAATAGAAGCTATGAATATTTAAATGAATGTTATGATGTTTCTTTGCTCTTTAAAATAAGAAAATGTTTACTGAAAACAAAAAAGACCCAAACACGATTTATTGATAACAAAAACCCAACTGTGAAGACACGAAAGCTGTTTTTATTTTTAACAGAAATTCCCCTCTGCTCCTGTTTTTCATTCATGTGCTTCAAAATTTGTTTTTTCTACTAAAAACTTTCACAAATTCACAATTTTTTTTTAAAAAAACCTCTAAATTGTGCCTTTGTACGTTCAATGTGTATGTAGCACAGAAGTTATTTGTATTATAAAACTGACGGTTTGCTGCCATTCTTGTTTTCATATTTAAACTCTTTATTCAAGTCGTTTATGATTTTGTTGAAGAGTAAAAATAAAACACAGTTT
>JAPZDX010000015.1:20690254-20702179 GCA_029783625.1 Naso annulatus | reverse complement strand
GTCCACCACGAGATCTCCAGCACCCTCCCCAGCCCCCACCAGCTCGCTTTCACCTGCGGGCGAGAGAGCACAGACAAACAATAAAAAGAGACACCAATAAAAACACAATATTTTCAGAATATTGAGATTATTTTGATTTCAAACCTTTTTGCGCTGATTTGTACGGTGAGTTTGTTTGGAAGAGTTGAGATCGACTCGACCATCGAACCAAATCTCTGTCCACAGCTCGATGAACTTTAAAGGGTTAAAACGATCCACACACAAACTCATCACAAGCCTGGTGTGTGTGTGTGTGTGTTAATGTATTGTTGCTTGAACTTCAGGGTAAGTGAGATATCCAGTTAAAACTCTCGGCAGCCAATCAGAAATCAGGGTGGAGTGGTCACATGACCAGAGTTGGAGGTTGGAGGCGGAGTTGGTGTGAGTGTTGGAATAAAAACCGTTGTGTGTGTGTGTGTCCCTGCACTGGGAGCAGGCTCTGAACTTCTGTCCTGATGTCCTCTCAGGGACGTTTTACTGTCTTCAGCACTACAACGATCGTGTGAGCGCCCTGACGGCGAGGAGGAGACGCACGGTGTCTGACGCCACAGCTTCACAGCAAACATCAACAGTAAGGAACATTTTGTCTCTGACAGTAAGAGTATGAAATGAAGGAAGCAGAGCAAATAAGTAACTTTCCTGATCCTCTGCGTTTGACCCATCCTGCTCATAGTTAACCTTAACTACACACACTGGGAGCAGTGGACTGCCGCTGTACAGCGCCCAGGGAACAACTCCGGATCTCTGACAGTGCCTTGCTCAGGGGCAATGACAGGAGTGTGAACCCTAACTTACATGTCTTTGATGGTGGGAGGAAACCCGAACACCCGAGGGGAAACCCACGAGACACGGGGAGAACATGCAAACTCCACACAGGAAGGACCTGGATTCAAACCCAGGACCTTCTTGCTGTGAGCAGTGCAAACCACTGAGCCACTGTGCTCACAGCAGGCTCTAATATTTATTTATTTTATGCAGTTTTATATGAGCACTAAACTAATTTTCAGAGTAAGTAGGATTCTTTTTCTGTCACATGCAGTCATACTGAGTAGCACATATGTGAGTGCAGTTCTCTGCCTTCACGCCGTCTTTGAGGAGCGATGACCTCATGGCGCCGCAGCGTCCGCAGCGTCCGCTCTCTGCCAGTGACAGCGGAAATGAAGCCACATGCATGATGGTCTGCCCGGGAACAACATGTTTAACTCAAACAAGCTGTGATGCTTTGATAAAGTTTATGACTTCTTGCTGTTGAACTGGACAGTCAAAGCCAAACCCGCTCATGTGAGCCACAAACCAGCAGAGTAAACCGCTGTTGCCAAAGGCCGGTCACATGTGCTTTGAGTACTGCACAGCATTTCTGCAGTACAACAAGTATTTGATTTTCACAGTGTGTGTGTTGACTGAATACAAGACAGCAGGCTTCCACCTGGTTGAACGTCCCGATATGTTACGAAGTCATTAAGCTGTTACCGGGACAGTCCACAGTGTTGCCATGGCGATTGTTTGGCAGGCTGTTGCTGTGTGGCCTCTGTGGTCAGTCAGCGTTTGTGTCCTGGTTCTGGTTCTTGTGGAGATTATGTTTATAATTTGAAACAAGCTGAAAGTCAAAATCTGGATTGAAATCCTCATGCAGTTTGTGCTCAGAGGCGTCTCAGAGTTCATCAGCTGTCGTCAGAGTTGATAAAGAAATGAGAATCAGCTGCAGTGAGACGCACTGTGTGTGTGTGTGTGTGTGTGTGTGCGCGTGCGTGTGTGTGTGTGTGTTCTCTCACAGGCCTCTCTGGGTTCAGCTCCATCACTCTCCTCCACAGACTCTCTGGTCTCTGCTGAACAGCGCCGTGCTTCAGGTGAGTTCACTTCACCTGAGTCATCCTTTCAGTCTTTACACCTGTTCACACTGAGCATGCTCCTTAAACTGGAATCAATGTGGGCTTTAGTGTGTGTGTGTTTCTGTGTGTGTTTGTGTGTGTGTGTGGCTGTGTTGGTGTGTTTGCAGTTGTTTCTGTGATGGTGGTGACGCCCGAGAGGATTGAGCTGGAGAACTACAGCCGGAGCTCGACGAAGGTGGGGGCGGAGCTGCAGGAGGAGCCTGAAGAGCCCGAGGAGGTGTCAGAGGAGACGCTGACCCGCTTCAACCTGAGCCTGGACAAGAAACTCCAACACAGGTGAGACTCTGCTCCGTATGGAAGCTCATTAACACCAAAAAGATGAAACTTCATGAAATATCAGGAGTATTTCAAAATACTGGATGAACTTGTGAGTTGAAGAAACAAAGACATGTCCAAAAAATGTCAGTATTTTCACTTTCAAACAATATAACATAATAAAACTTGAAACTGACTGTTATAGTTAAAAATTATGAGCCTCAAAAAGGAAAACTACATTTAATGACTTTCTAGCCAAATTTATGAATGTGAGAATTCTGACTCATACAAAACAATTATGACTTTAAAGTAAAAATATGACCTAACATGAGTTGAAAGTCTGAATGTTTAAGTCAAAATGCTGCTTCACGATGACTGTTCAAGTGAGAATTTTTTTTTTTTTAAATTGTTAAAAATTATTTTTTCTCGTCAAAGTCATGATGTGCAAGGAGATTTTCAGTAAAAATGACATCATTTAATTCAAATGTGTGACTTTCATTTTTCTGAAAGTTGCAGTTTTGACTTTTGAAGGACAAAAAGAACATTTAATATCAAACTTTAAAAATGACTTTTTAAATCGAGTCAAGTTTTCATCCGTGTCGTCTCCTCCCACACTGAAACAATCTTCACTCTGTCCATTCCTGTTTTCAGTTCAGAGTCGGAGATGGAGGAAGAGGAGGAGGAAGAGGGCAGGGGTCGATGCCATGTGACCTCAGTGGAGGCCAGAGCTTCCTGGAGGGAAACTCTGCAGCTCCACCTGAGAGGTGACCAGGAGGAGGAGGAGGAGGAAGATGAGGATGAAGGAGAGGTGGAGGAAGAGGATTGCAGCAGTGAAGTGGAGTCCAGTGACGGTGAGTCTGCTGTGTTTTCTGTCTGTTCTGCCCTTGGAATCCTCTTGTTTCTGTGTGTGTGTGTGTGTTGTATTGTGTGTGTGTGTGTGTGTGAGTGCTGTGTATATGTGTTGTAACGTGTTGGAATGTGTTGTGTCATGGGTGGAGGGCGAGTACAGGCCCTGCGACATGGAGCAACACTCGGGTCTGTGGCTCCTGTTAGAGGAGACGACAGGTAGAAACCAAACAAACAAACTACAATCAGTTAAACATGAGATTTAGATGAACTTTAACACATGAAAGCAGAAGCATTAATCATTTTAACAGCCTGGATGTTTTTTCAGCCGTAGCTGATCAGCTGCTTATTGAAAACGTTTGATGTCTTCATCCTCACATTGACAGACCAACACTGGCACGACCAGCTCTCAGTACGACTCCTGCTGGAAAAAGTTCCCTTTGTCTTGTGACGTTCATCGTTTCCCAGCACAGACTTGTACTCGTTCATTAGAATTTGTAGAACATTTGCAGTTTGTGTTTTTTTGTCCACAGCCGACTGAGGGGACAGAAAACATCGTGAACTGTAGAAACTGCTGACTCTCGTCTTTCCTTCCTCTCTCCCTCAGACGAGGACTTTCCTCTCGTATCTGAGGGCGTCTCCTACGCAGCAGGAAGTGACATCACACATTGTGGCACACCTGTGGAGTCTGACTCAGGCCTAACACCCCACATCACCTCCTCCACGCCTCCATCTGAGACTCCGCCCCCCATTCACACACCCTCCACAGCCTCCTTTATCACCACACCTGACTCCGCCCCTGAAGATGACGGAGACATAGCTCGGCTTACGCAGCTCACGCCTGTTGTCATTTCAAGAGCTGCTCAGAGACACGCCCCCCAGCAACCAGCTGGAGGGCAGGGCTCTTTTGATGACATCAGCCCTGAACTGCCACATATGAAGCCCCTCCTCCTGCAGGTGAGAGGGGCGGAGCCAGATGAAGAGGGGGAAAGTTCAGAGGAGGTGTGGAGGAGGAGACATAGAGGAGCCCGCAGTCTGCCTCCATGCTTCCTCTCCCCTCTGCAGGGCGGGGCTGGGGCCTTCCTCCCCCACTTAAAAGGACTCAGAGAGGCTTCGGCCCCCGGGCTGGGGGAGGTTGAAGGGGGCGGAGCTAGAGCCCTGTGGAAAGCGATGTTCTCTGGAAACAAGAAGGAGAAGAAGTGGAGCCGGACTTTACCTCCAGGTGCCGAGAGGGTGAGGAAGGAAGCAACCCACCAGAGGAGAGCTTCAGGTGACGATGTAACAAACAGGTACACAGAGCCCGAGTGAGGTCACAGTGATGAGGTAATAATCATAGTTCCTGTGTTACTGTTTTCAGGTGTGAGAGGGGGTGTGAGTGTGACGGAGGAGTCTGATCTGGACTCGTCTGCTCTGCTGCAGAGATGTTCACTGAACCCCAGAGACAACGTAAGACACACACTCAGCAGTCACATGACCACACAGGTCAGTTTGTTCTGAGCCATCACAGAACAACAGCACCATTCACAGAAAAGGTCAAAGGTCAAAATGGCAGATCCATTGATAAGGTGGAGAACAGGTGTGAGTCTTCGAGTCTTTGCGCGGTGCGTCTGCGTCCTCATGTGTGATGTTTGTTACTGTTCTGCAGCTTTTTCTCTCAGTCTCTCCTCTGAAAGAACCACGAAACCATTTCTGGAAAAATTCTGGTGCCATTTCCAACAGATCCCCCTGAGAAGAAGTGAAATCAAAGGCTTTGTGTTTGACGTGACGGAGCCAACCATGATGAAGGCTTAAACATGATGCGAGGAAGAGCAGATGTCATTCACTGGATAGGGACGTATTTTATTTTTAATAGGTCTGTGATCAGGCTTAGCAAGATCAGTCTGTCTCATCTCAGTTTCCGTGGTGACGCTGACTCCCTCCAGTTCTTAACTTGCTGCAAGCGTTGAAACTGTGAGTCTGAGGAATCACAGAAACTCGATCAAAAAGCAAAATGAATGACACGAATGATTTGATGAGGACAGTTGTTACGATTAACACAACTGCTGCCTTCATCATTCTGATCTGAACCCGATGAAGACAGCGGCACGTCATCCTATCTGTGTTAAGGTCAATAAACTCACACTCCACCCACATCCAGATGAGTTTTGTTGCTGAATAAAGGGAACAGACTAAAACTGGACTTAAAGAATAAAGTGTGAGTCAGTGTGATGCCTGCCTGTAGACGCCGGCGTGTAACTGTCTCACTCTGATCTTTGTAGCTGCGTTTGGAGCTTGTCGACCTCACGTCTGAAATCCACAGAGTCACAATAAAAGAGGAGGAGGAGGAGAGCCAGGAGGTATCTGCTCGACTCCAGGGCTGCACTGAAATGTTTGAGGCTTCAAGCTTTGCTCATGAAGTTGACATAAGAATCCAAAATTCAGCTGCCATACGCAGGCTCTGAGTGTTGAGTGAGGGTTTGGGGGGGTGAGGTCATAAAAGGTGACGACACACACATTGGAAGCTGTGAAGCTCACATTGGGTCCAGCCCTGCTAGGGTCAGTGTTGTGTGGTCAGTCTGTGCTGTAGGTCGTCATGGTGATTTCAGTTCTGTGTCTGTGGCTGAGTTTTATTTTAGCCAAACAGAGACTGAAGATCTCGAGTCTCAACTGTTTCCGACAAGACTTGGACTTGTCTTTAGTGACCTCAGACCGGCACAAGTCTGGACCAACAAGTCTCGGGTGGTTTGAGACTTTCCTCGACTGACTTCACGCTCACCTCAGCATGACGTGAGACTGACATGAGTCACCCCTGACCTCTGACCCTGGACGCCTTAAAGACAAACCGCATAGAAGTTTTATTATCTGCTGGAAATGTGTTTGTTGAGAGCCGTCGCTCTGAAGAGACGGCTGTGTGTTTTGACTGCTCCTGTGCTTCATGTCTCTCAGCCGGCATACGTCCCTCACGCTCTGGCTTTTAAACGAGGCTACGCCATCAAGGTACGGACACATCTGAGCCTCTGTGGTTCAAAATGGAGCTCCAGCAATCAACACACTTCCTCTAATGTACAGACACTGTTGTGTTGTTTCAGAGACGCTCTCTTAAGGACAGAGTCCCCGTCCAGGACTCTGACGGACAGTCCTCATGTCCCACAGAGGTGGTGGGGGTGCTTGTCCAGCCAAAGGAGCCGTCCAGTCTCAGTGTGAAGGAGACCATGTTCCAGAGGGGACGTGAGGACGAAGATGAAGACCTGGATACCAAAATCACTCGGCGAGTTCAGAGAGCTGCCAGAAGAAAGGCCAAACAGGAACAGCTGAAAAGACTCCACAAAGCTCAGGTGAGTTTACCTGACAACAAAGAGCAGATCTACCTGACGACAGAGACAAGAGGGACAGGAAGAAAACTGTGGGTGTGTTTGTCTCAGACCATCCAGAGACAGCTGCAGCAGGTGGAGGAGAAACAGAGACAACTGGAGGAGAGAGGAGTGATGGTGGAGAAAGCTCTGAGAGGAGAAGCAGGTAAAACACACACACACACACACACACACACACACACACACACACACACAGCAGAGGTGAAATGTCTTCATGAAAGAATGATGCGACTGATCTCAGCTGTGTTCTTGTCAGATTATTGGGGAGACTCCAGCGACAGCCAAGACATGGAGCTTCACCTGGGAGGTTAGTTCACCTTGTGACCTCACGTCAAACAACTCCATCCACTCTACTGTAGTACACTAAAGTACAAGTACTACTTTACTGTAGTCTACTACATTAAGAAGTGCAGTTCACTACAACGTGTTGGTATGTGATGAATGATGTGAAAAGAACCTTTGACTGTGATCGGTCGTGTTTCCAAACAGCATTTCCAAAGAGAAAATACTTGTTGTGTCCACTAACTGGTTTCGTACCAGTATCAGTAATGGGTCTGATACTGGAGGCCTGATGGCACATCAGCAAGTACTCAAGTCTGTGCACCAGTCCAACACCATGTGATTTATTTAGTAGAAACAGGTCCCATGCACCTGTTGTACCTTATGAAATGTACTAGTAATACAGTTGTGTACTGAAGTTAGTGTACTACACAGTGAATTATACTGTTCTGTACTAACATCAGCTGTCACATGCTGCAGGACACAGGAGAAATCTTTTTTCCCTGTTGTTTAATGTATGTTCCTTTGTGCGGCTGAAAGCGTCTGTGTCTCGCAGGACTGGGCAAACTGGAGAATCCGGCTCTGATGCAGCAGTGGTTCCAGTTGGTCCAGCAGAAGAACTCTCTGGTTCGATATGAATCTGAACTCATGATTTTGTGAGTATCACATGGACGTGGTTCATTCAGCGGGCTCAGGCTTGTCAGGGGGAATCAGGACGGTCTCTGCTGTGTTTCAGTGCTCGAGAGTTGGAGTTGGAGGACCGTCAGAGTCGACTGCAGCAGGAGCTCAGGGAGCGGATGGCTGTGGACGGTAACTTCACACTGAACCAGCTGAACTTTCTGTGTGTGACTGAAATCATCACTGCTGTCATCAGCAGAACACATCTGTCACACGAGTCTGTCACAGTAGAAACAAGTTGACAGAGCGCCTCCTTTTGGCGGTTCAGCGTCATATCTGTGAGGGCAGAACGCTTCTCCTGCTGTAAACCCGAAGATTTTACAAAGCGTCTGATCTGATCAGGCAAAATGTTAAAACATTTGTTGAAACCAAATTCAGTTTTTAAATAATGATCTTAAATGGCGTCTGTGACTCAACACAGAAGTGATTCTGCAGGATCTGCTCGACAGATGAAAAAGTCCAGACATGACAGTGTCATCCGCATTGATGGAGGCAAGGACTGAGTGTGTGTGTGTGTGTGTGTGTGTGTGTGTGTGTGTGTGTGCAGACCACCTGAAGGAGGAGTGGCAGCTGGTGGAGGAGCGTCTCATTCTGGAGGAGATGTTGGAGGTGGTGGAGCAGAGAGACTCTCTGGTTTCTCTGTTGGAGGAACAAAGACTGCAGGAACGACAGGAAGACCACGACCTGGAGGAAGTCATGGCGACTCGAGGACTTGGACTCAGCTGGACCTGAACTGGTCTGAACTGATCTGCTGTGATGTCATAATGAACACCAGTCAGACTTTAACGTTGCAAAGATTGTTTTCAAAACTCTTAATTGTTTCTGTGACTCCATGAAAACCAGCAAAATTATTTCAACTGCAGTTCTGTGAATTTTTGAGAATTTTAGACCTGATCGAAGTTGGACTCGTGGAAAACCAGTTGTGCCTAAAATATTTTAGCTTTTTTTTTTTAGTAACAAAGATCTGAGAAAGACTCGAGGAGAACCTGTCTGGAACCTGCACGCGGTGGCAGAGAGGATGGTGTGCAGGCGAAGTCCAAAGTTTTGTGGTTATTAAAATCATGAAATTAATCCCGCAGTTAAAAAGTAATTTTTTTTCCTGTCCTAATAAAACTTACATTTCATTTTAGGGAATTTGTCTTGATCGTCAGCAGATCCAACCGCCAGCAGGGGGCGCTGCTCTGTTACACTCAGTCACTCACCTTAATGAATAATGTTACGCAGGTGTCGTTAGCTGGTGAGGTACTGAAGCTCTGAGCTATACTCTAACATGTTAGCTAGCTGCAAACATACAAGTGCTAGCTAGCCTCAATAGCCCGCCAAAATTAGCTAGTAAACAAACCACCTGTTAGCATTTTGCCACGATATAAAGAGTGGCGATGTGACGTCATTAAGAAGAAGCAGCCATTTTTGAAGAAAATCAGCTGTCACCTGTGCAAATGTTGCAGTACAGTTGAACAAAGGACGGCTAACGTGATGCGCTAACGTCACGCACTGCTATTTAATTAAGCATGATCAGCCCCTGTGATGTCGGCAGTCACTGATAAAAACAGCTCACATTATCCTTCAGACTTGACGGCGCTGCCCCAGAATGCTCAGCGGCTTCTCCTCCCTACAGTGTCGACCGTGTGCGTGTGGATCCGCACACGAGAGCAGCGATTGTCAGGGTGAACTGTGCCGAGTCCAAAACGTTTGGATGCCGTTAAGAGTAAATAACAGGATATAACAGTTTACAAACATTTACCAACAACAGTTTGACAAAGCCTTTCTGAGCTCCTGCAGTAACATCCTCCATACAGTCATGTGTTCACAAAGCGGTGAATCTCCGTCCATCCTCACTTGTGAATGGGTGAGCCTTTCAGAATCTTCTCACCTGTTGGCAGCCTGTTTACCTGTGGAGGCGTCCAAACCCACGGCCCTCACAGTCCGTTGTTGCTCCTGCGCAACCTGTTTGAAATTCACAATGAGCTTTTTTCTAAACACAAATATTAATGAAGCTGATGAAGTCAAACATGAGATAAATCGTCTTTGTGTGTTTTTGTTTGAGCATTTTAAGCAGGGTTTGCAGATGATCACACGATGTTTTATTTATGTTTTATACGGTGTAGATGCTTTTTTAAAAATCTGCATCGTAGCTGAATTAAGATGAATTCGCTTAAAATTACCTAGTGGAACCAGTTAAAACAGTATGTTTAGCTGGTTAAACATCTAACTAGTGAAAGGAGTCGTTGGTGTTGATGTGTAGTTGATTTTCACCTTCATGATTACTGACAGAATGATCAACTCCATGTTAAGCAGAGTCTATCACGTTAGCAAAGAAAATCTGACTTACTGATTTTGTGCCATCACCTGTTGGCCTTTTTTCAGCCCTTCATGTCAATAAATGTCGGAGTTGTGTTCATATAAAGCTGTTGCTCCTGTTTAAAGGGCCAGTTTGCAGGATTTGGGAGCTTTAATTTCACAAATGGAACGAGATATTCACCAGTGTGTTTTCATCTGTGGTGATCATCTGAAAAGAAGAATTGTTGTTTTAATCAGAATAAGTCTTTCTTTCCTCTGTCATGTTGCCCACAGTGTTTCTACGGTGGCCCAGAATGGACGAAGCAAACACTGAATCCACAGGGGCTTTTCTTTTTATTTTGATGTCTTTATTTGACCAACATATTTGCACACTTGGAAGGTGAAAGTGTAGCATGGACGAGACAGTCAGTTGTAATCTGCAGCCTCACCAGTAGATGTCACTAAATCCCACACACTGGCCCTTTCAAGTCATGTGACTGTGATGAGTACTGTGATGTCACTGAACAACAGACCGCCTCGTACCTGCACTCTGTGTTTTCTAATAAATGATTGACATGTGCTTTGGGTTTCTGCTTCAGAGTAAAAACTGCTGGAACTTTCATGTGTTTGCAGCATCAAACAGCTGATGACATCATGATCACATGATCACTCAGGTGAGTGAAGGCAAACAGAAGCTGCTCAGTCAGTTCAGGATGTTTTTAACTTGAAGCGGCCTTCAGGTGGCGCCGTTGACATGTGGAACTGCAGTGGCGCAGCAGGTTGTTGGTCTGTGAACTTTGAGATGAACAGTGAGCTCACCCAGTCAGTATCGATCACTGATATGAGTTTGCTGATTGATTCTGTATTGATTCCTGAATGATTGTATTTCTGAGCCGTACTTGAAAGAATACCGTAACTGTAGTACTGCAGCAAAGTACAATTTTGAAGTACTTGTAATTCATTTGAGTATTTACATTTTCTCTCTTCAGCACATCTCAGAGTGAGAGAACGAGCAGCAGGAGGTGTGACAGTGATGAGGGAACAGCGATTAATAGACATATTGATTGATCTCATGTGATTATCAGAACAGATGAAGCTGCAGAGGAACAAACAGCAGCAGTGAGTTTCTCACATGTACAAACACACGTGCACCGCTGCGCCTGTAGAACAATATGGCGGCCCGTGTGTGTACAAGTACACGCAGCGTCACTGACGAATGTACTGACTGGTTCCACCGCTCGGCCGTCATTCACAAAAACAAACTGTACCGTCGTTTCATTCACTTTAATGAAAGTTTTCTCTGAAATATTAATTTGAACAAATAATTTTATAAAATCAGTATTGATTATTGATCGGTGTGGCTGCAGATTTCCACCGGATGACGAGTCCTCCTCCTCCTCCTTGGTGTGTGTGCTGTAATTTCTCTGTTGGCTCATCCATGATGGTGAAACTCTAACTGAAGACAGAAACAGGAACTGACACGTCGAGGCTGTTTGTTTGCTCAACACGAGGCTGACGGAGCTCAAACTTCAACATCCTGTAGAGTTCAGCTCTGTTCTCAGTGTTTGTCCCTTCACACAGTTTTCATTTATGTGAATGTAAAATTATTTTGATTTTATTTTCGGGTCATCACCGAATTTTCTGGTTGCATCAGTTCTAAACTTTCAGTGAGTGTGGAGCTGCAACAGTTTGCAGATGGAGAACACTTGTCAGCTGGGTTCAAGTCTCAAATACATGACGAACAAACAACATTTCAGTCACAAATGATGCATCTTTGAATGTAATTACAATATCAGGAACATTGAGTCAAACGCTGATCCTCCAACCAGTGCAGAGAGCAAGAGGGGCTTTCCTGTCAGGAATGACTGAAACCAGGAGCCTCACCGTGTTGATGTCTGTGGACTAACATGGCGTCCTGTGGAGACGGTCAAACTTAGGTTTCCATTTGTCCAACCTTGGATTTAAAAAAAGACCTCATGGGTTCCAGGACTGCCACCGCAGCCTGTTGGTCTGTTTTGTCTTTGTGACAGTAAGAAGCTGCTTGGACCTCTTTCACCAGGCTCTTGTGTGTGTGTCCTTGGCTGAGGTACGTCTCACATCTCGCCCAGCTGTTTTTAGTGTCGCTGTTTGCAGTGAGACAGTCGCTGAATGTCCCAACTTCTTTTACACACGCAGTTTCATTCATGGGTCGTGCACTGGTGCTGCTCTTTGGCTCGACTTTGGGGCCATGTATTGAGCAGTGAAATCTCTCTCTCTGGAAAAGTGCAGACAAATTTAAGGTTATTATTCGAAACCTGGACCCTGTTCCA
>JAPZDX010000015.1:20636989-20658842 GCA_029783625.1 Naso annulatus | reverse complement strand
TGCTGTATGCCAGTACGTAGCCGTAGCCCTGCTGCGAACCACAGTTAAATTACAGTTCAGCAGCTCTGAAGTCTGTGGCTGTGTTTGAAGTCGTTCCCTATCAGGGAAATAGTGCTCCATATAGAGTGTCCACCATTTTGTAGTGGTGTTCAAATTCTCCATGGTTCATTTCATCCACTATAAAGTGCACCATAAAATACCCACAATGCACAGCAAATTTCAGAGTACATACGATGTACTCTATATTTTACTCCTGTATACCACAATGCAATGTGGTCGTGTATTTCCGAAGGAGAAGAAGTAGTCAGGAAGCCATTAGGGTTAGCTAATGTAAGTTAGCATGTTAGCTCAGAGAAGTTGGTCTGCAGATTACCCAGCGGTTTATTTGGGATTTAACATTGAAAAAATTACAATGACACATCAGCACAACCCCAAGCATTTCAGTGCTGCTCTCCAGTGTGCTCCGTTTGTTTCCATGATGCTCGTGGCCGGTGCATCTACTGACGCACCGATGTTTAGCAAACTTCTGTGTGGTGTCAGAAATCTCTTTGGATCATTCTCTCTGTAGTTCACGTATGCACACTGTACAGGGAATAGAGAGTGAGTGAATGAGTGAACAGTTTCAAACACAGTGAGAAACTGTATAGATCTTGATGTAATGTGTCATGTGACTCCATAGCTTCATGATGTCACCAGTCACATGACCGTGTCCCTCTGCAGATCCAGGAGGATGAGCTGAAGGAGGCAGTTATTCTGGTGTTTGCAAACAAACAGGATCTTCCCAACGCCATGGGAGTCAGTGAACTCACCGACAAACTGGGCCTGCACAGCCTGCGCAGCAGAACTGTAAGGATCAATGCACCGCAGCCAATCACACACATCAGTCATCAATACATGAGTCAATACATCTGAACACTGTAGCGTCACTCACTCGCTCAGAGGGGCCCGTCGAATCCTCACCAACACGTGGGGCTCAGGTTCTGTTGATCTGTTCAACTCTGTCACTCTGACAGGAAGTTATCTTTAATTGCAACATGCTCTTACTTTGAAAATAAAGCTTCCTGATTGGTTTGCATGCTTGCATATTTGCGACAGCCGTACAGAAATAGTTTCAAGTAGCTAAAATTTGAGGTTACCGTTAGTGTCTCATTCATGACTCGAGTCGTTACTCAGTGGCCCCGTTCAAGCAGACTTTTCAGAGCGGCTTCTGGGCGCCTTTTCCCCATCTCACCGTTTGCAGAAAAGTTACTGAGGTGGCTTGGGGGCTCAGTTTTAATCAGCCTGTGACCCGCCTCCACAGGTAGCATCAAAACCACATCAGAGGCGAGCTGGCATTTGAGTAAATGGGCACGCTGTCAGGTGGTGTTTGGGGTGCCATTTATCTCACAGAGGAAACTGACACTGTTGTGCTAAACGTGATGCTGGCCACGCCTCCTCTGAACCCCCTGTGCCGGCTCGCTGTAAAAAAAGAGCGTCTCAGAAGTGGACGATTGGCGAGCCCTCAGTGCGGCGCAGATGTCCGTGTGGCAGCTCCTCATAGGCTGCAGTCCGCCGCTTTGTTCCAAACCTTCACTGACTGAACTTGCATGGAAACTACAAGCTGTGTCAAAAATGACTGACCTGTCTGTGTGTCTCCTCAGTGGCATGTGGAGGCCACCTGTGCCACTCAGGGTACTGGTCTGTACGAGGGGCTGGACTGGCTGTCCAGTGAGCTGTCAAAGCGTTAGACCACCTGACAGGAAACAGGAAGCATCTGGCTGATTTCATCAACTGAACTCACCGTGTACAAACTGAAGAGGAGGAGCATTTCAAAGGACTGTTTTTTTGTTCGTGTCTGTTTTCTTTTTTTTTAAATTATAAATGTGTCTTTATGTCTGTAGGAGGAAGTGATGTCATGGACTCTGAGCTCACATTGTTTTCTCATCATCCTCTCCTGTTCTTCCTGCAGATGTTTGTTAGATGTTTTTTTTTCTTTGAATTTACATGTTTTAACTCAGAATCATGTGACAGGATGTTGTGGAAGAGGGATGGGGTTAACAGGCGACAGTGTACCTGTGGGCAGGGGGCGGGGTTAACAGGCGACAGTGTACCTGTGGGCAGGGGGCGGGGTTAACAGGTGACAGTGTACCTGAGGGAAGAGGGCGGTCAACAACAGGTGATGGCATACCTGTTGGCAGGAGGCGGGGTTACCTCTGGACATGGGAGGGGGATAACAACAGGTGAAGGTAACCTGTTTGTGACGACTCATTCCACGGAGCAGAACCTGAAGGATTCGTCATTCCGTAACAATGTGAAGAAGAAGCAGAGAGATGATGATGCAATAAAGATTTTTTTTTCTTCTCAGCTGTTTACTGTGAGATTTTATTATCTGTGAAGTTAAATGTTTTAAAAAATGATATTTTTGTTGTGACTGGATGTTTTTAACCCATCACAAAATAATTTGTTCCACAAAATTGGCAGGAAAATTTATGGTGGCCCAGAAGGTCAAAAACACGACACTGAGAAAACGCAATAACATCTCAGGGAAGGTAGTGAGCAGGGACAACACTCGTTTGGTTACATCATTTCCTGTTCCCACGACGTATGACGCAGCTGAGTCCCTGCACCAGTTTTACACTGAGACAGAACACGAGCTGGAGATCGTCCCGCAATATTTTCACAGAGGACAGCTGAGTGGCACGCAAGACAAACAGGAAGCACTGTCGGGTTCTGTCCAATCACAAACGAGTGTTGCCCTACTGCATACCTCTTCCGTCATCTGAAATGTCGTGTTTTTGACCCTCAGGGCCACCGTAAAACGCTCTCATTAAATCTCATGTTCATGTTTTAACACAGAAATGTCTGCAGCACATGAGAAGGTGGAAATCAGATATTCTGTATTTCATTAAGTAGAAAAAACATAATTGTCCTTTTTGATTTAACAATTGTGAAGTTGTGCGATGCAGATGAACCTGCAAGCTGAAAACACACTTAAACTGTCAAATTGTTCCACATGTAAAATCACATTATCTCTCATTTTATAATCGTGTTTTCTTCTCCTGGTTTGATCCAGAAGCAGAACTTTGTTCTCACAGCAGTCAGACAACAAAACAAACTGAAACTGACGTGACACAAACCGAAGATTTGTGAATTTTAAAATTTGTTTTATTTTTAGTTACATGCAGATAAAATACACAAATTCAAACACACAAAACTTCATATTAATCAAACACACTGCATTCAGTGAAAAGGAACAGATGACTTCCAGCTGCAGATCTCTGACCGAACACCTGTTGACCTCCGACCTTTATCATCACGACACCTGAGTGCCACCTCACTTCCTGTGAAGCCATCTCTAAATATTGATTGGTTCCTGCTGGTTGTTCTGACGTTTGACCACAAAAACTTTCTGACCGGAAACAGTCACAGTGTAAACGAAGTCCTCCAGAATCACTGAGGAAAGACAACAGAGGACACGTCAGTCCAGGTGAGAGGGAGTGTCTGTGTGTGTAGGTGGGTGTGTCTTTTACCTGACATGCGTTTGAAGGGCGGCTCAGCTGACCCAGGTAACCTGAAACGACTTGCTGTTCGAACCATCTGCATCATCACACCTGCAGTTTGTTCGTCGTTTTCCAGCTCACCTGCAGACTTTTTGGGGGTTGGGGGGTGGGGGGGGAACAGGTTAAAACTGAAACATACTCTGTATTTTCATCTTGTGACGTGACGTCACCTGTTACGTTAAAACAACAGTCCATTCAAACCTCAGTTTAACATTTTCTGACGCATTAATTTGTAGGAGACTCGTGAATGTGTTGATTGACATGAGGTGCAGTCCGCGGCTGTGGGTCGTGACGCCGCGGACAGTCGCTGCTCCTGCCGGTACTCACGGCCAGAACTCCGTCCTCGCTGATGACCAGGTACCCGAGCTGGTCCGGGATCCGCTCCAGACCCGCAGTCAGGGCGGCTGTCGTCTGAAAACAACAGGCAGGGTCACACCGAGCTAACAGGCTAACGTGAGAGGACAAACTGGAACTAACGTCACTTTTTGAAGTCTCGCATCTTGTTTTGTTTGTTTCCGGTGCTGTTGTCTTTGACGCTTTTGTGCTGCTTTATGTTTTCTGTCTCGTGTCTGTTGCTGTGTTGTTTTGGCTTGCAAAAAATGTTACTCTGGGATTACAACACAGCTAAAGTTAGTTACGTTACGTTACGTTACTACATTACTAACAAACTACGAGTCCCATGAGCGTCACAGCGATACATCAAATTAAATTAAATTAAATTTATCAGTCAGAAAACATTTTAAACTCACCATTCTTCTTCTTCTGTTTTCACGAGTGGAAACTCATTTCCGTCTTCTGAGGGATTTCTCACGTGACTGTTGATGCCTTCAGGTGCCGTCGGGAATCACAGCATTAGCTTTGAAATTAAGCTGCATATTCGTGTTTTAATAAATATCACTTTAACAGGCACTTTATTTTGTGTTCTGGCGTATTTTTGCTCATTTAACTCGTAAATGTTCTTTATCTCGACTTTTAGCAAAGATGATTTTTTGTTAGGTTCCTACACAAAGTCTGAAAAGTTCATGTGCACTGATGGACACGACTGAATAGATCGGCTACGTATGTGTGAATAGAATTATAGATAACAGTATAGTTGTATTGGATTTTAAAAACCAAGAGCCTGTTGCAGTGTTTTACCCATAAAAAGGAAATTAACGTGTGACTCAACCTTTTTCATTAACTCACTCACTAATGTTGAGATTAACGATTTATATTCATCATTACTAAAGGTATTACAACACCTTAAGGCAGTGAGCTGCTGGTTGTGACGACAGAACAAAAAGGGAAAATGTACAAATGAAGGGCTAAATATGACAGTGAAGCTAACGCGCTGCTTGTCGCACAGAACACCGTCCTGCCGGATTACACGGTGAGCACCTGAAGGCAGCATGCTGCGGTCTAAGACGTGACGTTTAACGTTAATGCAGCCGGTTGTCGGTTGACACGTTTCCACTCGATCCACTGAGTATCTCAGAGGATTAAATCGCTGCTTGGAGCTGAAATCTCGCTCTCTGTTGCAGCGTTCGGCTCCCAGCAGCAGGGGGCGATCTCACACCTCTCAGCTCTTTTACGGAAGCGGAAGTGGTGGTCAGCTGACCCGTTCACATGATCTGGAGAATCTGTCAGAGAAGCGAAGTCATTTTCTACGTTTTCCTCGCGTACATCGTAACATTTGGAGCTCCGTGATGGCTGGCCGCGGAAAACTGATCGCAGTTATCGGTGACGAGGACACGTGCACCGGCTTCCTGCTCGGTGGGATCGGTGAGCTCAACAAGAACCGGAAACCGAATTTCTTAGTGGTCGAGAAGGACACTAGCATCACGGAGATCGAAGAGACCTTCAAGTAAGAATGTGCACAGCGAGCTGCTGCTGCTTTTCACTCACACCTGTTCGGTGAAGTCGGTGCATCTAATGAGTTACGTTAATGTTACGTCATGTGTGACATTATTAGCCATCAGAGCTCGAGCTCAAATCTGCTGAGGCAGCATCAGAGGCATTCAGGTCCAGACTCAACTGTGATGAAGTGAAGGAAACCTTCGTCAGAGCTTCAGCTCCTGTTCGTCCCCATAAACCGTCTGAACCGTTGTGGTTGTTGTTCTGTTGTTGTGGTTGTTGTTCTGTTGTTGTGGTTGTTGTTCTGTTGTTCTGTTATATTGTAATGTTTGGTTGTTGCGTTGTTTAGTTTAGTTTTGTTGTTGTGTTGTTTAGTTGTTGTGTTGTTTAGTTGTTGTGTTGTTGTTGTTGTTGTTGTGTTGTTCTGTTGTTGTGTTGTTGTTGTTGTGTTGTATTGTTGTTTGTTGTTGCGTTGTTGTTGTGTTATTGTGTTGTTGTTCTGTTGTATTGTAATGTTTTGTTGTTGCATTTTGTTTTTTTTTGTTCTGTTGTTTAGTTTAGTTTTGTTGTTCTGTTGTTTAGTTGTTGTGTTGTTTAGTTGTTCTGTTGGGTTGTATTGTTTTGTTGTTGTTGTTCTGTTGTTGTGTTTTGTTGTTGTGTTGTACTGTTCTGTTGTTGTTGTTGTGTTGTTCCGTTGTTGTTGTTGTGTTGTTGTTCTGTTGTATTGTAATGTTTTGTTGTTGCATTTTTATTTTTTTTTGGTTTGTTGTTTTGTTGTTTAGTTGTTGTTGTTGTGTTTAGTTGTTGTGTTGTTTAGTTGTTCTTTTGTGTTGTATTGTTCTGTTGTTTTGTTGTTGTTCTGTTGCTGTGTTTTGTTGTTTTGTTGTTGTGTTGTACTGTTCTGTTGTTTTGTTGTTGTTCTGTTGTTGTGTTTTGTTGTATATAATGAGTTCACTGAGTGTTTGGTGGTTGTAAGGTCTAGAACAAACACGTTCCAAGTCTTCAGCAAATGTTTTTACGAGACAAAATGGAGCAGCAGCTCCTCCGAAATCCTCTGAAATCCTCCGAGCACATTTTCACTGAAGTTTTGTGTTTCTGCTGAACTGTTCAGATTCTCTCAACTTTCTCCATCTTCATTTTGCTTGCAGAAGCTTCTTAGCACGTAACGACATCGGCATCATCCTCATCAACCAGTTCATTGCCGAGATGATCCGTCACGCCATTGATGCCCACATGCAGTCGATCCCGGCTGTGCTGGAGATCCCGTCCAAAGAGCATCCGTACGACGCGTCCAAGGACTCCATCCTGCGCCGAGCCAAGGGCATGTTCTCCGCCGAGGACTTCCGATAAACAGCACAGATACACCGTGTTGGCGCCTCGTGTGATGGATGGTCGTGTCCCTGACGTGATGTTTTTCTGTACAGTGATGGTCGTCACATCTCTGTTTTTATTTTGATGTTTGAAAAAAAAAAATCCTTGTGTAGAAGCAGTTTGGACCAGTTGTGTTTTTCAGGAAGTGGAAGATGTGTCAGCCTTCATGTGAGTGAAGCTCAGCTGATCGAGTTTTCCTCCCTGTCTGCTGAAAACGTCTCATGATGAAAGAAGAAAATGAAATGTGTTTTGTTTTTGTCACTGTTTGTTCCAGATTGTTAACTTATAAAATAATAAATAAAACAGCTGCTGAAGAAAATAAACGATCTTGTTGGTTGTGATGTTCTGCGTCTGTTTTATTCATCAAATGAAGGATTAGGGTTAGGGCTTACATGTTCTACAACTTACAAACACAAGGTCACGTAGAGTGGAGTCACTTCCAAACGACCATTATTAAAACGACGCTCATGACATCATCACAGGACAAATGTGACGGGGGGGGGTTCTGGGTGATTTGATTTTTCTTTTTTCTGACAAGCGCTGTGAAGTGATTCTGATTGTTTTTGTGGTTACAAATTCACTGTCAGAGCCAACTGAAGATCAGCAGCCAGTGACAGGAAAACAAAGTAGGTGCTACCATGTGTGTTGAAGTCATGATGACATCATTTCCTCAGACTTGAGCGGCAGTGCATTTTCTGTACTGAGAGCGTTTGTCTGACAGGAGTGAACCAGCGAGTGCTTCTCATGACCCGGCTGCTCTCAGAGCTGATTAAGTGAACAAGTAAATATTGAACCAGCTCAGAGAATCGTCATCGGTCATCCTGCACACAGAGACCTTCAGACGACGACAGGAAGCCCCGTGACCTCACATCTGCTGATTCTCTGACCTTCAAACTAAGAGCAGACTATAAATACAGTTTGTCCGAGCGAAACTCCCCCACTCTGACAGACCGTCTGTGTGCGTGTGTGTGTGTGTGTGTGTGTGTGTCTGTCTGCTGTGTGTCAGAGGATGAAGTCTGTTGAGTATGTCGCTCTCTCGCTGATGATGATGATGGCGTTTGTCTCTGCTGGGCCTCTTCCTCCTTCACTTAACAAATCCAGGTGAGACTGAAACTCACACAACACATCTGACATTGATACACACTCAGACGGTTCGTTGGTTTGTGTGAATGGAGTTCTGACCACTGATGGTGTTTATGATGATGTTTGTAGCCACGATGATCAGAACACGGCGAGACTTCACCTGCTGAGCCGCAACCAGGAAGCCAACAGCAGGTACATCTGACTCTACAGCACACCGCCAACATGACAAGAATCCAGTCAGTCACAAATATGACTCAGACGTTGTCATTATAGATCAGACTCGTTCATTATGCATCCAAAAACATTAACAGATAAATAAATGAATTAAATCAGATTCCAAACAAAGTTCGAGGCAGCAGCAGCACAGCAGCTGGGTTTTATTGTAATCTGTGACACGGTGGTGAGATCAGCTGCCAAGTGGAATAAATATGAGAATGATACCATCACCAGGATGTATCCAAGTACATTCAAAAGTACATTGTGAATGTATGTGGGGCACCTCTGTTATTTTTGAAATACAACGAAATACATAAATATAACTTGTGCTATTGTGCAAACAAAGTGTTCACTGTCTTATCATATGAAATCATAAAATATCAGTTAAAATGTGGTGATAAACTACAATAAGATCCCATGTAGTACGAGCATAGAAGTATCACAGGTAATAAATAATAATAGTAATAATACCACTACTATACTACAACTACCGTTATTTCTAATACTTTGACAAGTACTCATGAGAACTGATATGGTGACAGATTTTTGTCTCTCTTCTGCAGTTTGGAGTCTCATCAAAACGTCAACGTGGCGCTCGACGACTTCTCACGGTCAGTTCACGAAATGAAAACATGACACATGAAAATGATGTCATCAGTCTGACATCAGCCACCAAGTTGATTTGTGCTTGTTGATCTTGTCCTTTGTCAGTTCATGATGTTTTACATTTTTTATGGAAATGAATTTGACTAAAAAAACAAAACATGTTCATTGGCATCGTGATGCTCGCCGTCATTTAAAAAAAAATCAGTTGTTTTTTTCCTCTCAGAGACGCCTCATCAAACACAACCACGAACGAGACGAGTTTCAGTCCCATCATGCGCTTGTTTTCAAAGTGGGATCATTTACCTCATAAACTGTGAGTGTCTTTTCTTCATCACGCTTTATCACGCATCTTAACCTGTCTCACCCGTGGGCTCCATCTTAACCTGTCTCACCCGTGGGCTCCATCTTAACCTGTCTCACCCGTGGGCTCCATCTTAACCTGTCTCACCTTGCTCATCAGGACCAATGAACGAAGCTGCGTCCTCTCCACCTGTCTTACGGCGAACCTGGGCTCCGCCCTGCAGGGTGGGGACGAGACGGCAGGCCGATCCACCAAAGACCCGTTTGGCATTGGAAAAAAATGACAGGAAGCAGCTGTTGAACCTATGACATCATTTTCATCACCACTGTCATCACAGCAGCAGCAGACGCGATGATTGATCTCCTGCTCGTCACAGTTCAGTTTAATCCAGAATATCAGAAATCGAAATCAAACATACAATAAGCCTACGGACATTAAAAAAAAAAACGCAGCTACAACTCCCAGGGTGCATTTGGGTAAGAATGAACCAATCAAAAAGCTTCACATTGTGTTATGTGCTCCTCCTATAGTGAGTTGAGGCAAAATCAAACTGTTGAGCTAAAAATTAAGCAACATAAAAATGAAAAATGACTCATTCTTGCAACTTTTGACAGCCAGCCTCCACCTTTAAATGTGTCAATAAACAGCTTTTATTAAACAGACTCTTGTAATTAATCTATTTAAAATAAAGTGAAAGGACACCAGAAGATTGTGAGAGTGACCTGGAAAATTCATGTTGAAGTGAACGATTATAAAAACTGAAGTATTCAGAATGTGAACAGGACAGAGAGCTCATCTGTCTCAGGTTTAATCATTGACTGAGAATAAAGATGGCTGCCGCATCTCCACTTCCTGTCACAGCACAAACATGAGGCTAAGGCCCAATCCCACAATCCCCCCTAAAGCCTTCAGCCATGAGCCTGCACTGACTTTGCTGACATCACTTCCTGAGTGTTTGAGTGAGAGAGGCTGAAAGGGTTCAAAGTGGTATAAAAAGGAATTGAGCAGCACTTTGCGACATTCCACGTTACCTTGACGACAGCAAAACATGTTTCGTACCATCATGGGTTGGACTCTTTTTGTTACGCCCCTTATCATTTTTTAGGCCAGAGACGCTCAGGAGAGGAGAGGCTGATTTAAACATCCTGCAGAGTCGCTGCCTCACAGTGAGGATTAAAATCAGTTTAGTCGTTTTGGTCAAAACAGCATCATTACACAGAACACGTTGACGACACAAAGCAGATTTGTGTCGGCTCTGTTGTCTTTGAAGTCGTCCACAGTCCAGTCAGTAACCTTGATTTCCTCTCTGAGCCGCTCCGTATTTACATGTTTGGAACTGATGGAAAACTCACGTGGACAAATCAGGAAAGGCCTGCATGGCTTCATTATTGAGAGACGCTGACGATGTTACTTTACATTTTGAACAGGTCGTGACTGTATCAGAAAACATTTGGAGAGAAAGCCTCCCGGCGCCGTTTCAAACTCACTGCAGCCCTTGAATAGAAATATTTCTGTGTTCAGTCAAATGTGCCTCATGTTCTGGCTCGGCTGAATCGATCAGGTCACTCTTTGTTTTTCACTCACTGTGTGTCAACAACAAACAACAACAACAAACCACAACACACACCTCTGATTATGAATCGCCACCAAGCTGTGTGTTTTTACTGACATGAAGCCTGAACTTCTTTTTTCTTTGGGGTTCTTTCGTTCTTTTTGCTGTTTTTTTTAACATGACTTTCTGGCTTGCCCTCTGGTAACCCTGTTTTTACGTGCCACGCTATGAACTGTGGGTATTTCCCTTAAGGTCTGCAGCGATGCAGACCTGAGACGAACCCTCAGTCACTTCATGAAAACACAGATGCTGCCATCTTGAGCTGCTGAAATCTTTTGGATCACCTGATGGAGCAGCAGAATAGAAGCTCCACCCACACAGCCACCCAAATCAGTCACAGGTTAGGGTCAGCTGTCAATCATGCTGTCACAAAAATGAACACTATCACAATTTATTGACGTGATCTTTGACTTTTGAGGTCCAACCATCTTTTTTGTTGCCTTGATTGTCAATAATCATCAGAGGTTTTAACAAATTAAAGTTTTTTCAAGCTCTGACCTGTAAAAGTCACATCGTCTTCATTTTGTTCTCTCGTCTGTCTTGATAGAAACTTAACGGAGACGTGTGGAACCGTCTCCAACAAGTCCTGTTCTTGGACAAAAGCTCACCAGCTGTTTCTTTAAATGTTTGGCAGTTTTGTTGTGGAATTCTTGAGCACACAGGACTCAAGAACCCATCAGTTAGTTTGTTAGTTTGTTTGTTTATGTACATGCACAGGGAGAGCAGGAGGAAGATCACATCCTGCTCAGGGCCCCAAAAAGGCTCGGGGCCACTCCCGCATGTCCTTATGTAGAAGAACATGTAGAGCAAATATGGACACAGTTAAATGACATGTAAGTGAAACTCTGTGAATGAGGAAGACACTCTGTCTTCCAGCATATCAATATGACATCATGCCAAGCCAATTCTAAGCCTTCTAAGCCGTTCGATGACTCGAGCTGGACTTGAGTCCAAGTCTCCGGTCTCTAGTCAGTTGCTGTGACATGGGAGGAAATGGATTGTTGTGAAAGGCAGGAAGATGTTTGAAGGATATTCACAGAGTGCTGGAAATATTTTGATAAACTGAGGAAATTAAAGATAACAGACGTCCACTTCCCTTCTTTAAAACTTGGAACGTGATGTGAAAGTTCTGCTGCCGACTTTTTGCACAGGGGGAATCTTTTTTTATGAGAAAGGCAAACCTTTGCAAAACATCCAGACAAAAGCTGATGTATTGTGTTAATCAGGAGTCTTAAAAATGTGCCTTTTTACTTTCGTTTCCATGCTGATGCTTTGATGGCAGTGAATTTCTACACATTACAATGAACAGTGTTAGCTTGTGGTGAAGCAGGAAAAACTCTGTAAAGACTGACAGGTTTGATGATTTCATGCTGTCTGATTCTTTCGCTGTTTGTTCAGGGGAAGAAGACAAACCAGCGGCCAAACAAACAATGCAAACAAAGAGTGAAGACAAACAGATTTAATTTAGTCTACATAGTGTCGAACAAACACACCCTGGGCAGTCTTTATTTTCAGTTGAAGCTGCGAGCAGAGCAATGCTTACCAACTCCTCTTAAAGGGCAGAAGCTTTTCTCTTGAGGACATTACTCGTCTGTGTTCCCACAACACATTAGTGCAGGCGAAGAGCTGAGTCTGTGGCAGTTTCTCTGAAAGCACAATGTTGAGACTTTGCAGCAGAGCTCTGGTAAGTAACAAACCTTCACTTAATTCTGTTGTTTTATCACAACGTCCAAAATGTAGCCTGCTGTAAATACAGTAGCAAGGTAACGTCAGTGGACAGAAATATTCATTTGTCTTTGCACAAACTTCTGTTCCTCACTCTGGAGGTTTATATGAGCATTTTGTTTAGTATTTGGTGGGTAATTATTTTACTGGTTCTCAACATGTGATGATCGTCCGAGAAGGCCTCTTCCTTTAAGAGCCCATTAGCGTTGCCGAGGATCATTAGCAAACTGACAACACCTGGACCCAATGTGCCAGTGTGTGTTTTTTAATTTTGAAAAGCTTAATTTTAAGCCACAGTTGGAAATGCTCTTATTTTAAAGTGGATGTGACCTTTGCATTGTCACTGGCTCAGCAGTAAAAAGTTTTTATTAAAGAAGCCTTTATTTTAGTTTTTGAACGGCAGACTTAACGTTGCACAGCATGTTGACAGAGAAACAGCTGAACCTCCTCTGCAGCCCTGAGTTTTTTGAACATTAAGAACTAAGTACAATGAAGGGGACGTAAAGCGTGCACACAGAATCAATCAAAAACATCAGAACAAGACTCGAAGAGTACAAGTTTAAATATTCAAAACTGTAAGGAAAAAATTAATTAGTACAATATAAATAAGTAAATAAAATTTGCTAAGATAGGACAGCATCACAAAATCCTTGGTTGGTCGCCTCCTCAAAGTCTATCTGTAGAGGTCTTCCATATTTAAACCACTTGGATCACAGTTTAACAAAAGTATCTTTCTATAGATGCAAACAAAAAGTGATGACATAACTGACATAACATGACATAAATATAATTTACAGCAGTGATCACCAACCTTTTTAAGTCCAAGATCCGCATTTCCACCTTGGTGAAAGGCAAGATCTACCTATTGAAGCGTTGAGAGAAAAAGACAGCCTAGATTGTACTTCCAACTTCAGACCTTTTATTTAGGCCAAATGAAGTACATGAAATGCTTTGGTCCAACTTTGAAATTGACGCAACCAAGACAACATTGTAACTAGTATATCAAACAGGCCACAGCTGTCGTGCTTTAAGAACTTTACAATATATCATACCTTCAATATTAAGTTTCATCATTTAAATTCTGAAACTTCATTCAAGTTACTACATTTATCAATGGCATATCAGAAAGAATTGTAACGCGTGTGAACAAAATCCTCAGTCAGTGCAATTACTAGTGTAGTTTTATGTCCCATGCATCTTATGCAACATCCCTCCACAATGCCATCAGAAGGTAAAATGTTACTCAAGTCAGTGTCATGGCTGTGCTTCAGACAGCCAGTCTGAGACAGTCTGTGAGGTGTCGTTCTTGTATTTTGATTAGATTATTTTTATCTGTGAAAAGGCCATTTCAGTGAGGTAAGTGGATCCAAAATAGGCAATCACTTTTTGTGTACATGAGGTGAGAGGAGGAAACGTCTCTCTGCTGACAAGTCCCCAAAAGTCACTGTCCCTTGATCTGGCTTTCAGCTCAATGTCATTTTTCAAATCAACCATCTCCATGTCAACTTCACTTGGCAAAGAAAAGACTTTCTGGAATTTGGCTGCTACCTGTTCTATATCAATGGACAGGAATGGGTTTGAGACAAATGCAGCAATATCTTCCATGACATCTAACTCACCAAAATGCCGACTGAACTCGGTTGCCAGTTTGTCCAGGTGGTCATAGTACTGCTCAGGGTGAAAAACATTCTTGTGTTCAATGGCCTACATCTTCTCCAGACTGGGAAAGTGTTTCAGCCTCCTGTTCTTTTGAGGTGTGGTCCAAACAGCTTGGCCTTGAACGCATTCACTGCACTTATCATGTGGGGCAGGTGTCGGTCTTTTCCCTGGAGCTCGCTGTTGAGTGCATTTAGTTTGCAGTTAGGTCTGTCAGAAGCCCTAGCCACCACCTGGCCAAGCCCAGGTTCCAGCAGCAGCTTGCCACCATCAGACCAGGCCCAGGCCCCAGGAACAGCTGGCCACCACCACCAACCAGTCAGTAAGCTGACATTACAAAGTCAATGGGTGTCATCAGCTGTTCAGATATTTTCCCCAGGGAGAACTCTCTGCTACCCTGGAGCTCAACTAACTCACTTAATTTTGCAGCTCCCAGACATTTTCCACAGCCATCCCGCTGCGTCTAGTTTTATTTCATGTTGGCTCAAACGACATTAACCAACAGCAGTCGGAGGTGCTCAAACATGACTTCAGGATTCTCGTTGACATCGTCCTGGGTGCTGGAAAACAAAGTATTGCCTATGTCCCGTTACTTTCTCGTTTTGGAGACATTAAGTTCAGTAGAGTCCACCAGCCTCATACCTGGGTCAAAGGTTACGTCGCTCACTAGGCCTCCCCTTTGTTGACAATTTACACGTTTTCTGGAAAAAGGCATAGATTATTTGACCGTGACTGCCTGCATTTAAAAAGAGCAGGCAAACTGCTTCTGGCCAACAACATGTCACTAACACTACAATCGGTCAAAATCGATTTTCAGTCTACGCCTGTGGCTGTCCAGCATGATTGACTGACCTCCTTCCGTACACACCTGGACAGTCAGATGGTCATTACTCCACTTCCTTGCACAGCTCCACAGTTTACCCCAAATACAATGTTCGCCCCCTCCTGGTTTGGAGTTTATCAACAACAAAAACTTACCCTACCTACAGTTTTATATATTAGTACCCAGATCAGTGGCAGGGAGCATATCCACTATTCATCTCACCATTGTATCCTCTATGACAAAGTTAGTTGGTCCTCTCTTTCTGACAGACACAAGAAACACTGGTATTTGTTTATTTTTAAGGCCCTTACTGGTAAGCACCCTTCTTATTTTTCATCCCTGCTAGAATGGCGCTCTGGATCCCACTCGACTCGATCCAGTGATTAATGCCTCTTAGGGTCCCTTGTGTCCACTCTAAACTTGGGAAGTCTGCCTTTTCATTTGATGCTCCTAACTCTTGGAATAACCAATACTCTCTAAGGTTGGAGAATATTCCCTCTTTTGTTGAGTTTAAACGTACGATATCTGACTACTGTGTGTCTGCTTGCAATTGTCATTCATTTTAATTTTTCTTTTTTTGTTGTTCTGTATGTACACTCGTCGTCCCTGTAGATGAGGGAAACTTCAGTGACCAACGAGTTAAAACAAAGGTTTAAATAAATAAGTAAATCTTTCTACAGTGAGTGCCAGAAATAAGAAAACATAACAGGGCAAAATGTTCATTTTTATAGAGTCAATTCTATGACTAAAGCTAAGAAAGTAAAAGGAGTTCCACCTGTATATCATCTTTAATTTTAGTCAGGAGGGGGCAGTAATTTATCTCAGCTAGTGTATGGATTGTTTTTGGTGAATTTATTCCCAAATATTTCAGTGATTTCTGGTCCTATTTTGGGCAGAATTTCTCTCTGATGTGGTTTGGGGGCAAGTAGTTAAAAGACATGATTTGTGTTTTTGTATGTTTAGTTTGTATCCTGCATATTGACTAAATGTCTCTATAAGGTTCATTAAGTTAGGAAATGAGGTAGAAGGTTGATTTAATTTAATTTAATTATTGATTTAATTTAATTTTTTGTATATAATGCCACTTTATGGTTTTCCCCATTTATGCAATTCCTTTAATGTTTTCTGTCTGTCCTATTAACTGTGCAAGAGGCTCTATACAAACAGAATGAGAACATGAGACAGTGATGTGACAGAGGACACCCTTGTGGCGTTCCACCCTGTGATGGAGTCCGAAAGAAAACCATTTATTTTAATATGGGCTGATGGTTTACTATAAAGTGTGCAGATAATCTTAACAAATTTTTCATGCATGCCTACTTTTTTAAGTGCATTATTTCAGAAAGGCCCGCTCACTGAATCAAAGCCTTTCTCAGCGTCTCGGCTAACGAGGAAAGCCTCAGTGTTGTTCTGTTGGATAAAGTTTATTATGTGAAGTATCTGTCTGATATTGTCATGGGTTTGTCTTTTTGAAATAAACCCTGTCTGGTCAATATGTAAGAGCTCTGGGAGAATAGTTTCCAGTCTTTTGGCAATAATGGCTGCAAATAATTTATAATCAATGTTTAGCACTGAGATTGGCCGGTACGATCCACATTCTAAATTGTCTTTACACTGTTCAGGTGTAACTGAAATCACTGCCCTCCGTGATGGGGGCATTATTCCCTCTTCTAGAGTTATATTACAAGCTTTAAGCAGCATTGGTGTCGATTCAGAGCAAAAGCCTTTTACCACTCTGACAGCAGGCCATCTGGTCCAGGTGATTTATTTGCTTTAAGCCTGGAGATGGTGCTGTTTAGCTCTAGGTCAGTCACTGGGTCTGTTAGTCATTTTGTTAGCTCCTCTGACAACACAGGTAGGCTGAGGATATCTCAGAACTTGACTATTTGTTGCCCATCTTTAATTGTGGTTGTGCATAAAAATTTAAATGTTATGGCATAAATGTTCCATATAGTTACTAAAACATCATCTATTTTGCCTGATACTATTACATATCTCCCTTCCTTGTTTATGACCTCTGAGATTTGTTCAAAAGATATTTTTTGTGATATTAACGTTGCTTCCCCTCTCCTATGCCCTGTTTTATAGGGTGAATAATATACTCTTGAAAATCCCATTCTTTCTAGATTTTTTATGCTCCAATGGGGTGAGGTGTGTCTCTTGTAAAAGTACGACCTGCCCATTTTCCTTCATTTTAGGATAATATTTGACTTCTATTAGCTAGGTTTAGAATCTCTTTCACATTAAAAGAAATAACTTTAAGGATTTGCTTATTCATAAACAAGACATGTACCACACATCAGAACTCTCTTGAATTAACATTGTTATTTAAGTTTTATGCAACAAAACTCTCTCCCAAGGAACAAACAAAGTAAGAACAGAGATGAAAAAATCTCATACAGAAATTTAACAAAGGAATCCGTAACAGCTGCTTCCAAGGTAGAAGCTTAATCTGCAAAGAGCCCTGTGGGGCTTTGTAAAGCCAATGCTCCCGTAAAGGGATGTCCCACACTGCATCAGTTGTGGGGCCCTAAATTGTGGCCACATGTTAGTCAATGTTTACATAAAATGTGTATAATATAAACTGAAGATCATTGTAGATAAAGAACAGTACTGTAGAACTTTCACGTACCAATATAAAACCACACTTAACTGTCTCTCGGAGTGGAGATCAGGAAATGTTACCTACAAATCTGTAGGCAACATCTTCATTTTAACAAAATTTAAAAAAAACAACAACATCAGTCTTCCACTGTAGGAGATCGCTGTCTGAATTCTTGAAGTTTTTCTTTGTATTGAGAGTGGTGTTTTTTCTTGGATTGTGTGCTGCTGATGGCCGCTGTCCCAGGCTCCATACATGTGTCTCCAGTCCAGCCACGCTGTATCCCCGCTGTCTGCCAGGCGGACAGGTGCTGGATATCTTCCAGAACTGGGTCATCAGTAGGTTTCACCACGTTAACTGCAAGTCCTCATGATGCAATGTCTCTTTTCGCCTCGGAAGCATCCTGGAACAATCGGGTGCCATCTGGGTAAAAAAAAATCTGCATCCTCACAGGATTTGGTGTTTGGAACTTAATATTTTTTGCTTTCAAAACTTTCTTGGCATATTCACTCCGCTTCTTCAGCACTTCATGGTCAACATAAAAGTGAACAGTTTCAAGGAGCACATCTTTTTTTCTGCCATGCCCGCCGGAGTACCTCTTCTTTTGTCCAGTAGCTCCTGAACTTGAGTACAGTGGACCAAGACTTTGTGTGCCAGGGCACCGTAGGCCTGTTCAATTCCAAGTTCCTTTTTGTGAGGGAGGTCAAGTGTGTTTTTTAATAGATTGCCCAGAAAACCAGCCATATCAGTGCCCTGCTTTCCTTCGGATATTCAGTGAAATCCTTAAGTTATCTCTCGCTGCTCAACCCTCATGTTCTATCAGTCTAGCTTCCAGACTAGCTTGACGCTGCACCAACCTCTTAATTAGTGACGTTGTGGCCTGAAGCACGTTCTCTGTAACATTAATTTTCTCCTCTGCCTCATCCAGTTCCGTCATTTGCCCTTTTCAGTTTGTTGTTAATGTCAGAGAGTTGTTCCCTATTGTCATTTCTGAACTCTCTGAGTTTGCAAAGAATATTTTTCAAGCTAGCTTCTGGACCGTCATCGCCATGTGTGTAAGAACTCAGAGAGTTACTTCCGCTGTTTTGTCTCAATGCAGTTTTGTTTTCTATCATGTCTGTGGTCATTCCTCTTCTGGTAGTAATGCCTTTCTCCATTGTTAAAAATATCCCCACATTTTATATAGACACACAGTTTATGGGGTTATTTTGCAAAACCATCAGGGAGTTTGTAAATTAGGCTGTCATCCTCTCAGTGGTGGAACTACACCCCACCCCCCCAATCAAAGAAAAGTTTATTTAGAAAACAGCATGATATATGTACAAATTGGCAAAAAAAATAATCATATATACAGGCATATACATTAAAAAGGAAAAATAAATATAAAAAAAGCAAATAGGGGAATGAAGAAGGAAGGAAGGAAAAGGAAAAAAGAAAGGAAAGGAGAAGAAGCAAAGAAAAAGGGTCTTCATTCTCACACTGTTACAGTAGAGGTCATCAAAAGCTTCAGTTCTTCATGAGGAGAGACTGAGCATGTTTGTTTTGCATCAGTTTGAAGACACTGAGATGAATGTCCACAAGGTCTCTTTTAAAGATGTAAAACAAGGGTTTTGCTTTCCTCCATTTAGATGTATGGATGAAAAATGTATCCATTAATAACACATTATTTGCACTCAGGTTGCTCCCACTGTCCTTCATTCAATGTTGTCTCTTGTGAGAAGGGCTTGTAATTAAACTCTGACCTGTCCTGTAAGTCCTCCCACAGTGAGACTGTGTGCACACAGTTTAAAAAACAAACAAAAAGTCAGGTGGTCAGTTGTTTCAGTTTAAAGGTCACAAAAGAAACAGTTACTATGTGCTATGTTTAATCTCTGTCCTAACAGTTCATGGGACGGGTAAATATTGTTTAGTATTTTAAAATGAACTTCTTTGGTCTTAGAGTTCACAGGGATCATGATATAGTTACCTCTTCATTTCTTGACATCTGCTTCTGAGAACAGGTGAAGAATGGAATATTTTATTTAATCTTACTGGGAACAGTATATTGTTCAGATGATGACAAATGGATTTGTTGGAGGTTTTCTCTGCAAGAAAATCGTGACCGAGACCCTAACCCTTTGACAATGCTACTTTGCTTTCTTTAGCTGGATTTTTGGAAAGATTGTCAGTTTGTCTGGCTGCAGGTCTCCTTGTAAACACTTGTGGAAAGCGTTTGTGCTCGTTCTGAGATCAGCATGTTTTCATGTTTACTTGGGGTCACAAATTTGAACGGGGTATTGTCTGCTCACCTCATATTCCTCAGTGTTTCACGTTCCTCACGTTTCTGTGTTCCTGTCACAACTAGACCAGCAGTAGAGCTGGGTATGATGATACGATGCACATCACGATACATGAGTCACGATACGATTATATCTCAATACCCTGCGATACAATGCATATTTTGATATATTGTGATATTTCACAGAGTTGAATAAAAATGTCAAAACAGCTGATAAAAAGTTGTTGTGTACGATCTGGGTAGTCTGACTACATCACATTATACTGATAATTCATCGGACAAAGAGTCAAAACGATTTATTTCAAAATCATTTGTGCTCCACCAAATGACATATCTGGACTCCAGTACACCCCTGTGGAGAAGAAGAATTGGGAATTGAACCACAAACCCTGTAATCAGTGAACAACCCACTGTTAAATCAACCATCACCTGTTTGACAGCAAAGATAAAATAGGAAATAAAAACTGGAGATCTGTTTTTGTAAAAGATCCCTTCTGATCATGATAAGAGAGACACGAGAGCAAGGTCAACAGACACATGTCATTCTGTCAGAATATATGTCATCCATGTATCTGAGGCCACTCTTGTTCCTGTCAGGTAAAGCGTGGGATGTTGAAGCCCTTTCACGTTGTGGAACCCCTGTCAGGGACTCTGGATGTTGGCAGATACTTGAGCCAGCAGAATGACCTCCCCAGGCTGCCCGTCCCGCCTCTGCAGCAGACCTGTGAGCACTACCTTAGCCTCCTGGAGCCCATCGTGGAGGTGGATGAACTTCAGCGAACCAAAGAGCTGGTGGAAGAGTTTCAGAAAGCAGGAGGGATCGGAGAAAGACTGCAGAGAGGCCTGGAGAGGAAAGCCTGCAACACTGACAACTGGGTGAGTGCAGTGACTACACCTGTGTCTGTGTGTGTGTGTGTGTGTGTGTGTCACACACACTGATCTGAGTGAACTCCTCCTCACACACGCTGCGTTCATCTGCCACTCTCAGTTTAGGGGGAATTTCTTTCACATCAACAAATCTAGAAAATATCACTTTCTGATTTTTTTTTTTTTTTTTTTGCTGTGACCACAGACGAACTCTCGATGATCAGTTAATTTGTTCTTGTAAATTTCACTTTGTTGCCAACTCAAAATTCAGATCAATTCAACTTGATTTCTATAGCGCCTTTCGTTCATAATTGCAATACAAGGTGCTCGACAACATTAAGAGATGTAGACATACACTTTGATCAAACAGAGCAGTAAAATAAACGCTGAGTAAGAACATGAAGCAACAGCAGAGAGCTGAGAGACAGCAGAGCAGAACGAAGTGAGTTACTGAACAAACGCTGAGGCGTCAGTCTCAGTGGTCGGGATGTTCTCGGCCTCCTCACACTCGAGGACCACAGACACCGAGCGCTGCGTCCCCAAATGTCTCTGTTCTCAGCGTGGCAGCAAAATGTCCTCGTCCACATTTAAAATACAGCAGGAACGTTCTGAAATGAGCCTTTTACAAACATAAGAACTTCTGCTTTATCTGCTTGTGTTTGTTTGTTTGTTTGCATCACTTCTTGTTTGTAGTTAACAGACAATTACACGAAATCTGAATATCTTGAAGAACGGAAGCCGGTGGTCATTTTTTCCAACGTTGTGGTGCTCTCTCCCCCCTTGTCCTGTGAGGATAAAGAAAAGGTGCAGATCAGGTAAACACACACACACACACACGCACACACACACACACACACACACACACCAAAAGGGAAACTTGGGGATGCTTTGATCAGTTTGGAGCTGCCATGAGGGTCTCAGGCGGCACGTGTGTCTGTCTGTCTGTCTGTTTGCCTGCCGTCTGTGTGTCTGTCTTTCTGTCTGCCTGTCTGTCTCTGTCTGTCTGTCTGTGTGTCTGTCTGTCTCTATCTGTCTGTCTGTGTGTCTGTCTTTCTGTCTGCCTGTCTGTCATGTCTGCCTGCCTGCCTGTCTGTCTGTTTGTCTGCCGTCTGTGTGTCTGTCTTTCTATCTGTCTGTCTGTCTCTGTCTGCCTGTCTGTCTCTGTCTGTCTGTCTCTATCTGTCTGTCTGTGTGTCTGTCTGTCTGCCTGCCTACCTGTCTGTCTCTGCCTGCCTGTCTGTGTGTCTGTCTGTCTGCCTGCCTGCCTGTCTGTCTCTGTCTGCCTGTCTGTGTGTCTGTCTGTCTGCCTGCCTACCTGTCTGTCTCTGTCTGTCTGTGTGT
>JAPZDX010000015.1:20613905-20632307 GCA_029783625.1 Naso annulatus | reverse complement strand
GTGGGGTGGTCTTCATCACTACTGACTGTCAGCCAATCACAGAGCTACAACAGAGAGAGGCAGTGATGATGGTGTTTGGAGGTTGAATCTTTTTATAGAGGAAAAAGTTTCCGTCAGCTCAGAGCAGACGGGGAGGATACGGAGGAGAAGCAGAGGAGAGAAACTAGAGGATACTGGAAAAGGAGTGAAAGGAGAGCGGAGATGAGGAGGAGGGTCAGAAGCTGAAATGATGAAGGATTTGGTATCATTTAGATATCAGTGATGTTAGATGAATGTAATGGACTGCATGAAAATGAGAGAAGATGTTCCATTGGAAACATTATTTGGACTCTCCTGAAGGAAAATCTGTGAGGACATTTTTAAAAATGTGAGTCTGAATCTTTCATCATTTTTAATTGTACGTTTTTTACTTTTTATGTGAGAGTGTGACTTACATTTACATGTGAAGTTTTGTATATTCTTTAATTGCACACACTTTTGCTTTCAAAGAAATGAAAGAAAAATCCAAAATACCAGTCAAGATGACGTTCAGTCCACTGAACACCAGTTCTTCAGTTACATTCTTGAGTTGTCTTTATAGTCAATCCCGTACAGATATGAGTCTGCCGGATGCAGTCTCTGCCATTCTTTAAATGTGTGAATCCTGCTCTCTTCGTATCTGTTTGCCACAATTCAGCAGTTTTCTGTACAGACATGACAATTAAAGACGGATTCATCACATTTAAACTAAATATAAATCTGTTTCACTTTTACAAAATACCAACTCCATGGACCTTCACTGTTGTGCAGACAGACAGACTGCGTAACCAAGTTACATCCAAACACACCGTGGGTCTTTTTTGTCTTATGATCATTACAGATTGCAAAGTGAACATATGATTGATTTTCTGATTTAATGACAAATGAATATCAGCCTGTAACTCTGTCACAGACCACTCCAGGTCCACAAACCCCTGCTTGAGAAACAGTGTCCTCAGTGATAAGACTTAGTTTTTAAACAAACTAAAGAACCTCCACAAAGTCATTGAAAATAAATGTAATCTGAAAAAATGTCACATTTGAAATCAATACAGATGTGGATCCGTTCGTGTGAGGAATCCTAACCCTACAGATGTGGATCAGACAGATGTGGTTATCAATTATTATTAATTGATGGATGATGGATTAAGGTCTCTCTCTCTGAATTGGTCCCTCTCATGTGACCTCATGACATCATGACCTGATGACTTCATGTTAAATGTGTCCAGCTGTTGTACACCTGCAGCTCTGATCTTCAGAGAGCAGCTCTCTCTGAGCAAATGCCCACTAAACATTTCTGACAGCTGATGTGATCACAAGTCCATCAATCAAAGACAGGCAGCAGTTCAGGGTTGTATGTCAATTCCTGTTGTTTCATTAACTTCAGGGGTTTTTTTTAAACCGCATACTATGCTCGCAGTACCAAATGATTTGGCCAAAAGGTAGTATGTAGTATGCTGTATGTAAACATAAGCAAAATCTGCAGAATGCCAAAAATTTACCGGATGTAGACCTCTACCTCGCCTACTGTTTCCCACAATTCAAGGCGCTGTAACTTCACAACCAAAACCCAGCCAGGCATTTGTTGTTAACGTTACAACAAAATAAACAAAAAAATAATCTTGCTGTTGTTACCAGTTTGTGCAAAATGCATTCTGTGTAACCTGCCTGTGTACAACAGTGTGAATGGATGGCACACTGATAGTTCATGTAGTGTTCAGTATGTAGTACACAGAGTATGCAGTGTGCAGTATGTAGTACACAGAGTATGCAGTGTGCAGTATGTAGTACACAGAGTATGCAGTGTGCAGTACGTAGTAGGCATTACGCTCTGCTTTGTTAGAAATTAGAAGTTTGAGAATCAGATATATGTTGAGGCTCCATCCCTAAGTGACACCCTATGGCTCACTGAAGTGACTTCGAAGAACATTAAGTGTTTGCTGATTCTAGCGCCCCCTTTGAAAAAAATTGGTAGTGACACAAGCGCCTACTGTCCTAAAGATCTCTGCTAGCACGTGCCAGGCAGGCAGAACTCGGCATAACACCGCCAACGTGTGCATTTGTTTTGGAAGTGAGTGAGAGAGAGACGGCAGGATGGATGGTGATGAGGTCATGTGTTTATATGTGACTGAGAAACAAGTTATAAGTCAGTTGTATGGCACTAATGTCCCTGAGACCTGTTACCTCTATTTTCTGTAGGCTAACGTTACACAGCCATTTGCATTAATGTGACATACTAAGGTGCAAGCTATTTTAAAGTTCCTCGCAGTCACTTTAAATAACATGTGGGGAAACGTCCACCAGGTTGTTGCTATGGTTCCTGAACATGTGGAGGAGGTCGTTCTGGGTAATACCTAACCACCACGTTTCCTGAACTTCAATCATCAGAACCAACATGAGGTGGGACTGAGGAGCTCTGCTGTCCCATAGGACCTCTGTGCGGTACATGAGAACCGTCCATCATTTGATTTCATTTGAACAGCAAACGAATGTTATAAAACAGAGTTTCTACGAAAACCCGGAACAGACTGCGTTTATGGACATGAGACGGCGCTGCTGCAGTGTATTTCTAAACTTGAAAATCTGTTCCTCAAACACTCAGACAAGCTTGAAAGCATGACAGGACTCATCAATCTCATTCCAACCTGTTGAATTTGTATGAGGCATTTGGTTGAACCACTGAGGTGGAAGGATTGATGTTCATCGATGGGAAGACTGTGATAAAACTGAGTGATGGATTAGGTGCCAAAGTAAACACAGCAGTCAGAAACATCTCCATCCAACTTCTCTTTGTTAAATGCATCAGTGTCAAATTTGACTTCTTCTCATGTGTCTCCTCTTAGACTTTGTGGTTAAAGGCCCCCAGCATGAGGTAAAGGTCTTTACAGAAAAAAATCCTGCTTTGATGAGTTTAAGTCTTAAAGCAACAGGAGGTGATGAGCTGATTGTGATCCTTCCTTGTCTGTCTGTTGCTCTGTTTATGTTGTCGTTCACATCACTGCAGACAGAGTTTTCAGGCCGGAGCTTAATCTGGACCACAGAGGGCCCTTTGTCAGATATTCATACTGCCATCCTCAAGCAGAGAGAAATAACTACAAAAGTAGTGAAGATTAGAATGTCTAAATGTCTAGTTTTCAGGCTTTATGACAATCAGAAAGTTTGTCGAGATTTATTGTATATTTAAAAAAATAATTATTTATCCAAAAATTGTTGCGTAAAAACATAACTGAGAACTACAGAAACCGCATTTGATGATCTTCAGTGACTGAAAGGAGAAAAGAGCGTGCTAACAAAATGACAGAATGAAAGATATTCAGCATCACCATCGTTCAGCAGCTGCTCTGAATCAGTAAATGAGTCACAGATCACTCTGATGACAAACTGCAACTTAATTTCTTGCATTTGCAGAAATGTTTTGTTCTGTCTGTAACTGATTTTTAACAGGTAAAATGTTTGCCAGGCTCACATCTCAATTTACAGTGTTAGCATTCTAGCTGATTGGCATAAACAGCTGGGGCTGCTGGGAATGTTAGTTTTTCATTAACATGTCGACTTGACGATCACTGCCATGTATGCAGTAGTTGCTCTTTATTCTCGTATAGGCTGTCAGAGTAACTGTGAAGCTGGTAATGTACTGTTTATATTTAATGATGATTCTTGTCCTGGACGTCATGGTAACAATGAAGCTACTGGAGAGCAGCATCACAGGATGAGAGCAGCTCTGTGATCTGATTCACTCCAAGAGGAGACACTTCACCAAACAATACAGCTGACATTTAACGCAACCGGCTCCACTTCCATATATGACTGCCAAAATAAGAGAGGAGCTGCTCAGCATCAATCAGAAACAGAAACATGAAATATTTCTGTGACCTGGAGGACATCTACATTCATTTAAAATCAGAGATCCATCCGACACACAGTTCACTTTGAAAAACTTTACCCTGACCTGAGGAACAATTCTTGAGGCAGGCATCGGTAAAACTACAGCTGAACATATCGACAGTATATGATGACAAACAACGACCAACGTGGCAGAGGCAGTACAGTGCACAACAGCAACAACACACACATACACACAGAGGAGACACAGACACGCACAGACACTCACACAACCAACAGCAGCTGAGTGTCAGTCAGACGATCAGATGTCCAGCAGTAATGATGAACAGTTTGAAAATTTAAAAGTCCTAAAATGCGGAAGTGCGGTGGCCAGCACTCTGTGTGTGTGTGTGCGTGTGTGTAGTGAGGATATTTCTGCTTACCTCAGAGATGTTTAGCTTTCTTAAGAAATATTGGTGGTGTTGGCACGTTTTGAAGATCACATTTGTGTTGCACTTGATTATCAATGACAGATTCCCTGTGTTTGCACTGGTGTACAGCTTCCACTGGTTTCCCATGAATTATGCCCGCAGTCCTCACTCAATGCCTGGTGAAATCCACAAGCATCTCCTTGGTTTTGGTAACATTTAATTCCAGGAAAGAGCGGTCACACCATTCCACAAAGTCTGTGAGGATGGGCCAGTGATCTTGAGCAGGGTCCGAGGGAAGGGAAGGAGCACAACGTCATGTGCGAACTTCACCAGATGGTGGTTAGGACGGAGGCTTCTGTAGTCATCCACGTAGAGGATGAACAGTGAAGGGTGGCAGAAGGGGACTATGCCCTGAGGAGGGCCAGTGGATGAGTGCTGGAGATCTGCGAGCCTTTTGTTGATCAGCACCTTTTGGGTGAGGAAGTCCATGATCCATGATGGGTTGTAGGGTGTTGAAGGCAGATGAGAAGTCGGCAAACAGAAGCCCAGCTGATGTGTTTAGACCCTGGTTTATGGACAGTATCCAGTATGAAGAGTTAGGCATCATCAACTCCTCACACAGTGCGATACATAAACTGGAGATGGTCCAACTGTGCATCTGTGGCGTTGATGATACGGCTGTCAACCATCCTCTCAAAGGCTCTTCTTGAAGAGGAAGGTGACGGCTGTGGGTCTGAGGTCATTCAGGATCTTGGGGCTGCTCTTCTTGAGATTTGAAGATACCATAGCACTTGTCAAGAACCTTGTCACAACATAAGGCAAATGTAATGTATTGCTGAAATCTTTTTAGTGATTTGTTCCTGGAGCAGTGGTTGAAATCTCTTAAAATGAATTTAGGGGAATCGGATCAGCTCCAGTCGGTTTACAGGGTTAATAATGTGTTCAGAGACAGTGTTCACGTTGGCTGTAAAATGGACGTGCATAGGAATAAAAAATAGCTGCTCTTGTGGGATAAAAAGGGCAGAATGACACAGAGGCTCTACGTCAGGCTTACATTAACTCTCACAAATGATAGCTGCAGAGCACCCCGGCTTGTTGATATAAAAACAAATTCCACCTCCATGTTCTTTACCTGTACTTTGTTTGTCTCTATCAAGTCTTTGTGAGTTGCCAAAGCTGTCAATAAAATGTTATCGTCTATGCACCTGTCGAGCCATGTTTCCATAAACGCCAGAATGGAGGCATTTCTATATTCGTGCAGGTGGTTAACATTCGCTTGATGTTCACTATCCTTATTTTCCAAGAAACAAACATTGCTGAGGATGACAGAGGGTCGTGATCTGTATTTACTTTCCCATTTCAGTTTAGTTCTGAGATCAGCTCTGTCCCCTCTGACATGTGTCACCTTTCTTGTCATTTGGAGTTTAGCAATGTAACTCACCTGGAATATTCAATATATTATGATTAATCAGGTCAGATTGCAGGTCCCGCAGGTTAAATATAAATTCCCTCGAATATTTATGCTGTAGGGTGCCGCCAAGTAGATTGTCCTTAGTTTTCTGGCTAAGGGTGAGTGTAGTCCCAGTGACAGGCAGCATAAAATCCTCAACAGTGTGTGTCCATAGCAGCAGTGTTTGTACAGCATTTAAAGACAGACTTGAAGGAACATGAGACACTGACTTTTAGGAACATTGGAAATGGCATAAAATCGACAGACAAACAAACAACAATATGCCAGAGCCAACCGCACGAGCTGCGCTCGTCTTGTTGCTGCACTGAAATACGTCACCTGCCCAACAACTGAGGAGACGTGGTTCCTTTCTACAGCAAGGTGTTATTTTCAGGATGAAACTTGAGAGATGGCCCCACGGATGGCTGCCTCAGTATGTTTAGTGTTGTTTTGTTCGCAAATTCATACACACACAACAGGCATCAGCACAAGAAGCTGCTTTAACTTTTGCTACATGAGGATCATCAAAATGGTTGCCTATGGAAGTTTTGCTTCACTGAAATACACCACCTACCCTTTTCCCTCACTGCTCTCTCTCAGTCTAATGCAGTCATATCTAAACACACTGACACTAAACACATGTTATGATCCCACCACACGTTTAACTCTTTATTATTTACAGTCACCCAAAGTCCAGCCAGCAGACAATGAAGACAAAAATCTAGTGAATACAAATTCAGTCGACTGTCAAACTGATGAGACAGAAACACACAGTGTACTGAACCAACACCTGGGACGGAGAACAGCGGGGGAAGACCTGCCAACATTCTAAATACTCTGAACCTCTGAAACACGGCAATCACAATGACAGTAAATTGTTTTCTGTCCAGATGTTGAGTGCAGTCCAGCAGCTGTGTTCAGCGCCTTATCATGGACAATGTGACACCTAGTAGTCCACCAGATGAGATGCACTTGAACCACTACAACTACCTGGCCGTGGTCCTCGGTGTCCCCCTAATTTTGCTTATAATCCTGGGGAACATCCTGGTGTGTCTGAGCGTGCTCACTGAGCATTCCCTGAAAACTGCCACCAACTACTTCATCATCAGCCTGGCGGTGGCCGACATGCTGCTGGCAGTGCTGGTGCTGCCGCTGTATGTCTATTCTGAGGTCAGTATAAATGAGGACCAGCATGACTTTGTTCCCACAGAACACGTTTGAAAGTTAGGCTGCCATACGTCCGCTCAGAGGTGGGACACATACAACAGCAGGCCAGCGTACTGAGAACACGATAGAATGTAAGAGTTCAGACCGGTTTCGTGAGGACACTTTAGAAAGTGAAGATGATTTGAGATAACAGTGACAATTTAGGAAGTGAGGAAATTTGTATCTGTTTTTGTGGGGACTGATGACATTGTTTACATCTATACATTTGTGTTTATTAAGATCAATGTGACTTTAAGCAAGGAAGCTATAAAATGAGGATATTTTTAGGAAGTGAGATCAGCATAGACAGAAGTGTTAATTAAGACCAATACCAGTGTACGCCTGCATATTGACAACAGTTTAGAAAGTGACCTGCAGGACAGAGTGTTTGAATGGAATGAAATGAGTTTACATACACAGTCATTTGTCATGTTTGTTTATGTTGTGTTTAGTTTCTGGGAGGTATGTGGCCATTGAGCACCTACATTTGTGATGCTCTGATGACCATGGATGTGATGCTGTGTACCGCATCCATTCTCAACCTCTGTGCCATTAGCGTGGACAGGTGAGTCCGCCCATCCAACAGATCTGCCTAAAATATAAATAACACAGACTGAGTCTTATATTAGTACTTCTACTGCATTTGTAGAAAGTACCACACATTACAGAGTGATGACCCCAATCACAAGACTTCAGAATCTTTCCTTGGCAAAGAATCATGCTGATGCCACTGTCTTCTTTCTAAGAGTACACATAAAGTAATAAAATTATTATGGAGAATTTAAAGAATGCTGGTAAACAAACTTTTTAAATGAAATTACTTACGTTAATTGTAACCTTTTTTTAACATCATGGTCCATCTTAACAATGTATGAAAACTCTGAGGTCCGTTGTACTTTTCATTAAGGCAGAGAGAAGACTATTTAATCATATTTATAGAGCTGCAGTCGTGTTACCAGCATCTCGTTAGTGAGATAACAATGATTATGTCTACATTTTTGTAGATGATAACTGCTTATGGAGGCAAATGACAGCTTTCAAAGTCTTGCAAAATGCAATTAATATAATTACCAATTCGAAGCAGGGAGACGCAAGTGGTTTCATTGCAACAGGTTAATTTAGAGCTTCTCTCTAAATCTGGCATGAAAACTAAACAGTAAAAAGGAAAACAAATAAGACATAATATAACTGAAAATATGCACAGCATGTAAAATAATATTCTACCGAAGGAAAATAAAACAATCAAACATGCTATGACAAGGAAATTAGTCCTCAGGATTCTTTAAACGTCAGCATCATCTTAACTGACCGAATGACCAGCATACCGGAACGCACACGTCCATCTTCACTGAGAGAGAGTGTGGCTCACATGAGAACAGCCTAACGAAATGTCCAGTATGACTTCAAAATAAAAGCATGTTTGCGTTACAAAATAAAACAGCCATGAGATGCAAATAAAATCACTTCATGATTAAAATATGGGAAAAGCAAATTATATAATTTGTTAACACCCACAGACTGTAAAAAGAGTAGGAGACGTAGCACTCTGACACCAACCAAGTAGTTTCAAATGCATGCCAGTATTTATAATGAATGGTCCACCAGACAGAGTTGATCTGACAGGTTTTAATTGAACACAGCAGTAAGTAATTGTGCAGGGAAAATGACTGAAGTTGTGCTCAAACATTTTGTATTTTGCTGATGATCTTCCTATAAAGTCCTCTTTAGAGAACTCAGTAGAGAGAAGAGACACGCAGCATTTATTTGGATGAAAGTGTGGATCTTAGTCATCAGCTAAAACTCACCCTCGATAGTTTGCTTGGTTAGCAAGGTCATCTGTAATATTTGTTAGCTGTGGTTTTCACTGGGGTAATTCAGTGAAAGATGAAGTGCATTCACTGGAAGAAATTAACAGCCATCTCTTGAGAATATCTTCTAGTGAAGCCAAAAACTGAAGAAAACATTTTTATGCAACCCAAATATTACAATTAACCGAAAAATCAGTGTTTTACTTGCAACATCTCACCTGTATTTCAGGTACATCGCAGTGGTGGTTCCTCTGAAGTACAACAGGAACCAGTTCAGTGTTCGTCAGCTGGTTCTCATCACTGCTACCTGGGTGCTGTCTCTGGGTGTGGCGAGTCCCATCATCTTTGGTCTGAACCAGGTGCCAGGTCGCGATCCCAGCGTGTGCAAATTGGAGAATGACCAGTTTGTGGTGTACTCGTCGATCTGCTCCTTCTTCATGCCTTGTCCTGTCATGCTCTTCTTGTATTACTGGATGTTTAGAGGCCTGCGGCGATGGAGCGGTCGCAGCCGATCTCAGGCAGGTCGGCCTGCTCGTCGAGCTCTCTCTTTACGCCTCAGTTCTGTCTACCGGCAAGCTGAAGCAACATCGACCAGGAGTCGAGGGAAAGTCGTATACGCCACACCAGCCAACCTCACCTCCCCTTCCGCTGTCTCCATGACAACGCCGTCTGCCACCCCCATGACAGTGGAGCAGCCAGGTGGGGCGATGGTCCTGGTGGAGAGCGACCCTATGACTGCGCAGATGGACAGCATGTCTGATGCAGAGCCCACGGAAAGGAAGGACGGAGGCGGCAGGAGAGAGAACGGCCTGATGAAGACCGAGACTGCAAAGGAAGGAAAACGAAAAAGTAAGAGCAGCAGAGTCAGCGGGAGGGAACGGAAAGCCATGAAGGTCCTGCCGGTTGTTGTCGGTAAGCACTCATTCATTCATTCAATCTTTATTTATACCAGGCTGTTCAATGACAACACTTGACTCTCTTTTGTATGTAAACCCTGTAAACAATTTTTAAAAAACAACAGACAGCAGAGGACGGCAAATCAAACCAGCATTACTGTGCGTTCACACCAAAAGCGGCAAAAGTGGCAAAAACGCCGGAAGTTAATTCATTCTCAATGAGGGACCGGCGTCCTCGGCGTCCAAAGCACCAACTGCCGTCAGCCGCACGTCCAGAACGCCCAAAGTGGCTAAAGCAGCTAAAGCGGCATCAGACAAGAAGCTGAGCCTCGGTGAACTTTATGGTAATTAGCCATGACGCGATGCAGCGGCAACCGGCGGCAACCAATCATAGTAGAGGTGTCCTTCGCTCGAGCGGGTCTCAAAGAACAATGCATGTAACTTGGGTTCCTAGAGCACACTCGTTCCGTCATGGACACCGAGAAGTTGATCACATGTGTTCGGGCTCATCCCATCCTCTACAATGTTCGTCTTTTTGGCTACCGGGACCAAAATTTAAAAAATGTGTAGAGGGCTAATAACAGAAAAATAGCGGAGTGAAGTGAAGTCTGTGGCAAAGACCCACACGGTAGCTGTTGGCAATAGTGCGGTACGAGTCATTGGTAGCCAGGAAACGGAGGCAAATTGCCAAATGCTCTGATGGGGAGATGGGACGGCGGTAGTTGGTGCTCTGCATGGCGATCAGCAGCCCAATCTTCATCAGCAAGCTGTCGAACTGCTGGATGTCCAACCTGAAGTACCGCTGGAACCGCTCTGTCCAGCCGCAGCTCCAGCACCAGCCAATGAAATTTGCCAAGCTCCTCACGGCGCCGGAGAATCTCATGCACCCAAACCCGGCGACGGTGTCTTCTCCAGGTGTACAGGCAGGCAGCAGCACACATCACAGCGATGTCATCCAAATCCATGATGAGTCGATATGATTTTGAGGGTTCAACTGTATATTTATAGTCATCACAGACCATGTTAATGATACAATATAATAACAATTATGAGCGGCAATTAATTTCATTTGCTGTATGCCTCCCCCCATTTTTTTCCCGTTCTTCCAAATAAGGAAAACACTCTTTGGCCACGATTGTTATGTTTTCTGGCTCCGCGGTATTTTTCTTTGGGCCTATAGAACACACACACACACACACACACACACACACACACACAGCCTGCAGAAGCCTACAAGTGCAACATCTCTGCGCAATTACGCATGTGGTTTTGTCTGCTTGTCTTTTGTTTGGTGTCATGTAAGTTCGTCAGGACTTCGTTCCCTCCTTGTGCAGCGTTTTATGCATTTTTGTGATATAAACCCAAAATAATGAAATCATGCATTCAAACTGTGTTGAAACGCACCGGCTCTTGCATCCTCATTGTGAGAAAATTTACAGGATGCAGACACACGTGCTGCTCATGATTACAATAATCAGTGTGCACAGTTAGTGAATTTGTGTGAGTTTTATGTCAGTGCTGGGCAACTTGGAAAATGATGTGAACTATGCTTCAAATTATTCTACATTAAATGAAGCCGGTTCGTATGAACTGTGCTTGGATTGACTGCATGTCAATCCCCTCGTGACTAATTAGATGGTGATTTTGATTTATGTTCATGCTCTGCGCTTTTTTTTTTCTGTATATGACCACACAAAACCTCCTATATGTCAACTAGGCATGCTTTAAACTGAAGGTGAACAACAGCAAGCAGGGCTATGCTGCTGTCAAGAAGTCCACTTTGCGGCTCCTTTAAATGACTAGCGCGATTTAACTTTGACGTCAGTCATGTGAAGAGCGACCAAAGCGGCAAAAATATTTTGCTGCTTTTAGAAGCTGTCCTCTTTCTCGCGCAGCCTCGGGCGTCTTTGCTGCTTTTGCCACTTTTGGTGTGAACGCACAGTTACCTGAGATGAATAATACAGGGAAAAAAGCATCAACACCTTACTCAGATCAGACGAGTGCCCATTCAATAAAGAACAACGGCAAATCTGTGAAAAAGAAAAAATCAGGTGATGTCATTCCTGCTGATGTTTATTTCACCACTGAAGCTCAGAACTATGGCAGAGTGAGATCCAGGAATAAGGAACTGAGTCCAAAGAGATGATGGAGGTATTTGTAGTGTGACAAGACTGAACGGTGTCACAGTGGTAGGATGTAAAGTTATGAATGAAAAAAGAAGAGAAAGTGTTATTTCAGAGTCTGCGTTGCTGATGGTTTTCACAGGTTACTGAGTTGAAGTCTTAATTTTACATTTTATCATCACTTTCATAATTTATTAGAGAAATCTGCCTCTGTTTGAAGTCAGTGAATTACAGGTGGTTTCACTGGGTTCACTCATTGGCTCATATTGTCTGTCGAGGGTTTCGTTCACTTGTTCATCTGAGTGAAAAGTGAAGGAACAGCTTCAAGAACAGGGAGACGGTTTCTCTAATTCTTTCTGTTTAGGACTTCATGTTTAATGTTTTTCATTCATATGCCGACATTATTTTCCAGTTTTGATTTATTATTTAATCTATAATGTTAAAACAAAAGAATTGGCCTCCAGTTTATTAACTAGATTATAGACAACAGAAAAAAGCTCCAAATATTCACATCAGAAATTGTTAATTTTCTATTTCAAAATTCTTATGGATAGTTTTTGTGTCAAACAACAAAGTGAAAAATCAGCTAGCTGGCCTTCTTGTTTGCTCTCTCTTGTTCTGTTGCATAAAACCTCAAATAGTAAATGTATATATTACTGTTAACATATCTTACAAAAGTAAGACATGTTAATAAAAGACATGTAAGTAAGTGTAAGTGACCACTTAGATCCATGTCAACGTTGTGCGTAGAATGAAGTCATTACACAGTAAGTTTCTGTCAGCAGCCAGTGTTGATGAAACTGACGAGCAGGAGGAACGTGTCTCTCCACGAGACAGCTTCACACCAAGGACCTGTAACTGTTAAATCAGATTTTTTTTTCTCCCTCAGCTGAGAGTTTGTTGAGTTTTTCATAATTTGCTGTAACAGAGAAAAGCTGCCATCGTCTCAGCAAAAATAGAAACTTCTATCTTAGCATCTCCGTGGAAACCACATTACTGTCTCAGCAGCGGCTTCACACCCAAGCTACTTTTAAACCCTCACATGTCACACTCAGGAAAACGTGACAGGTTGTGATGGATTCAGCTCAAACTCTTTTTCCTGGTGGTGGCAGCAGTCATAAAATATGTTCTCTGATGTTTAACAAGCCAGTCGAGCTTTAAAGCAGTCACTGTTTTGTTTGTTTTCAGAGAAAAGCAGTGACACATTGATTACTTTCTTGACAACACAGATTCTGTTTATTTAATGAGAACACATTTTTCAGTAAATGGGTCTCTGCCAACAGATTGCATTGGTTTTCTCACATTAAGGTTTCCTGACATTAAATCTGGTTGTGTTCAGAGCCTTCTGTCTCAGGATCTGATCATCTGCTAATCATGTTTAGCTGTAATTATTACAGAAGCACGGATTTCTAACAATAATCAAGTTAAAGTTGGGTTGTTTCAAGTGTACAAGCATCAGACGTTTTGATTTTAGTGACAACATCAATTCCTCTAATTATATCTGTCTTCTGAGTCCCCAGGTGTGTTTCTGGCCTGTTGGACACCTTTTTTTGTTGTCCATGTCACCAAGGTGTTGTGTCAGTCGTGCGACATTGGCCCCATGCTCATCTCCGTGGTAACTTGGCTTGGCTACGTCAACAGTGCTGTCAACCCTATCATCTACACTGCCTTCAATGCCGAGTTCAGGAAAGTCTTTCACAAGCTGCTCTGCTGTCGGACATGAAACTTGAGATCTCTAAAACTGAGTCTCAGATGTCAGACTTCCTCAAACTGTTCAGGATTTCATTCTCTCACCTAAATTATCTGGTCTCTTTGGGGTTTTTTTTTTCTGAGAGTCTTCAAAAGTGCTCCAAATATTGAAAGATTCATCCTGTGAACAGAAGGATTCTGACAAAAGCCTTACTGTCGATCTCAGCTGGACAGAAACTTCATTATTTTAAAGGTGTCTTATAATGTGCAGTCTCCTACTTTGAGGATTTTAATCATGTTTGAGTTATAATTAAAACTGAGCAGTTGTCAGATTACTGTTCACAGTACAGCCCAGAGGCATAAAACAAGTAAAAGTGCAAAATTATAAATGTTCTTTTATATCTAAGTGTTTTAAAGCATGTAATATTCCCACCAGCCCACTGTGTCAGTATCATGTTATGCATAGTATATCAATAAACTATGAACTATAAAATAAATATGCAACGATCAGACTTTCAAAATAAAGCTTACTGAGAAACATTTCAGGGGTCTGTTCCATAAGGCTTGCTCAGAAAAGCAGGGCTTATTGTTGAACACCTGACTTGAATGAGCCTAACAAATGAGTCCAGGCTAACCAGTTCCATGAAGGCCAGCCTACATTTGAGCAAACAGACTAATTCAACATGGGCACAAGTATTCAGGCTAATTGTACCTGCACCATTTGTAAGCCTATGAGGACGGATCCAGAGTGGCAAAATGCAAAAGAGAGAGCAGTGATGTTCACTGCCTCAAGAATTCAGAGACATAAAACCTCCAGGCTACAAATGTAACAAACTTTTTATGGGGCGCACTTTTAAACAGCACCGACCTGAGTGGGGAGAGTGGACATGGCAGCAAGTTAAAGTGTAATATAAAAACATTGTTGAGGATGGAAAGTATGTCAATGAGCTTTATTTGCACTTAGATATCATCGGCTTAATTCCAATCTAATGAAATTTGATAGCACAAATTCCCCTGTGGTCGGGAAAAGTGACAAATATGTCAAGAGGCGTCTTAGAGCCAAGTGTAATATTTACACAGCGCAGCAGACTGTTGCATTCCTAACATGTTCAGCATCTCCAACAGTGTATAAGAACGTGCCGCTGACAAAAAAGCAAGTCTGTGGAGCTGTGAGCGCCTCATTTCAATACGAGCAGTGCACATTGTGAGGCCCAATTATTCTGCAAAAGCAGGAGATGCCATCTGTGGAGAATCTGTACGGTTCATGTAAGTGGTTGTCTGGGAGAGCCAGCCGTTCTAATCAGTCTCTGAAGGAGTGCTCTTGTTGCAATGCCCTGCATACAACGACATCTCCTTCAAGCACAACCTCCTCAATGACAGGACACACCATGAAAGACTGTGTATTGGTTAAGGTTATTATACAGGCTGGATCTTTGCTTATTCAGTCACAAGAGAAAGGGAAGCACACAGTCATGCATCCACTAAACACATCTGAGTTTACTTCTCAGATATTTTAAAGCCGAGGTCGGCAACATCTGGAAATCAAGCTAGCTGTAGCCTGAGACTCCTAAGGACTCAACACGGCTGCCCCCTCCCGTCCTTGTTTTTGCTCCGGCTTGCGTTTTATTTCGTTTGTTGTCTCTCTCTCTTTAAAGTCCAGTTTGCACCAAAGATTCAAGACGAGACCAAACAGTTGCAGGGAAAGTTGCAGCGGTGTAAACTGGTCCGTCTCAGCTCAACTCTTTTTATAAATAAATTGATGATGATAACTCAAGCCGGCTGATGGTGTCACCTGCAGACACTCTGCTGTCAGCCAGTTTGCAAGCTTAAGGTACGTCACTTGTTTCAACAGTCAATTAGCTTGTAGTGATGTCACCTGTCACTACGAGGCACAGCGCAGAGCAGCCAATAGGTACACGCGCTCTTTAAAATTAATGTGATTAACCAAAAATACCTCATTGTGGTCTGAATGAGCCAAGCCTGAACACAGAGCAAACAGAGTCAAGGAGAGAAGTAGAAGTCTAGAGTTCTTTCAGACCACCTGAATTTCAAATGACTGAAAGGTTATTATGAGATTTTAGCGCAATGACAAAGATAAACTGCCTACCCCAAATTTAAATGTACTCATCAGTAACCAATACCTTTCTGAACAGTGTCTCCCATCAGGAAATTAGCACATAAAGGCATGTAGATTGACCTGTCATTCTGCCAGGGTAATTTAGATTTACTCAGCATATGCCTCAATGTTCGATATCATGAACACATGGGTTAATAGTCACCAATCATGGTATACCCTTTTTTTAAATTTCAGGCTTTATTAAAGTTGACTTTATGTGAACTTTGATTAAAAAAAAAAAATTTTTTTTGAATGATGATGATTAATAAGAGTAATATAATACGGCAGGTACTGAATAGTCAGTGGTAAATCATTTTTTCAAAAGTAGAAAATTCAAAGCACTCCTTTTTCATAGCCGTTTTAATAAATGCTTTTTATCGTTTTGCTAGATGAGAGCCTTGGACTTTTCTCTTTGAAGTTCAGCAATCCCTACCAAGAAGCATTTTCATCACATACAGTTTGACTTTCCTGAGCACTCGACTTTTTCTTTCTGAAGGCAAATCACCTTTTTTCTTTCAGGTAAACATCATGGCTAAGCAGCAAGTCAGGCTAAGACTGACAACTGACCCTTCGCTGAGTGCCGCCCTCAGACGCGAACAGGCCAATCAGAGCTTAGCATCTGCCAGCTCTGACTGGGGTCTGACAACTACAAGGCTGTGCTCCATTGAAACTCATGCAATCTTTTCAGATTTTTGTTATTTTCAGGCTGGTTCTGTGGATTTCAAGCTCGTAGTGGTTAAACGTTGAGTCTGGGGCACTTTTAAAAGTGATGCTCATTATTTGGTGACTTTTAAAGGAGATTTATGTTTTTTATTTTTCAGAATCAAACACTGAAAAGTGTAACGTTGTGCTCTGAGCAACTGTTTGGACGTCCTCATTCCCCGTCAAACTCCTCACAGTTTAACAAGCACAGCTAAGCAACGTGAGCTATGTTCAGGCTACTTCATGGAAATTAATCTTCTGGAAATGAGCCAGACTTACAAATGTCTTATTTGGTAATCCTGCTTTATGAAACAGGTTTCAGGTCGCAATGTTGTTAGGTTTAGGAGCAGATCATAGTTTGTCTTACAATAACTTATTCCTTCAAACAACCATCATAACCGAACCCCTTCTGGGTTATTGTTCTGGTGTGACCAGCCAGTCTAACCAAATCTTTTTATTCTTTGTACCATATTTGTTCTTTGGTCCCATCATTATCGCCCCCTGCTGACACGGCGCGTGCACTTTTCAGGGAGAGCCTGAGAGTTTCTGCCAAAAAAGAGTGATGAGACCCGGGGAGACATGAGTCTAAACACAGCAACACGTTTTGCTAAGCACCAGCCACAACATGTAACCAAGACAAATTATCGAAACAGACAAATTTTTACTCCAGACATCAGCAACGACCCTGTGAGCTCACCCTGAGCCTGGCTTTGTAGTCAGGGCTGAGATTTCAAAATACAATGGATCTCATTCATGAAACGAGAGCAGATTGAATTTGTGTTAACTGTTCGCAGATGGAATTTTACCTGTATTTCAGCAATCATCAATATTTCAGTAGCTCTGATCTTTTTGTATGTGCTACCAAAATCAACAGCTGCTCCTGACGGCTCGTGTTTGTGTAAATAAAAAATTGCACATTAATATTGCTCGTCATTACTAGAAATTACATTTTTTATTTATATTATGCTGTGTTACATTCACAATACGCCAATGCCTTTGAAACATGTAAATTCACATGACGAAAGATTAGAAATACAACACATTTAGCAAAATTAGTTGGCAATGAGGAGGTTAAACCTTCAAATCAGGTTTATTGAAAAAAATATAAACAGGTTATCGCAAGTGACTTAACACACATTCTCTATGTGTTAATAACATAATGCCTGACAGAGAGCTGTATCCAATGAAGCAAGCAGTGTGCACGTCTGCAGCACCTTTCCAAAAATGAAAGGATCTTTCACCCGTTTACCTGTTCCAAAAAACCAAAGGATGCTTTGCTGCCTTTTCACATTATTTCTTTACCAAAAGGTTAACGTTACTGGTGGAAAAAAAAAAAGCTCCATTCACTGTGACGCTAAAATGCATCTTTTGAGGTGGAACATTTTCTTGCATGTTGTCCAGTGTATGAGTTAACGCTGTGAATTCATTAGTCCACGTAAATGCCAATACAACAACTTGAAGATGATTTGTCACACATACATACATATCTTGCATGTACGGTAGAAAAATACCTGGACTTCACCAATAATTAATGCTTTTGCCTTTCTTGCTGACATGAAAAGACCTTCAAACAATTTATAAAATGTTCATGAATTTCTACTGGTTTCTACCGGCGCACTCCAGCAGCACTACACATATCATCAGAGGACACAGAGTAAATCACATCCATTTCCTCCTTCTAGGCCTTTGATTTACCTGTGCCTCTCACACCATGACTGACAAAAGAAAATAATATTAATAATAAGTACTTTTATATTAATATAATAATATCTTTCTCAGCTCTCCTTCACCCAAAATAACTTCCATCTTACCATTGGAAAAGTTTTCCTTTCTCTCTATGTCTTTGCTTGCGTGCTCGCAGGTCGATAGGATGCACATGGCCATAGTCATCACCTCCTTATATGGTGCTCATTGGCTATTCATTAGCCAATGTATGCTAATTGCTGGTCAGCAAATAGCATACTGTCAGTTTACCATTGATTGGCATTCATGAAATACAGATAAGTCTTCAATCAAATCTTACGCAGCGTTCATGAAGTTTTTAGTGCCGTGGTTTTTTATGTACAAATCTACTCACAGACTTACTAAAATCTCATAAATGAGTCTCAATTTGTCCTTCTGTCAGATCCATTGAAAAATAA